>JACMZG010001859.1:5309372-5419372 GCA_018340805.1 Microvelia longipes
TTATTTAGTTGTTGTAAATTTATATAATGTAAAAAATTATAAAAATTATCACACCAGGATTGCTGTTAAGCACGGAAACACGCATCCAAAGGAAATTCGCCCGACATGCGGACCACCGCGCCAGAATTATTAACTTTTTAGTCTGGCTCTTTCATTTGTTAGTTAACATTTTATTGGTTAAAATAAAATCTTTAAATGCGTACCTCTTTCTTGCCGTCGAAACCCGCTTGCGGTGGGAGTTGAACGCAACTGTTAGCTTCGTAACTTAGGGCTACTAGTGTTGCACAGAAGCACAAGATCTGTAAAATTTATTTAATTTTATAATTATAGACAGTAGCGTAAGTAGGATGTATTAATTGACTGCTTAGAATAATACTATATATAGAAGAAGCACAGGACCGTTAACACAATGTAATTCCACTGATACACGAAGCCGGTTGACGGTGACCTAAGTAATGCGCGCAACGTGACAACAAAATCATTTAAGTTTAAATATGTGTGTCATAAATATCTATAATCGAAGAAAGATCGTAAAGAACAAATATTATAACTTAAGAACACCTGCTGAGTATTTAATTAAACGGTCTTAAATGGCAAAAGGGTGGCAGATATAGAATCTACATATTATTAACGAGTACTACTTTTAATATATATCATTTTATAAAATGTTTAACTACAATTTTAAATGCTTTAAGTATTTAATGCACCGATTTTATTAGTATTTTAACTGAATAATCAATCACTTAATAATTATAGAACATAAAATTCAGCAACCCGGAAGCTATTCCAACTATTTTTTAAAATGTTTATTGTTAGGTGCAGCAATACTTAAGACCCCAGTGACTGCCTTTCCGTGTTATCAGCATGCTCTTCTAATATAGTTTATTCTAAGATTGACTGGTTGCGCCTTTTGTGTGGTAAAGATAACCTACATTTAAGTTTAGAACAAATCTGCTTCTGATTAAACGTAATTTAATTTAAGTACATCAGTCCAAGAACTTAGGGGTAATTTTCTGAGTTATAATATTTATGAGCCATTTGGTTATAGGATTTACAGGACTATAGATTAGAGTAAAAAAAACACAAGACTACAGTCTATCGTTTAGTTTAAAAATCCCCAAGGTCATAAATATTTTGGGATTGACTAATCAGACAAGCCGCTACCAACCTATCACTTAAGGGCCAACCTCTTATTTTAAATAATGATTTGAACTCACATAATAAAATCGTTAATAGCCCTTAAACAGTTTAAGCTAGAAAGATAAAATTGGTTTCGTTAAAAAGCTGTCAATTTCCTTAAGGACGAATTATTAACCATATTAAATATTATAGAACGTCTACCCAAAAATTTGCATGAAAATGAGTTTTTTTTTATGGCGAGACAATATTTTTTGTATATACGTACAGTATAAATGACAAGTATATTAAGTAATTTTACGTATATTAAGTATATTTACGTTATAAATAAGTATAATAAGTTTCGTTTTAATAGAAGTATATCTGTGATTTTTGTTGGATCATAAAAGTAAGCAGCATCGAGGTGGGGGTCATGCCTGATGAGGTTACACGGGAATGAAATAATGAATTTCCTATTAGTGAACGAGCCGAAAGCAAGTCCGAGACGGTGCAAACATAAATTAACGATTTGTATTTTCTGAGACGAGCGAAGCGAAGTTGAAAGGATGAGCGTAGAAAATCCGATGTGATGAAAAAATTCCGGAGCTATTCTGTATCCAATTTTTCCGTCATACTCAACATTTAAAGTACCTGATTAGATTCTGCTAATATAATCCGTAATAATTCTGATACATTAGTTATAGACAATCCGTTAATAAATTAATATTATTTATAAAACGTTAAATCACTATAATTTATCATATAATAATTTTAATAATATAATATTAATTGGTTATAATAATCTTAAATCATATAATTTAATAGTATATAATTTGTAATATATAATATTATTGTTATAATAATTTAATCATAAATTTAATTAGTATAATTAATTTGTAATAAATATATATTAATACATAATATAATAATTAATATAATAATAAATATAATTAGTATATTAATGTATATATATTATAATAATTATATATTATATTAGTATATATATACTATAATATTATAGATATAATAAATATTATAATATAATTTAATTGTATATATTCTTAATATATAATTAATTAGTTATAGTTAATTTTAATTAGTATAATAATTTTAATTAGATAATATAATTTAAATTAGTATAATTTTTGTAATATATTAATATTAATTGGTATAATAATTCTTATCATAAATTTAGCAGTTATATAATTTGTAATAATATAATATTAATTGGTATAATAATTCTTAATCGTATAATTTAATTAGTATAATAATTTGTAATAATATAATTACAATAATAATTAATTTTATATAAGAAATAATTTTTTATTATATATTTTATTATACCAAATTAATTATTACTGTAATTATATTATTGCAAATTGTATAATAATTAGTATTATAATACGGGAACTAGAGTGTAAACGTATTAGCATACTCACAATTATTATCATTGTTGTCGTTTGTAAAGTTTAAACTTCTCTAAATACTTAGTTAAAGCACTACGATTGTTCTAGTAAGAGCTAAAATAAAATAATCTTTTTTCTAATAAATTAGATAATAGTTTTTTCCAATTAATTAGATAATAGAGAAATAATTTGTTCTAATTAGATTATACTGTGTTCGTAAACTATGCTGTATGTTATCAGAAAAACATTGGCAGTTTTAAGGTTGAATACGAAAAGGTTTAAAAAGATTTCCAATAAGTAATAAGTAATTTTAAACGAAATCTAGCAAAAATAGTCAAGGTCCACTAATAAAACCTTGTGGATGACCTTTTAAGTTGTCTTCGCTATTAATTATGTTAATAATCTGTGTAGGCTTCCGCGGTTATTGTCATGACGATTTAGGTGTTCGGTGGTGACCGCGTCAATGGTAACGATTGAAGAATCCGACGTTTCGCTTCCACTGTGGAACATCTCTCAGGGATGTAGGACATAATGGATAGAAACACAATGCTCTACACAACTGAACTCAGTTCAGTTTTTTTTGCGAACAAAATCTTTTTCCAATATACCTATAGCAAATGAGGAAGTCTGACCTCCGTGTGGCCGTGATCGTAAGGCATTCGATTTCGGCACCGGGAGGTCCGGCTTCGCGGCACGGGCATGCTCTAATTTATGAATAGTATTGTATTAAATGGTTTCGCCACTTTAATTAATTAATTCTTAGAGCTGTAGTAGATGCAACCCTGACTGTGAGTTCCGCAGGTGAATACCTGATGGGCGAAAGGCCTAAACGGATTTTTTTTATATATTTTTTATAAATGAGGAAAAGTAAAAATGTTGATCACCTTTCGTTTTCCCGCCGATTGCGTATTGCAACCTTACAAATATCTCTTTAAATCGAATAACTTTGAAAAAGTCATCAAAGTTATTCGCGATTCACAGAGATAGTATGTAAGGTTGGCAATACCAGTGGTGGAAAAACGAAAAGGTGATCAAAATTGCCTTATTTATACTATAGGTATATAGGAAAAGTGACTCCGTATCGTTCCGTCGACAAATCACTTCGTCGACAAATCATCGACAAAATCGCCATCGACAATCAACTTCCTGTCGAAAATCATTTTGCGTCGCAATCGTTCATCGACAAATAATTATGGAGTTTGGTCGACGGAATGATTTGTCGAGCGCAACAACCCGTTTCGTTCACGTCACAAATTCATACCGTTCCGGAAGAAATCCATACCGAAAACCATTGTGTTGCCAAAATAATCCGAAACGTGTGACACCGGAAATTCCGTTTGAGGTGATTTTAAAGGCCTCCTGAGTAGTTTTCGCAAAGTTGTCTGTATGCGTGTGTGTGTGTGTGTGTCCTTTACAACAAACCATGTCGCCACGAACAGGCCACAGGGGGCCGCCGGAGCTCCGACGCCGCAGAGCGGCTATGAAGCCGAATGCCTTTTGTTTTTTATGCAATTATATATTTGTTTCCAATGATCTTTTTTCATATTAATGAATATTTATGACGCATTAATAAATTTTTATAATAATTTTTAATTAATAATTTAATAATTAATAAATAATTATTAATAATTAATAATTTTCAATTGATTTTATAATTTTTATAATTTTTTTCCCTTATAAACGTTTAGAAAGCCATTTAATTTCTATATGCTTCAATAATTATTACACATGTTATCTGCTATTGAAAACTTAAGATGTATAAATGACTAAAAAGGCAATTTTTTTAAGTGAAAACGGAATTTAGCTACAAATTTAAGTAAAATAAAGGTTAATTATTTCGAGTTCAAGACTATATGGTTTAGCTTAGTAGAGCAATAATTTAAGATTAAAATATAATAAATAAAAATAAATCTAAATAATAAGGTAAAGGAAGTAAATCATTATAAAAAGATATTAAAGATGTAAAAAAATATAAGATATAAAAGTAGAATATTCTACAAACTTAGTATGTCAAAATCAAAAGAATTAATAAATTTAGAAAAAAATGTTAAAATTTTGACAAACATTTGAAAATTTGTTGGGCTCCAAGATAATCCTCTGACAAAGACCAACAAAACAAAGACAAGACTTATAAAATTATAAAATATTATTTTGTTGTTAGAGTGGTATCCCTACTTGAGATCACCAGTAAACTTGCTTTCGTGTTATCAGTGGAATTAAATTGTGTTTATAGTCATATGGTTCTTTTTAAATTAGTATTTTTGGTTAAATTATAGTCATAGGCTAAATATGTCCCTATCAAGGATGTTGAATAAAGGGGATGAGCACTAAGCTCGGAATTGCCATTCAACAAAGGACCCATCGAAAATCAAAAATAGAGAAGAATCAACACGAAACACCACGTCAAACCCAACAGCACATGCTTGGTACGAACTGCGCGATGCTTTGATCCCATTATAACAGCGCAGGTCATTAAAATTTAGAGGCAAACTTAACTCATCAATGGGTTTCCATTGTTTTGCTTGCCGAAGGGTTAACCAAATTGAAAAAAGTTCATACTTTTTAACTGTTTTTTATATTGCTTAAAATTAACAAATTAAAAAAAATTAAAAACTTACAACCAAAATTGAATCTTAAACCTAGCAAAACATTTCACTAAGCGAACAAAAACAAAATCATAACACATCTACTAACTCTTACGAGAAGCAAACGGTAAGTTTAATTACTCTTCACTAAAGGGCTCTAGATCCAAAATGTAAAATAAGCACAAAATGACTTGACAAGCACCAAATGTAACAATAACCAAAGCACTGAAGAAAGTTGAGAAGAAAACTCGACAAATCAAGAATTGTACTGACTATTTAGCTACAAAAACCTGCGTTTGACGCCTTTTTTAATTATAACCTAAGGGGAGGTAAGTTTGCTCCTATTTCTCTATCTCATACAACTTCCATGGGGTCAGAAATTTCTTAAATGCAATCCCCTTTATTCAACATCCTTGGTCCCTATAGGTTAAATTTTAAAACATCGAAAAAGTAACCTGACCAACTCGTTTATAAACACAATTAAATAATTAGTACAAAATTTCAGTAAGCGATACAGATCAAAAATACAAAATCAATATACAAGGAATGTGCAGGAAGTTGAAAACAATTGATTTATAATAACCTTAATCCACTCTTAGAGGAGGTTTCAATGAGGTTTTTTTTTGCATTGTCGAACTTGGACCATACAGCCATATAATATATAATTATATTTATACTTGCTCAAAATTTTGTTATTTCTTCTTGGTGTTTATGTTTAACACTTGATAAATATTTTATTATTTCCAATTATTTTATTGGATTTTAATTATTAAATGATATTATGGATATTGCTTATTTATTTATTGTTTTATTTTTTTTATATTACAATTTAGCTAAATTTGTATTTTTTGCTTAAAAGCAAAAAGGTATAGTTTTTTATAAACGTTTATAGATTTTGTAGCAATTAGTGACTTATAGTTAAATGGCTGAGCTACACATTTGGTAGCATGCAACTCGTTAAATAGTGCAGTGCACCCCACTGAATAGCGAGGACAGTGCATAATAATGTGTTCAAGTTCCTCGACAACAGTACAAATATTACAGTTCGGATTTTCCTCTAGTTTAATTTTATTTAAGTAGTATTTGCAGACACCATGGTTTGTTCGAAGTCGGGTTATAAATGTTGTAAAATATCTGCTGTTGATAGTATGGCCTTTAAACCACGGAACAAGACCGACTTTTCAATGAGGTTACTTAGAGCCTCTGAAAGATCCAAGAAGATGTTTCAGGCCTTTCAATATAATAAGATAGGTACTATGTCTATGTATATATCTAATGAGATATATACTATACATCTTCTAGTATATATCTCTATAATTATTAGATTAAAACACTGTAAAAAGAGGTTTCAATTAGGCCACGCAGAGCCTCTTAGAGTTCCAAAATGATGTTTCAAGCCTACGTACTAAGATCATAGAAATATTATTACTAGAGAGGTCCAAAAGGTTAAATTTTTGAAACATCGAAAAAGTAACCTGACCACCTTCGCTTATAAATATAATCATATAATTAGCACAAAATTACAATAACTTATATAGGAGAACGTTAAAAATACAAATCAAAACATAAGCAATGTGCGGGAAGCCGGAAAATTTTATTTATTATAACCTTAACTTACTCTTGGAAAAGGTTTCAATTAGGTTACACAGAGCCCCTGAGAGCTCAAAAAAATGATTCAGACCTCTCAATGTATTGAGATAGGCTTTGCCCCCTCTAGTATATATCTCTATGATTTAGAGGGGTATGGAGCACACCCTGCAGAGGGTGCCTCTAGTAATATATCCCAAGGGGTTTACTTTACTCAAGGATCATGAATAAAGGGGATGACGCACTAAGTCGATTTGCCATACAAACGAGTGACCCCATCGAAAACCAGAAAATAGAGAGAATTCAACACAAAACACACGTCAAAAACCAACTGCACATGCTTGGTACAAACTGCGCATGCTTACAATTCTTAAAACAGCGCAGGTCTTAAAATTTAGAGGCAAACTTACGTCACAATGGTTTCCATTGTTTATTGCTTGAGAAGGTTATAACAAAACACGCTTAAATTATCACTCACTCGAGTGGCAAAGAGTAGTCCAACATTTAATATTAAATAAGCACAAATGACTTAACAAGCACCACAAATGTAACAACCACGAGAAGCATAGAAGAAGTTTAGAAGCAAACTCGACAACCTTGCTACATGACCTGCGTTTAGCGTTTTTTTTTCATTATAAAAAAGAGGAAGGTAAGTTTGCTCCTATTTCTCTATCTCATACAACTTCCATGGGGTCAGAAAAGTTCCTTAATGCGTCATCCCCTTTATTCAAGATCCTTGACTTTACTACTTGACAAAGTTCCAGCGAGACTGGAATTCTAAGGTCGAGGGAATCGATTCCAAAGTTATGATGGAAAGTACCGAGGTACCTCGTACTAAACTTTTTAAAGGAGTGACAATATAATCGATTGACGGAATTGACGGAAATTTATGAAAATTTAACCATACCCGAAAAACTTAGAATAATACTGTATATAGAAGGAGCACTACTGATAACACGAAAGCCAATTTACTGGTGGTCTTAAGTAATGCTGACACCCTAACAATATACAATATTCTTATAAAAAAGTTGACATACTTCCGGTTCTGAATTATATGTTCTATTATTAATTAATGATTGATTATTTATAAATACTAATATAAATTCGGTGCATTACATATTTTATGCATTTTAAATTGTAGTTTAACGTATTTATTAAAATTATATATAAAAAGTAGCCCTCGTCAACTAAATGTAGATTCTTGTATTCCGCCACCCTTTTGCCATCTAAGACCGGTTTTATTAAATACTCGCGGTGTTTTAAGTTATTATATTTGTTCTTTACGATTTTCTTTATTAATAGATATTATGACAAATATTTAAAATAATGTTTTGTTGTCAGGTTGGCAGCATTACTTAGGTGCACCAGTCAACCGGCTTTCGTGTTATCAGTGGAATTTCATTGTGTTTACGTTCATAATGCTCCTTCTATATTAGTATTATTCTAATCCGAAAAACAACTATTTACTTTAGTCAGAGAGATATATTATTACTAGAGGTCTATTAGTTGAATTTTGAAACATCGAAAAAATAACCTGACCTCCTTCAACTATCAATATAATCATATAAACAGAACAAAATTATAGTGACTGAGATAGTAGAATGCTGAAATCAAAACACAAACTATGTGCAAGAAGCCGAAAAAGATTGGTGCAATATAACCTTAACTTACTCTTAGAGGAGGTTTCAATGAGGTTACACATGACCCCTGAGAGCCCCAAAATGGTGTTTTAGATCTCTTAATGTATTGAGATAGGCTATGCCTCCTCTAGTACTCGTATATATCTATATGGTTAGTATTTAAATGGAAAATGGTTTTTCTGTGGTTTCCCTCAATTTTACAGGTAAATGCCAGGTTGAATCATCAAAAGTCAGTCAACAGACTGTATAGGCAACTCCTTCAAACCTTTACAATATAAACTTATTCTAAATACCACCAAAAACATCTTTTGACAATCTTAAAAAAAAAAAAAAAAAATAATAATAATATAAAAAATAAAATACTCAAACCAAAAAATATAAAATTATCTAACCCAAAACAAACCCCCTCACACCCCAAAAAATAATCAAAATTTATACCACAAATAACAAATAAATAAATAAAATAAAGAGGCACAAATTACCCTAATCAATAAATAAAATATGGCTCCGGTATACACAAAATAAATATTGTATTATAACTTCAGTATTTAATCTTAAATGCATTTTTTAAATTTTTAATGTATTTTAATCTATTTACTTTCTTGTTATAATTTTAAACTTTTTTATTGTTTAACTTTTTTAGACTTAACTATTTATTTGCTTTTTATTTATCTTCTTGATGTTAATATTATTTGCTAAGTCTGTTATTACTTGTTTAGGCACTGTAGATGGCATTATTGCGAAAGCCGGCTCTGCAAATAAGTTTAAATTTAGTTGGAAGACGTTGTTGTGTTGATATTATTAAATATTGTTATTACTTTTGCCAATAAACTTGTTTAAAAAAAATAAAAAAGAAGGGCACTTAAGAAGCTAGATGAGTTTGTAATAAAAAAATTCACTACATAAAACGTAACATATTTATATTGACTTTTACAAAATAAAATCTGTATTTAACAAATCAGAACACGTTAATAACATTATTCTTTAAAACAAAAAATCAGTCTGACCAACTTTGAATATTAATTTAGATAAATCTTTCTGCAATTTAAATTATTTTTAAAATTAGATATTTATAATGAAAATATAAAAAATGAAATTATAATATTATTATTTCTATTTAATATAATATAAATAATAATTTATATCATATTTTTATGAGTAAATGACAATTCGTAGGGTGTTTTTTGCGTAATAAGTGAAAACTAATTAAAGATTCATGAATCACGCGAAAGAAGGAATGATACGGCTGAGGTCGGCCATATTGGCTAAGCAGCAAGCCGGTCTATACGGATCGCGTTTTAGTATTCGTATCGGTAACTTTTTGTGTTATTTCTTTTTCTATTATAAATTTATTAATCATTAATTTAAAGTATTCTATTTCTAATATGTTATTATAAAGATTAAATAACGATTGCAGTTAGTAATATTGAGATAATTTTAAGAAAAAATATAAGGTTTGTGAATTCGATAATTTAATCGTTTTTGCGTCTCGTCTTCTTTTATTTATGATGGTGATTTATTATGTAGTTCGCATCTTATTATTTTGAACAAATATGGATAAATATCGCTAAGAGTAAGTTTAACTTTTTAAAATATTAAACCTTAAATTTATTATTTGTTATTATTTTAAATATGGATAAAGGAATTGACTTTCTTATCCCGCAAAAAATACAACCGGGGTCCCATTTCACGAAAGTGCAAGTCTTGTATACTACAAGTAAAGCTACAAAGTTATCTAATAATAAAGAAATTAGTTTCACTAATGTATACAAGTGTAGACTAGTATTATTAGCGATTTTTCATACAATGTTTATTAATAAAACACTTAGGTTACAAGTAGTTTAAATCTCCTAGGAAAACGAGCATATTTTGTGTCAAACTCCAATCAAATTTGATTATCTCCCCCCCAAATCTTACAAACTATTGTACAAAACAACTTGTAACTACAAGTGTCAAAATTAAGTGTTTCACGAATATCATTGCAATTTAATGTAACCTACAGGAGTTTTTGTAAACTATGTGTTAAAATATTATTAAAACCCAGTTTCATTCATGCGAGAAGTAATATTTATAAAAAACGTTTTACAAACTCGTTTTGAGCACTTAGATTACTAATAAACTAAAAGTTGGTGATAAAAACTAAGTTTTAATTAATAAAATGAACTTATAACTCAGCCTACCTAGATTTGGACTTGGGTAGAAAATTTACAAGTAGAATGTTACAAGTAATTTTAATAGACAAGAAATAGTTTTATCACAAGGGATGAAGAAGTTTTTACAGCTCAAGTTAAAGTTTGTCCTAAGGCAGCGCCGAAGGAGGAAACTTTCAAGCTCACGAGGCCGGTAGGCCGAGGGAGATAAACTAGTTAGCTCCCGAGGCTTGCCGAGGGAGTTAACTAACATTTTGGCTCCCGAGGCTTGACGAGGGAGATAATACGAGAGCTTAAAACTTTCATCCCTTGTTGCATATTAAATTTTATCTACGAGTTGAGAACTAATACTTACAACATTAATACATTCTTCAGTCCTTAATTGTTATTGTGTTTAGTAGTTTATTCTACCATTGGTCAATTACTCTGATGAAAGAGAGAAATAAAGCCACTATCTTCACATTATTTTATTGTAAGCTGCCAATAGAATAATGTGTAACTATATTGTAATTTAACATTAGCGTGTGTATATTGTATATTCTACCCGTTAGTTCCAACATAACACCGAAAAAATCCTAAAATTCCTAACACCTAAAATTTAATTAAAAATTCTGTCAAGTTGGCAAACACTTTCATTTTTTCCTCCCAGGGAGTAAAAGTACATTTACAGTGTGAGATAACAAGACTAGTAGAACTTACAATACAAGGAGTAGATAAATATTGTTTATTAAATAGAAAAATACTACAAATCTACAAGTATATCCTTGGTAACACTTGTACATTTGTCATTACAAGTTGTTTTTTTTACAATTTTTTTACTTGTACTTTTGTGAAACGGACCCCGGGGTTGACTCTAGATCGTAATTTCGACCCTAATCTCGAGACTACGTTGTGTCGAAATTAATAAAGCTTTTTTACGCTTAAACCCATAGGGTCATATGTTTGCGGTCTCATATGTTAGCGCTCATATGTTAGCGTCTCAAATCTTACTCATCTAATCCACCCTAGAGTTTGTACACACTCAATCTTTTTAGAACACAAGGTACATACCCGCACCGCACTCCGTTCATGGTGGCACATATGACTAGTCCACAGTGTGCCCTGTTCGTCTAGCCCAACCAGACTTTATCCACACTGCTCTGGTTAGTATCCGCGACTAGTTTACTGTTTGCCTCCAGTTCAAATCAAGGATCTTGAATAAAGGGGATGACGCATTAAGGAACATTTGTGACCCCATGGAAGTTGAATGAGATGGAGAAATAGAAGCAAACTTACCTTCCTCTTGTTCATAATGAAAACATCACATGATTTTAGATGCTTCTAGATACAAAGCGTTTCTTATTACTAATGGCCAAATTTATCTCGTTTTTTGTACGACCTTCGGGTCAAAAATAAAATTGTATATAAACAAATAAATAAAATATTAATTATTGAAATGAAGATAGCTACAAAACACAAATTCTATTCATCACCGTATACTTCAATTTTACAGACTTATTAAACTTTGTTTCTTTTACTATTCACTTGATTAAGTATTATAATAAAGTATTACATTTAATATTGGTGATTTCTAGAATACAAGAGTTAATTTTAATATAATACAATATATATATAATAATATATATTATATATATATATATATATATATATATATATATATATATATATATATATATATATATATATGTCTGCCTCCGTGGCCGTGATCGTAAAGGCGTTCGATTTCGGCACCGGAGGTCCGGGGTTCGTAGCCCGGGCTATGCTCTAAGATTTTATGAATAGTATTCGAATTAAAAAGATTTCGCCAACTTTAATTAATTCTTAGAGTGTAGTAGATGCAACCCACCTGAGGTGGTTCCCGCAGGGTGAATACCCTGATGGGCCCGAAAGGCCCTAAAACGGGCATTTTATTTTATTATATATATATATATATATATATAATATATATATATATATATATATATATATATATATATATATATATATATATTATATTATATATAATATATATATATATATATATATATATATATAAATCATTGTTACTACATGAGTTTTTGCAAAACATGAATTGTTGACACAATATAATTGTGCAAGAGACACCTAGGAAATGTAACAAGAAAAATGCAATACTACATCTGGGAACTGTTCCATCATTCGACATTCGTCATCATTGATGGCTCGATATAATGTCATGTCCCACTCTGTTTCGTTACGTCTAACTCATCAGGGCGCTGACAGAGCCTAAACTCTAAGTTTAGGCTTCTCTCAGCGCCTTGACGTCCCTAACTTACCTTTCGAAGGACGGCACATGAAAGGATAACCATCCCTTGCATAATCCTAGAGGTCCCGACTGGGATTGAACCCGGACTGTCTGGGTGCCAGGCGTACGTGCTAACTACTACACCCCCAGTGTGTTATGTATCATTTCACAATTATTCCTATTTTCAGCAAAGTTATGTTTTATGTATTTTTTCTCAGAAATAATGTTCATGCTCTTTTTATAACATTAAGTAGCTTGGAAATTAATTACTCAGTAATTATAAAACCAAAGAGGGAGGCTTAAACTACCTTTGATAATAGCTCCTTTTATAGCTCCCAAGGAGCAACTAAAAATGAGCAATCTTATAAAGCAAACGCTTTAAAAAAGTATTAATAATGAACACAAGGTGTTCAATAAAGTTAAAAAGTTTATGAACAAAACAATTAAATTAAACAATGGCATAAATTTAATTAGAGGGGCATAAAATAGAGTTCTTTGTTGTGATAGTTGTTTGTCGACATATAGAACTCAATGATGTTTGGTTGAGCTAGTGTAGCCGGAGGTAATTATCTCTCTATCTCCTAAATTCTCTGACTTATAATATTCTTTCATTTGGTTTAAAAACGTTGTTGTTTTTATAGTTAAGAATAGCTATGGAAATTAAAATGAACTTTGTTTCTCGCAAGTATCATGGTAGAAAAGAATGTAGTATTTGTAGTAGAAAAGAAGGAACCAATTGTAAATCTTGAGGCGAAGCCGATGTAATTATACATTTTATTCACGAGGATGAAACCGGGGAAAAATGCGATAGGTAACGATGCATAGCCGAGGAGAATGATTTGCAAGAGGTTTTAACCGTTTAAATCTTTTAAAGGGAATGCATAAAAGAAATGTAATGGGAATGTATCTTCGGTGGAAGATTTATTTATTAATAAATCTTCCACCGATTGAACAATGTACTTCGTTATATTTCGAGTGACTGAATGATTCCCGAGGCAAAGCCGTAGCTCTTAAATCATATATGAAAGATTTATTATTTTAACTCCCTAGGCTAAGCCGAGGAGAGTAATTTTTGTTCAGAAAAAATGAAGAGTCAAAATTACTTTTGACAGTATTTTTAACATGCTAATTTGAGTCACCCGTGGTGTAGTGGTTAAGGTACGTGGCCAATACACTGAATGGACTTTAAACTTCCAAGTTTATTTAGTCATGGGTTCAATCCCAGCACGGGCCTCTGGGATTTTTATGAGAGGGATAAAAATTCTGCGTACCACGTCCTTCAGAAGGGACGTAAAGCCGGTGGTCTCGAGCCTGTGCGTTATCAGGTACTCGTTAAAGATCCTTTACCCTAAATGAAACTGGGTATAGGGAAAATTTAGGACCCTCATAGTAGATTCATTATAATACTACAGAGTGTCTGCCTTTCAGTTTAAAGTGTACGGAGGTTTGGTTTGACAGCGAGGGCACGTGTTGTTCCTAGTTTTCACTAGACAATAAGAGTCAGTGAAAATATGTATGATTGCTTGAAAAAAGCATGAGAGGAACTATAGAAATCCACGGCTCATCTGTCTAGATTAGATGAAATATACCTACACTTGAAATTAAAAGTAGAACACTATCTTAGGGAGCTGGCAAAAAAAGCCCAACAACGTGGCCTACTTGCCTGGTAGTTACTACCACTCCCCCCCCCCATATTACTACTAACATGCTAATTTTACAATAACTATGTTAATACATAATGAATACTCTTTTGACAGTATTTTTAACATGCTAATTTTAAACTATGTTAATACATAATGGGGGACCTCGGAACTTTTCCCAGCTTCATTCCTATACGCTCAATTTCCCAGCTTCGGACTCGCTTCGCTCGTCCTCAGTTATTCAAGTCGTTCAATTTATACTGCAACACAAATAAATACATTAATAATATAATAAATAAATACATTCGTTCATTCCCAATGGCCATGACTTATTTTTTTTAAAATTAAAAATACATTGAAATTTTAATAAAGTTAAAAATAATTCATAGCTCAATAAACAAGTTGAACTTGTTCTTGATTTGAAAAACTTTAATTTTTCCACAATGATTATTATTTAAACTTCAGTTCGAACTTAACGCCTTAGAAACCAACCCCAAAGTCTTTTCAAAAATTCTTTAAAAATCTCCCCTTTTCTTAAGAAATTTCAGGTTTTTTTACTTACCAACTTTTCCCTCGGTATTTTATTTAAAATAAGTTTTATTTCCCTTTGACTTTAAAAATTGAGTTTATCAAAGAGGGCAGCAAGTTTCCTTAGAAATTCACCCTGTGTGCGTGGGGGGGGGGGAACCCCCTCCCTGTTTCGTCTGTAGGAGTTTTTTTAGAAAAATAAAAAGGTCGAGTGCACCTCTTTTATTTTTCATAGTTTTATAAAAAGGATGCAAGGGTAGTTTATTAAAGATGTTCTTTAAATGATTTTTTTTGTTTTATTAATATCTACTACGTCATTATGCATTCTGTTTCCTTGAAACATTAAAGGAAAGTAATTCTTTTAAACTCTTTGCACAAAAAAAAGTTAATGTCGCAAATTTAAAAATTACTTTACCTCATAGTTAAGGTTAGTTTTAGCCTCACTGTTATATACACATCAATACATCTAAATATAATAAAATATATATATCCTTGATCAGTGAGACCTTCCCTTCTAAAAAGACCTAAAAATTAATATTATTGGTTTATTATGAACAAATTGGGAGCTATGATGATAACAAACACACACTCTAACTCTATGCCTGATAAGATGTTTGAAGCCTCCCAATGTCTTGAAATACGGTGTGCCTCCTCTAGTAAAATATCTCTATGCCTAGAAAGATGTTTGAAGCCTCCTAATGTCTTGAGATATGGTATGCCTCCTCTAGTAATATATCTCTATGCCTGGAAAGATGTTTGAAGCCTCCTAATGTCTTGAGATATGGTATGCCTCCTCTAGTAATATATCTCTATGCCTGGAAAGATGTTTCAAGCCTCCCAATGTCTTGAGATATTGTATGCCTCCTCTAGTAATATACCTCTCTCTATGCCTGGAAAGATGTTTGAAGCCTCCCAATGTCTTGAGATATGGTATGCCTCCTCTAGTAATATATCTCTATGCCATGATAGATGATTCAAGCCTTTTTATGTCTTGAGATATGATATGCCTTCTCTATTAATATATCTCTATGCCTGGAGAGATGTTTGAAGCCTCCCAATGTCTTGAGATGTAACATGCTTTCTCTAAATATATCTCTATGTCTGAAAAGATGTTTCAAGCCTCCTAGTGTCTTGAGATATAATGTACCTTCTCTAGTAATATATATTTCTATGCCTTGAAAGCTGTGTCAAGCCTCTCAAGGTCTTGAGATATGATGTACTTCCTCTATTAATATATCTCTATGCCTGGAAAGATGTTTGAAGCCTCCCAATGTCATGAGATATGGTATGCCTCCTCTAGTAATATATCTCTATGCCTGGAAAGATGTTTGAAGCCTCCCAATGTCATGAGATATGGTATGCCTACTCTAGTAATTTTTATGACTCTGGTTTTATTTGATCTCTAAGTCGAGCTAATGAGTGGTAAATAACTACAGCATTAAATTCCAATTCATTAAGTACCCGATAGGTTAGAACCCAACATTTCTATGGTGGGATTTTTCTCATTCCTGCGGTTTTCCACTGGAAAATTCTTTTCCATGCATAAAAGGAAAACTGAAGGTTTTGTTTTGCCTTGTAGAACAATTTGCGAGTCAACAAAAGATTCCGGAGAAAAATATTATGAGACGATTTAAAGAAAAAAGGCTGTGATATTAACGTGTCTGACTTTATATCTTTAATGTTTTTAGAGAGTGGGGATAAAAAATTAGGTTATTGGCCACCTTAGTTTTACATGCGTTTCGATTGGAATGAAATAAAAAAGAGGTCGTTTGTCTCCTGGCCGCTCTGCGACGGCGAACGGGGCCGCTTCATTGCCCTTCGCTCCTCTATGTGGCCCGAGGATCTTGAATAAAGGGGATGACGCATTAAGGAACAATTCTGACCCCATGGAAGTTGTATGAGATAGAGAAATAGGAGCAAACTTACCTTCCTCTTGTTTATAATGAAAAAAAAACCACAACGTAGGTTATGTAGCAAGGTTATCAAGTTTGCTTCTAAACTTCTTCTGTGCTTCTCGTGATTGTTACATTTGTGGTGCTTGTTAAGTCATTTGTGCTTACTTAATTTTAAATTTTGGACTATACTTTGCCACTTATTTAAGCGTGTTTTTTTATAACCTTCTCAAGCAATAAACAATGGAAAACCATTGAGAGGTAAGTTTGCCTTTAAAATTTAACCTGCGCTGTTATAAGAATTGTAACCAAGCGCAGTTTGTACCAAACAAGTGCAGTTGGTTTTTGACGTGTGTTTCGTGTTGAGTTTTCTCTATTTTTTGGTTCTCGATGGGGTTTTGCGAGTTCGATGTAATGATACAAAGTTTCGCATCGAGGCACTCTGTACAAGATTTTTTCATATAGTTTGGTGAGGAAAAGTTATAGAAGCAAATTTATTTTAAAAATTTAGAGCGGCGCATAAGGGCAAAGCAGAAGGTGCCAACTAAATAAACTATTAGTTATTAATATTTTAATTAATAATTGACATATATACATAAAACTATAAAATCGGGTCCTTATATTCCCTCTTACATTTATTATTAACGGAGAATCCTTTTCAAAGATCTTTCAATAGAAATATAGCCTCAAGAAAAAAGCCCTGAAAGAAAAAAAATACCCTAAAGAAAAAAATAGAAAATACCCTAAAAGATTGAAAATAAGAAAATAGGCACGAGGAAAGCTGAGAAAACATTGGAATTCTAAATTACATATCAGTCTATTGAGGAGATTCTTTTTCTTTAAAAATTTTCTGTGAATAGTGGTAGCACTGGTATAGTAAAAGGCTTCTTCGTGAGAAATATTACATTTCACATTAATATTTAATAATAAATTTTTTTTGAGGTAGTACGTAATTGAGCACTTTATTGGACCGTTTTTAGGATGAGAAGCCAATCATTATTGTTATAGGAGGTTATTTAGTACTTTTCATCTCCGAGGACAATAATGAATGTAAAAAAAAAAACTCCTAGGACGTAAAAGTAATTCATATATTGCCGCCATTACAGTAATGTAGCGTGTTCAAAAAACAATCTGTGTTAAACCTTCATGAGTTTTCTTTAAAAACGTTCATTTTGTTTCTGTTTTTGTTCGTAGACTAATTTTTTTTTTCGTTTTTTAAAAGGTGTTCTAATTGACAATTTTTGTGTGTTTATTTGTAAAGCTTTTACATTTTTGAGTAAAAGTGTGAAGCTATGGATGAATTTAATGACGACGATAATATGGAGTTAATTGGACGTTTGTTTTTTTCAATTAAGTATATAGCGCAGTTTAATGAGTGCTATTTTTTGATTTTTTTTAATGAGTGCTTTATTTAATGAGTGCTACCTCAAAAAATAGGGTATGCCATCTGGCTGAGAATGTCTTTACGTCTTGGCAATTTTTCCCGACTCGCTTCGCTCGTCGGTAAATCTAATTGCCCTGACATAAAGACACACTTCTCAGCCTTATGGCATAAATAACTATTACATTTATTACATGGTGTTTGCAGGACTTGTTTAGTGTCACAGCGGCTATTTACTAACTGTGACCAAAGTTTAATTTCCAAACTCTTTATGAACTCTTCTTGAGATCAGTGATAGGTAACCTTAAGGTTTCTAGTATAACCTTCATTTAATGAAAAAAAAATATTTTCAAGATAACTTGTCCTTAAGACTGATTTTTGTGCCAAGTTTTAACTCTCTAGCATAAATACACTGGGAGCTACAATGATAACAGACACACAAATACACACATAAACATACACACACACATATACAGATACATTTACACACACACACATACAGACAGAGAACTTTGTCTATGGGCCGCCGACAAAGCTCTGGGGCCCAGAGACCAGGGGCAGAAAAGCAATTAGCCCAATTCATTCCCTAAAAGCCAAAATTTAAAACTTTTAAAAACATTTTACTCTGCATATAAGTTTATAAGAGGTTACCCCTCCTCACTCCCCCTTCCAAATGGATTTTCTTATTCAAGTACGAACTATCCTTCCCTCCAAATTAAATGAGGCCCTAAAACTAAAATTATCCTGAATTCATATTAGGGTTAATTTCTCGTACAGAGCTAAGTAAGGGTTTAAAATAATATACTTTGCCAAAAACTATGACCCTAAACCCTATTACTAAAACTTAAATATTCTAGGGTTTATCGTTAAGGTTATAAATTCATAACAAATATGACTTATAAATTTTAATGATAAATCAAGTTAATATTAAGCTGACAAAGTTTAATGTTATTATTAACTTTAGAAAAGTATTATTATAATATATCATTTTATGCTACCGAGTTTTGCAAAACATGAATAGTTGACACAATATAATTGTGCGAGAGACACCTAGGAAATGTAACAAGCAAAATGCAATGCTACATCTGGGAACTGTTCCATCATTCAACATTCGTCATCATTGGTGGCTCGACATAATGTCATGTCCCAGTTTCTAGAAATAAAAATAGTTCAACTTATTTTTAAACTGTAGAGAAAAGTGCTATCACTTTTTTCATAGAACTCATAGGTCCATCAATACCTATGAATTGATGGACCTATGACTTCTATGATTCATACAAGGCCTTGTCACATAATTCTTCATTGCATCCCGCATACGTCATAGACAAGCAATTGAAATTATTTTAATAAAATTTAAAAGAAAGTAAAATAAAACGCTGCATCTTACAAAAAATTAATTTTTCTTTATTATTTTTTACAGTGAGTATTATACTTTAGCGTTAAGCAATAACAAAAATTGTGCAAACAAACTGTTATTGCCTTGTTTATTCATTTTTCGAAATATTCTAGTCTTCTTTTCATCTATTGTCGGTGTTCTATTCTCCCTTATACTTCCATGTTTTGAAATACTGGATAGGCAGATAAAACTTACTTGGTATGTTACATATATGCATTGCAGACAATGCTTCGTCTGTTTCATAAACAACATAACTAGATAATATTTTGTACGTAGATTAAACATGTCGGACGATGTCAGTTACAGCTTCCATGACTTCTCTTTGTTATTTATCTATGTCTTCTTTTATCTCTATGGGTATTTTAGAAAGGTTGTCTTGAATAAAGGGGATGACGTAAAGTGATGTAGAAATTCATACAGTAGGGGACGCGGGACACAGTGGTCCAACTCCCCCGGAATAAACTGTTTTAGATGGGCCTGCTTTAAGTTCATCGTTTCTCCACTCGGAGAAACGATGGCGACCTGCATCGTTTCGATGGGGTCACTTTTTTTGTGTGGCAAATGAACTTAGTGCGTCATCCCCTTTATTCAAGATCCTTGGTGAATCCGTGGTTGTGAGGTACAATACTTATTAACACGAAGCCGCTTTTTAGATGATGTTATGCGTTAAGCATGTCCATTTTAATTGTTCCACTAAGTCCGATGCAATTCAAAATTTTCCCTTCGATTGTTGCGAGCGTTAAAAGTGGAGCTTTGCCACGGACCCAAACCCGGCATTGATATCAACCATTTCCCAAATTGGCTGTGTTTAATGGTGCTGATTATGTTTGGTCGACACATGATAAGCACGAATGCCAAAATCCCTTGACTGTTGGCAAAGCTAGCGATGCTGTAGAACCAAATCAAGCCGTTCGCCTGGTGGTATATGGTGTAATCTGGACTCATGTATTTAGCATAGATTACAGGTGCTAACCAACTAAAACCTCCCATGCTAAATATTTTAGCGTAAATGCTGAATCTGCAATACAAAGGAAATTATTATTCCTAAGGAAGTCCAGTGACTGACTATTAATGATAACATAAAATATTTACCTAACAAGTAGGTCGGGCCTTTTGAGATAGTAATGTTAAGGAATGAGAGGTGATAGGTAACTTACTGAGTCGGTCACCTCTTCAAAGATAGTAATGGTATGAAAGGAGAAGTGATAGTTCACCTCTCACAATTAGGTCTCGTCTTTAGAGATAGTGATAGTAGGTTAGAATATGTGATAGGTAACCTACCAAGTATGAAACGTCTTCAATGACAGTAATGGTATGGAAGGAGAGGTGATAAATCACCTAGCAATTAGGTCACGTCTTTAGAAATAGTGATGGTTGGGAAGGAAATGTGATAGTAAATCTACCAAATAGGTCATGTCTTCAAAGATAGTAATAGTAGGGAGGAGAGGTCATAGGTCTTAGCAATCAGGGAGGCAAGTAGGTAAGGTAAAGAGAGAGAGGGATGGAGGTAGGTAAAGAGAGAGAGAGAGAGGGGTGGGAGGGAGGTAGGTAAAGAGAGAGAGAGAGAGGGGGGGAGGAGGGAAGGTAAAGAGAGAGAGAGGAGGGAAGTAGGGGAAGAGAGAAAGAGAGGAGGGAGGTAGGTAAGGTAAAGCAAGAGAGAGAGAGGATGGAGGTAGGTAAAGAGAAGAGAGAGAGAGGGGTGGGAGGGAGGTAGGTAAGAGAGAGAGAGAGGGAGGGAAGTAGGGAAGAGAGAAGAGAGGGAGGGTAGGTAGGTAAGCAAGAGAGAGGGAGGGATGGAGGTAGGTAAAGAGAGAGAGAGAGAGGGTAGGAGGGAGGTAAGTAAAGAGAGAGAGAGAAGGAAGGGAGGGAGGAGGTAGGTAAGAAGAGAAGAGGGGGTAGGAGGGAGGTAAGTAAAGAGAGAGAGAGAGGGAGGGAGGTAGGTAAGGTAAAGAAGAGAGAGAGAGGATGGGAGATAGGTAAGAGAGAGAGAGAAGAGGGAGGTAGGTAAGAGAGAGAGAGAGGGTAGGAGGGAGGTAAGGTAAGAGAGAGAGAGAGAGAGAGGAGAGAAGTAGTAGAGAGAGAGAGGGAGGGAGAGGTAGGTGAAGAGAGAAAGGAGAGGAGGAGGTAGGTAAGTAAAAAGAGAGATGTAGGTAAAGAGCAAAATAGTGAGAGATGTAGGTAAAGAGAGAGATAGAGAAAGAATGGGAGGGAGGGAGAAAGAGTGAGTGGGGGTGAGAGTGGGGGAGGGAGAAAGAGAGCGAGTGAGGGAGAGAGGAAGTGAGGGATAGATGATGATGACCACATCATCATCTATCTCTCCATCTATAATGGACAAGTAGATTGTCCGTCTAAGTAAATATTAAGCTCATATTTCCATTTTCACCTTATCATTTTCCAATCTAATAACACGATACATTTCTGAAATTCGTCGGAAATTAAATCGGGCTAATAAATTAGTTATCCAAACTAGGCTTTATACCGAACCATATTGGTGTCACTAATCAATCCCTCTTTATTTTTCAGGTATGTTGATGATCTGATTACATCATAGACAGGTATCTTTTAGAATTATTAATTCTTTTATTTTATCCTATCTCTTGACATTTTGCGATTGGATTTCTTCTAAATATAACTTATAATTTAAATATTGCCGTTCTAAAAGTGTTACAATAAAGTAAATAAAATAATAAATAATAAGTATATATATATATATATATATATATTATATATATAATATATATATTTATATATATATATTATATATATTATATATATATATATATATATATATATGTATGTATCTAATGTGTGAAATAAATAGTAAGTTATAATAATAAGTGGGACATAAATAAATACATAATAAATAGGAATAAATAGATATTAAAATTTAGTTGATAGCAAGTAAGCCTAGGATTGCTAACGGCAATAACAATAACCTCTATCATTTGGAATTTGCAACAATATCATTTGATACTACCGAATTTGCAAAACATATATCATTTGATCCTACCGAATTTGCAAAACATATATCATTTGATACTACCGAATTTGCAAACATATATCATTTGAACGATACAAACATATATCATTTGATACTACCGAATTTGCAGAACATATATCATTTGATACTACCGAATTTGCAGAACATGAATGGTTGACGCAATAAAATTGTGCGAGAGAGCACCGCTCGTCTCTGGTAAATACTTCACATTATATTCATCAGAGTCCCTTATGAAGATAGTAATTGCTTACCTTGTCATTGCCGTCCTATTGGTTGTATGACTGTCACTGCCTCCTAGTATTTTAGCTTTTCTAGCATGATTGTACAAAACAAGTGATACGGCTATGAATAGCAACAGGTTGATAAGTAGGGATGATGCCATAAGCCATAGCCACCATGCCACAAGCCATGAATACTCTGTAAAATTACTCTATTAAACAGTGAGTAAGCCGATAAGTAATATAAATATAACTTAAGTAAGGAGAAATGAGATTCCATCACACGTAGTTCTTATAGACCAAGAGCCTAGAGGTGTTTTGTTAATAAAAAGTGTAATGGCTGGAACCGGGTTTAATTTTTCGTAAATGCCTTCCTGAACAAGGATCTGCAATTCTGCCGACTCGTATCGGATGGGTGTCCCAGGCAGAACGCACTTTAGGAGTCAAAGGTTCTGCCTGGGACGCACATCCGATACGAGTCGGCAGAATTGCAGATCCTTGTTCAGGAAGGTATTTACGAAAAATTAAACCCGTTTCCAGCCATTACACTTTTTATTAACAAAAACACCCCTGGGCTCTTGGTCTTATGTGTCACAATTGTTCACATGGTCAAATGTGCACATTTGTTCACATAGTCAAATATGCACTGTAGCGTATAGTATGCAGTGCTAGTTATGGCGTATGCGGTACATTCCCGTGTCTGTGCGCATGCGTGTAGAAGGATCTTAATACAGAGCTCTTACGAGATTGAGATAATGGATTTTAAGTACACTCCGGCCTTCTTGGAGTAATTATTGCAAAAAGATTTATAATTGATCATAAAGCCGCCTCCGTGGCCGAGGTCGTTAAGGCGTTAGTATTTACACTGACCTTTGACACCCACGGAGGTCTGGGGTTCGCATCCCAGGTTACGCTCTCAGTTTATAGAAGATTGTTGTTTAGATAAATTATCGCCAGCTTTAGAATTCACTTTGCCCCCTGATGAGCCGCAAGGCTCTAAACGGGCATTACATTACATTACATTACATAACGCATAATTTACGCGCATAGAATACCCGGGTATCGTGATGCCTCACCAAATGCTTATTTACGTGTTGCGTCGTGTTCGCGCAATATTATTAAGAACTTTCTGGAACCTCGTTGAGAAATCCAACACCTCTGTACTCATGCGATAGCATGAGTACATCGCTGTATCTATAGCGATAGCAGCTACTTTGGACAACGGAACACCATTGGATGAGTCGACATAATTTATTATTTAGTTATAAGTTATTCTTTTATGATATTCTTATTATATGTATGAAACTTATAAATTGTTTTATTAGATCCAATTTATTCGTATTAAAATCCGCAACCTTAAATCTTTATACTTGTACGGTTCTAGAGATAGAACGCGTCAAGTTACAGCACATTTGTTCAAATAGTCAAATGTGCACATTTGTTCACATAGTAAATGTGCACATTTGTTCACATAGTAAATATGCACATACATAGTAAATGTGCACATTTTGTTCACATAGTAAATGTGCACATTTGTTCACATAGTAATGTGCACATTTGTTCACATAGTGCACATTTGTTCACATAGTAAATGTGCTCATTTGTTCACATAGTATGTGCACATTTGTTCACATAGTAAATGTGCACATTTGTTCACATAGTAAATGTGCACATTTGTTCACATAGTAAATGTGCACATTGTTCACATAGTAAATGTGGTTCACATAGTAATGTGCACATTGTTCACATAGTAAATGTTTTGTTCACATAGTAAATGTGCACATTTGTTCACATAGTAAATGTGCACATTTGTTCACACATAGTAACAATTTGTTCACATAGTAAATGTGCACATTTGTTCACATAGTAAATGTGCACATTTGTTCACATAGTAAATGTGCACATTTGTTCACATAGTAAATGTGCACATTTGTTCACATAGTAAATGTGCACATTTGTTCACAGTAATGTGCACACAATGTGCAGTTCACAGTAAATGTGCACATTGTTCACATAGTAAATGTGCACATTTGTTCACATAGTAAATGTGCACATTTGTTCACATAGTAATGTACATCACATGTAAATTGCACATTTGTTCACATAGTAAATGTGCACATTTGTTCACATAGTAAATCACACATAGTAAATGTGCATTTGTTCATAGTAAATTTGCACATGTTCAATAGTAAATGTGCACATTTGTTCACATAGTAAATGTGCACATTTGTTCACATAGTAAAGCTGCACATTTGTTCACATAGGTTCACATGTAAATGTGCACATTTGTTCACATAGTAAATGTTCACATTGTTCACATAAAATGTGCACATTTGTTCACATAGTAAATGTGCACATTTGTCACATAGTAAATGTGCACATTTGTTCACATAGTAAATGTGCACATTTGTTCACATTAGTAAATGTGCACATTTGTTCACATAGTAAATGTGCACTTTGTTCATAGTAAATGTTCAGTAAATGTGCACATTTGTTCACATAGTAAATGTGCATTGTTCACATAGTAAATGTGCACATTTGTTCACATAGTAAATGTGCACATTTGTTCACACACACATAGTAATGTGCACATTTGTTCAATAGTCACATAGTAAATGTGCACATTTGTTACATAGTAAATGTGCACATTTGTTCACATAGTAAATGTGCACATTTGTGCACATTTTCACATAGTAAATGTGCACATTTGTTCACATAGTAAATGTGCATCATAGTTCACATAGTAATGTGCACATTTGTTCACATCACATAGTAAATGTGCACATTTGTTCACATGTAAATGTGCACATTTGTTCACAAGTAAATTTGTTCAATAGTAAATGTGCACATTTGTTCACATAGTAAAGCTGCACATTTGTTCACATAGTAAATGTGCACATTTGTTCACATAGTAATGTGCAATTGTTCACATAGTAATGCAATTTGTTCATTAGTAAATGTGCACATTGGTGCACATTTTTTGTTTTACCTTTGGTAGTGTAAAAAACTATTTACAGGAATAGTTGAACAGTAAACATTTTTACTTTATATCATTTGATACTACCGTGTTTTGCAACACATTAATAGTTGACACAATATAATTGTGCGAGAGACACCTAGGAAATGTAACAAAAAAAAAGCAATGCTACATCTGGGAACTGTTCCTTCATTCGACATTCGTCATCATTGATGGCTCGACATAATGTCATGTCCAACTCTGTTTCGTTACGTCTAACTATTCAGGGCGCCGACAGAGCCTGAACTCACTCTTACCTTCAATTAATTTCAAACTCAGGCTCTGTCGGCACCCAGATGAGTTAGACGTAACGAAACACAGTGGGACATGACATTATGTCGAGTCATTAATGATGATGAATGTCAAATGATGGAACAGTTCCCAGATGTAGCATTGCTTTTTGTACATTTCCTAGGTGTCTCTGGCACAATTATATTGTGTCAATTTTTACTTTACCTCATTTAAACAGTAGGTATACAAGAACGTATTGTATTTTCCAAAAAATCCGAAACCGGGATGTCTTTTGAATTATCCAAAAGGTTTCAGGTATTTTTAGGGCTTCCTAAGTGGTTTTTACAAAGTTGTCCGTCTGTAGGTGTGTGTGTGTCTGTTATTTTCATCACGACGTTATTAACCCGAAATAATGACTTGCCAAATATTTCGGAAAATTCGTAAAAAGCGGAAAAATGTTGCGATCGGATTGATATTCAGGGCGCATGTAGCCAAGTGTAAGACTACTATATGTGTTAAGTTTCATCTCATTATCAGCATTAGTTTAATTTTTATTAAATGAATTGTGTATACGTTTTTTTTAAGAATCGGAAAATAATTTATGTTGAATTTCTGTACAAGTACACGTAAAGTATCTTTCAAATAAGTACACCAAGTTTTTTTTCAATTAGACAAGTATATCCATGATTTTTGTTGAATAGGTGACCGCTGGCAAAGAAACGGATGTAATATAAGATAGCGTTGAACGGAAGTAACTATCTGAAAAGGTTACTCCTTTCATTGTGAAGTGGGGAATAACCTTCTAAAGAAGGTTACTCAGAGACCTTTTTTAGATGGTTACTCCCCTCATAGCGTTGTTGGGGAGTAACCATCTGAAGAAGGTTGCTCAGAGGCCTTTTTTAAAGGTTACTCCCCCTTGTAGCGTTGTTGGGGAGTAACCATCTAAAGAAGATTACTCAAAGGCCTTTTTTAAATGGTTACTCCCCTCGTAGCGTTGTTGGGGAGTAACCATCTAAAGAAGATTACTTAAAGGCCTTTTTTAAATGGTTACTCCCCTCATAGCGTTGTTACGAAGTAACCATCTGAAGAAGGTTACTCAAAGACCTTTAAAGGTTACTTCCTTCATGGCGGAGTGGGGAGTAACCATCTAAAGAAGGTTACTCAAAGACCTTTTTTAGATGGTTACTTCCCTTAGTTAAGATCCTTTCCTTTAGTTAAGATCCTTTCCTCTCCTTAGTCTCTGTCTTTCCCCCTATTCTAACCCCAACAAAAACCGCAATGTTTTTCTACATCCCCGGGTAAGAGCATAATAATAAGGTAAAATATATAAAGATTAGTAATAAAATCAAAGAATTAAGGGGAGTAATCAGTCTGATCTGTCAAAAGGAAGTATCAATCTAAAGAAGGCCACTTAAAAAAAATCGGGTAGGGTACCTCGGAACTTTTCCTCATTACATCGGATTCGCTACGCTCATCCTCCCTACTTCGGAGTCGCTTCGCTTGTCCTCCGAAATACAGTTCACTAAATTTATACTGCAACATGCCTTCGGACTCGCTTCGCTCGTCTCGGATCTGTCAAAGGGGAGTAACAATCTAAAGAAGATCACATAGATAAAAAGAGCAGTATAGTACTCCCCAAAAAGGGAGTAACTATCTAAGGAAGTGCCCTTCATTGAACTGTCGGAATTTGTAGAATTTGAAGCAATACATAATTTGTCTGTATCTGAAAACAATTTAATTTTATTAGCTTACGGAACTAACTTTCTAGATGTTCCTCGTTAACTGTAATTCATGACTTAGCAAAAGTTAAAGAATTTACCAAAAGATCTTACCATAAATCCGGTGGAACGACAGATGTTTAATCGTGAGGATCAGATGAATATGAAGAATGCATGGTGGTGGACTCGTATCGAAACTTTTTGGGTATAAGTAGAAATCTGTCAGTATTGACTGAACAGCAGGTATAACAGGTAACAACCAACTGATCATACAGTAAACCAATATCTTTTTACTCTTTGGTAACATACTTGAACCTGGCTTCCTAAAATCAGATATAGTGACTACTTCACACAGGGATCATAAAATCAAAATCATGTTGTCACCGTTTTATAAGAAAAATATGGTATCATTTGATACTACCGAGTTTTGCAAAACATGAATAGTTTACACAATATAATTGTGCGAGGGACACCTAGGAAATGTAACAAGCAAAATGAAAATGCTACATCTGGGAACTGTTCCTCCCGCACAGGGAGAAACAGTGTTGATATTGTGTCAACTATTCATGTTTTGCAAAACTCGGTAGTATCAAATGATATGTTTTGCTTGCCATGCATGATGGCGGTAAGAGAGCAACGCTCGTCTCTGGTAAATACTTCACATAATATTCTTCGGAATTATTTGAATGTCAGAGTGAGTTCAGGCTCTGTCGGCGCCCTGATGAGTTAGACGTAACGAAACAGAGTGGGACATGACATTATGTCGAGCCATCTAGTATGACGAATGTCGAATGATGGAACAGTTCCCAGATGTAGCATTGCATTTTGCTTGTTACATTTCCTTGGTGTCTCTCGCACAATTATATTGTGTCAACTATACATGTTTTGCAAAACTCGGTAGTATCAAATGATATGTTTTGCTTGCCATGCATGATGGCGGCAAGAGAGCAACGCTCGTCTCTGGTAAGTACTTCACATTATATTCTTCGGAATTATTTGAATGTCACAGTGAGTTCAGGCTCTGTCGGCGCCCTGATGAGTTAGACGTAACGAAACAGAGTGGGACATGACATTATGTCGAGCCATCCAGGTACAAGTTGTCCCTTGATTATCTATTTTCCTTGAAAACGGTGGTGAAACTTTTAACCCTTTATGCTCCCCCTGTACCCTCAGATGGTACAAAAATGTTTTTCTTACCAAAAAGTCATGAACATATCCATAAATATGCAGTTTAACCATAGTAACATCGATATACCAAAATACCATTGTAGAATACCTGAAAAAAAAAATATAATTACTAGATGGTGCAAACAATTCTCGAAATTGGGGGAGTACTTAATCTTTTCCCGCTAAAATTTAAGGCGGAATGATCCAAGGATGTTGAATAAAGTGGATGACGCATTAAGGAACATTTCTGACCCCATGGAAGTTTATGAGATAGAGAAATAGGAGCAAACTTACCTCCCCTTAGGTTATAAGTTTGCCTCTAAATTTTAAGACCTGCGCTGTTCTAAGGACCATAAGCATGCGCAGTTCGTACCAAGCATGTGCAGTTGGTTTTTGACGTGTGTTTCGTGTTGCATTCATCTCTATGTTTTGATTTTCGATGGGGTCACTTTGTTGAATGGCAATTCGACTTAGTGCGTCATCCCCTTTATTCAACATCCTTGGAATGATCCGAACACACACAGATCTTGGACATAGGGAGGTTACTCAGTTCTTTCTCAAGTTAGACGTAAACGGCAAAGCATTTTTGTAGAAGCCTGGAGATCCATTCGTTTATTTATTTTATTTATTTATTGATTTATTTAAACTGGCGATATTGAGACAAAAGTCTCCTCTTCCATTCCGCCAGCACTCAAACAATACAATTAACTAGATTTTGTTTCGTAGCTATCTCCCAAAACAAATAATAATAATAATGATAATGATAATGCCCGTTTAGAGTCTTGCGGCTCATCAGGGATAACCCCTGCGGGAACCACCTCAGGTGGTAGTAGCAACCGTTACGCTCAAAGTGAATTCTGAAGATGGCGATAATTTATCTAAACAATAATCTTCTATAAACTGAGGAGCGTAACCTGGGATGCGAACCCCAGACCTCCGTGGGTGTCAAAGGTCAGTGTAAAGACTAACGCCTTAACGACCTCGGCCACGGAGGCGGCTATCCCAAAACAAATAAAACTTTATAATTCCTTCTAGAGAAATTCTTTTGTATGTATTACGAAAGCAAACAGACAACCCCCTCATTTAACTCCCTCAGCATAGCCTCGTGATTAGACCAGCTCTATCCGTTACGCCTCAGCAACAAGCGAAAATGCTCGGGATTGACTGTTTCCTCCATTTGGCTGCGTAAATAACAAAGATATGAATCCTTTTCATTGTATTTAATGTTAAAGATAATAATTAATTTACATAGATTTAATTATAAAATCAACAGTAATGCAGAGGCTACAGTCACAAAAATAAAACACACATGCAGGCAGACAACTTTGCGAAAACTATTCAGAAGGCAGGCCTTAAAAACACCTGAAATGGATAATTCCGGTGACATCCCGGTTTTGATTTTTTTTTTGCAAACACAATACTTTTCCTATATACCTACGGTATAAATGAGGAAAGTAATAATAATTATTAACTTACCAAGGGAGTAAATAGAGTCACCCGTGGTGTAGTGGTTAAGGTACGCGGCCTTTACACAGAATGAATGGACTTTAGTCATGGGTTCAATCCCAGCACGGGCCTCTAGGATTTTTATGAGAGGGATAAAAATTCTGTGTACCTTGTCCTTCAGAAGGGACGTTAAGCCGGTGGTCTCGAGCCTGTGCGTTGTCAGGTACTCGTTAAAGATCCCTTACCCTAAATGAAACTGGGTATAGGCAAAACTTAGGACCCTCATTGTAGATTAATTATAATATTATACTGTTTCTGCCTTGTAGTTTAAAGTGTATGCAGGTTTGGTTTAACAGTGAGAGCACGTGTTGTTCCCAGTTCTCACTAGATTATAAGAGTCAGTGAAAATATGTATGATTGCTTGAAAAAGCATGAGAGGAACCATAGAAATTCACGGCTCTTCTGTCTAGATTAGATGAAATATACCTACACTTGAAATTAAAAGGAGTAGAGCACTATCTTAGGGAGCTGGCAAAAAGGGCCAAACAACGTGGCCTACTTGCCTGGTAGTTACTACCACTCCCCCCATATTACTATCATTATCACTAAGGGAGTAAATCGACTTTTTAGTGCCTGAGCTGTCAAGTTGGTTCCTTAACATAAGCCAAAGGAACCATATCGAACAATCCCGAGATTTGCTGAGGAATTTAATTACTTAGTTGCTGAGGCTTCCTGAGGGAACAATTCAGTTAACTCACGAGGCGAAGCCGAGGTAGTTTATTACTGCTCGCGAGCAACGACTTGTTTCGCCCGTGGTAAGATTAAGGTTTTACCTCCAGGAGGGAGTTTTCTAATCGCCGTATGCTTTATTAAAGTTACCAAATTATTTTGGTAATAAATAATTAATTAATAATTAAATTATTTATTGGACAATAAATAATTTCTTAATTAGTTTGCCTGCTGAATTAAATTTAATACTTAATATAAATGATAATTTGCTTAATAAATCAATCAAAAGATATAAATAAAAAATAAATCAAACAATTTTTATTTTAATGATAAGAATTAGTACAATAGCTGCTTGTTTAGTCACGCATACAAAGATTTTTATAACTCTTTAATTATTCTCTGCGGGGAAAGCAAAGAGGGAGTTAAGTAGTTACCATGGCAACCAAAAATAATTTATATTAGTCCTCTACTTACTTTTCTCCGTGTAGTGTCAGACAAGGAGTTATATGTAGCTCTCCTCCCTCTACAAGAGGGAGAAAAGTACACTTTTTCTCCCTCTAAGAAAGGGAGAAAAGTACACTTTTTCTCCCTTCACGATAGGGAGAAAAGTACACTTTTTTCCCTTTACGAGAGGGAGAAAAGTACACTTTTTCTCCCTTTACGAGAGGGAGAAAAGTACACTTTTTCTCCCTTTGCGAGAGGGAGAAAAGTACACTTTTTCTCCCTTTACGAGAGGGAGAAAAGTACACTTTTTCTTCCTCTACAAGAGGGAGTAAGTACACTTTTTCTTCCTCTTACAAGAGGGAGAAAAGTACACTTTTTCTCCCTTTACGAGAGGGAGAAAAGTACACTTTTTCTCCCTAATGGGAGTACAAATTATAGATTAGTTCATATCTAAAATAACATAATCTCTTTTAGGGATAATCTAATTAAATTATCTTTTCTCATGGAGTCATTCATTTTTTTGTAATCCTTACTTCTTTTTAATTTAATATGTTGTTCTTCTTCTTATTCTTTAATTTTGCCGTTGTTTTATGTACTTTTTTCTTTAATTTCTTGTTTTAGATATATATTTTTTTTAAATTTATTTATTTTTCATGTTCACACTAAATTTATTGATGCAACATGAACATATTATTAGTATTAAACATTAACGGTTAATTAAATAAACAACTTAAGATTAAATATTTATGAACCATTGACACCGTCAATCAAAAAACTGGTGACCATTCTGCTGCTGTGATAAATTACAAGAATCTTTCCACTTTTAAGGCAGAGAGCCCTGTGTTGTGCAATGATTATCTGTGTAATTATTTTACTTTACAAAACATAGTCCAAAACATCTATTCAAACCATGAATACAAATCTATATACCTTGCATTTTATTGCCATATGATTGTTAATAATTTTTTTTGTGAATTAATTTTATAATTAATAAATAAGTTGAGCTGTGGAGTCAATCAATAAAAGGGATTGAAAGAAACAGTCTCTTCGCTGATTTAAAAGATAATATATTGACAGAGCCAGCTTTCAGTTTTAACAGACCATCATCAGTGCCTAACCAACAAAGTACAAACCAAATATATTACAAAAAATTAAAAGAAATCGCTACTTCAGAATAACAATAAACATCAACTACTCTAAAAAATCAAAATCAAAATAAAATAAATAATAATAATAAATAAATAAGCCAAATATATAAAATAATTTAAAAATGATGTAATACTAATTAGGTATAAGATCAATATAAATGTATAAAAGTGAATATAAAATATAAATAATTCAAATTCAAATCATTAGAATTATAGTAATGAACTATATAAAATGAATAAATATGTATAAACAAAAATAAATAAAATATAGTTAAAATAAATTAAATTAAATAGATAAATAACCGGCGAGTCGAGAAGAAAGAGTCAATAATTGTAATATATTTGGTTTGTACTTTGTTAGTTAGGCACTGATGATGGTCTGTTAAAACTGAAAGCTGGCTCTGTCAATATATTATCTTTTAAATCAGTTGAGAGACTGTTTCTTTCAATTCCTTTTAATTTTATAATTGTTTATTTATAATTTTACTGATTCAAATTAATTATTAATTACTTACCAGGAAGAAAACAATAGCTATAATTATCTCTACTCTGCGTCGTAAACATCAAAACCACATTCTTCATGAAATATGCCAAATAGAATCCAAACATAGCAGCCAAGTGGAACATTGTTGATTTTCCATTAACATTACTCCTTAATTCACCAACCATTAAATACGCTATTAATGCCAAACCAACTAGAAACAACGATAAGTAACCTATATAATTACTTATCTGGATGAGGAAGTAAGCGTTTTGTAACTTAACATCATCCGGTTTACATATCCGACTGCAAATCGGACAAAAGTTCAAACTGAATTCGTAATAGCTTTCAGATCCCATTACATTTTTAATTACTTGACCGGTAATTATTTTTTTATATTTATTAATTAAATAATCATCGTAGAGGGAAACATTCGTGCAAATATCGGAATTTTCGTTTAAATTCAAATAGTTGGAAAAATTTGACCAAAAACCCAAATCTGATGCGTTTTGGTGATAAACCAATAATTGGCTTGAGATGTCGATATCGATCGCATCGTAGTATTTTCTTTTGCAAGCATCAACCATAATAATGTTTGGATTTAGCAATTTCGAGCAAACTGCAAATATCTGTCGTAAAGCTAGCGAAATACTGCGTACCAATTTCAATTTGACTTCGTCATTCAGCATTAGCATTTTTTTATTTGAAGATGAAAGATTTTCTCCTAAACCACCCAAATTTGACACTTTTACGTTGGAATTTAACTTTCTTTTGTCTAAATTTGATATATTTTCATTTTCAGGTGCTTCTCCAACCATCGTTGTCTCATTTCCGTTTAAAGTTTTCAATTTTTTGTCTGAATCCGACATATTTCCATACTCGCTTGTCATGTTTTTGTCCAAATTTCTCTTATTGTTATTTATACTTGTTATATTTCTAATGAAATTAATCGTATTATTATCACTACCTTTATCATCGAAAACAGTCACATTTCTATTTAAATAAGACACTTTATCATCGAAAACAGTCACATTTCTATTTAAATAAGACACTTTATCATCGAAAACAGTCACATTTCTATTTAAATAAGACACTTTATCATCGAAAACAGTCACATTTCTATTTAAATAAGACACTTTATCATCGAAAACAGTCACATTTCTATTTAAATAAGACACTTCAGAAACAGTCGATCTTTCTCAGAAACAGTCACATTTCTATTTAAATAGACACTTTATCATCGAAAACAGTCACATTTTCATTTAAATTAATCCCTTTATCTTTGAAAACAGTCACATTTGTAGTTAAATATGTCACATTTTTATCAAAATTCATCCATTTCGTGTCTTTATTCACCCAATTCAAACTATAATGATTTTGATCCAATGAAAAAGCCCACACGATTTCCGTAAATTGATTCAATTTCTTTGTTAAATCACTGTATTTACTAACAAACATGTATTTATCGTTGTTGTAGCTATAATTGTATTTATTGATATCACTTATCAGTCCAGAATCACTTATTGCTGATATATTATTTAAATAATTTATCCAATATATACTAGATAAGTTACTAAACAAACTAATTATTGTTGGATTGCGGAAAACATAAAACATATTTATGTATTTTTATTTGTTTATGATATTTACACTTTTATAATTAGTTAATTTAATTTTTATATAGTTACGCCCGCATTTATTACAATAAACCACTTTTCTAATTAGGTAATTTAATTTATATACATATAGTTACGCCTGCATTTATTACAATACACCACTTTTCTAATTAGGTAATTTATTTATATATAGTTACCCACATTTATTACAATTCACCACTTTTATAATTAGGTAATTTAATTTATATATAGTTACGCCCGCATTTATTACAATTCACCTCTTTTATAATTAGGTAATTTAATTTATATATAGTTACGCCTGCATTTTAACAATTCAGCTCTTTTCTAATCACTTAATTTATTTTATATATAGTTACGCCCGCACTTATTACAATTCACCACTTTTCTAATTAGTTAATTTAATTTATATATAGTTACGCCCGCATTTATTACAATACACCACTTTTCTAATTAGGTAATTTAATTTATATATAGTTACGCCTGCATTTATTACAATTAAGCACTTTTATAATTAGGTAATTTAATTTTTATATAGTTACGCCCGCATTTATTACAATTCAGCACTTTTCTAATTAGTTAATTTAATTTATATATAGTTACGCCCGCATTTATTACAATTCAGCACTTTTCTAATCACTTAATTTATTTTATATATAGTTACGCCCGCACTTATTACAATTCAGCACTTTTCTAATTAGCTTATTTAATGTATGTATTGTCACACCCGTATTTTATGTATTTTCAATTTGTTATGTATTTATGTATTAAACAATACATAACAATAAACAAAACGTATGCAATGCTTACTTAACTAAAGTTTGGATTCTACTGAAGGATAGGATTCATTTAAAAATTTAACAAATCAAATACATGCGAGTATTGAATCAATGGTAGTGCCGTGTTTATAGTTAATTCACTACATAAGTATGTCCGCTATTTAGTTTACCTGACAGCCAGAAGATTTCTTTTTCTTTCACATCTTTGTAAAAAGTTATATAATAGGCAGAAAAATAAGAGCTGTTCTATTTTTAACATAGCTTAGGTTTTTAGATAAAGATTGACATTCGTAGGCATTACTATGTTTTTAAATATTGACCGGTTTTAATTTTAGATTATTTTTAAAACGGATATATTTCATTTAAGTTCCATAAACATTGGAAAAGATACGGGGGATTGTAAGAGGAAATGTAAAAAAAAATCTGAATCTGTGACATTTGTGTGGGAGGATGTGTGCTGTTGTGATTATTTGCTTTATTGTGATGTAGTTTGTTATCTAATGACATATATAACATTATTATTTTTTTAGTAGCTAGGGTATAAGTAAGGAGGAGGCGGGACTAGTACTGGTTTAGATATAACTGGTGGGAATTTTGAATTGAAACAATACAAAAATCTAAGTGTGACCTTGTGATGTGTTGAACATTCGTCACAAGTAGTTAGTTGAGAAGTTTAATTACAATATAGAGATATTTTACTAGAGGGGGCATATACTATCTCAATACATTGAGAAGCCTAAAACATCTTTTCGGGGCTCTCAGGGGTTCTGTGTAACCTCATTGAAACCTCCATTAAGAGTGAGTTAAGGTTATAAATGAGTGAGTGAGTTAAGGTAATAAATCAATTGGTTTGGGCTTCCAGTACATTATATATAATGCCCGTTTTAGTGCCTTTCGGCCCTTAAGAGTATTCGCATTGCGGGAACCACCTCGGGTGGGCCACATCTACTATGCTCAAAGTAAAGCTAAAGTTGGCGAAATCTTTTTACATCAAATTCTATTCATAAAAACTGAGAGCATAACCCGGGCTGTGATCCCCGGACCTCCGGTTCCGAAGTCCAGTACTATACGACCGCGGCTACGGAGGCAGATTCCCGTACATTACCTGTGTTTATATATATTTTAAAAGTTTTACTATATAAGTTACTGTAATTTTTTTCTGTTTATTTGATTGAATTGAATGTATCATTGTAGCTCCTTGTACGTTTACGCTAGAGAGTTGAAACGTTAAACAAAAAGCATTCTTAGGGTTTAATGGTGCTATGCGGAAAATAGTTATTTACATACCAAGGGAGGAAACAGAGTCATTACTGCCCGGTTTTTTGTAGGGCGCAGATGCGTAAGCCGAAGGAACCATTATATTCAAACTCAGAGGCGTAGCCGAAGGGTTTTCAAGGATGGTTCCTGAGGCGTAGCTGAGGGAGGAAATTAAAGAGGGTCGTAATGACTGTTTTCTCCCGTGGTACGCACAAGAGAAGGGAGAAAAATTTTACAAATAAAACTTATATTTTATTTAAATATACGAGCTTTTGCATTATTTAAAACCTTTAACCAAATACTCACAACATTAACACTAAATACTTATAAAACCACAAAATTGTAAATAACAATATAAAAAGAAGTAAAAAATAAAAAAGAATCATAGGTAACTGAAAAGATACAGAGGTTGGCTTGATTCGTCATTAATTTCAAATTTACAGGAATGCCAACTTAAATTTTACTTTCAATTTAAAGACAACACTGATTTTTATACAGAATACTTCCCGAGCAATGAACAAATTTATCAAGTATTAAATTAACATTATCTTTGTTCCATTAGTTTCACTTTATCTTTTACGTTTTTTTCTTCTTTTTGGGCTGTTAAAAAAACAAAAGTTTTAAGCCAATGAACTACAACACTGTTAAACATAATTATTCAAGACCAAAACAAATAATATGAAGAAACAAAAGAAACTATTTGATTGTTTAATAGTTTTTTGGTTTACTTTTGAATTAATAAAAGTTAAACACAGTTAATAGGTGTGATTTGTCTTTAATTCGATTTAATAATTGTAATAGCTGATCTAGTTACTACGTTGTTGACCTAAAATACGCTTAAGATAAGGTAAGAAAAGTAGTGACGCCATTTTTATTTGTACCGTATTTAAGTAAAAATTGTACGTTTTTTTCTAGTTTAGACGTTGCAACATTATCAAAACACACTGAAACAAAAGCAAAGTTCATAAAAATTCACGCATGTGTTGTTAAAATTATTAATTAATGCCCCGGTTTATTGTAAAACGATAACAAAAAAGTTTTCCGGACTGGATTCGAACAATGAATTTTTAGATTTCTATGCAAATGTCTAACCGATTGCGCCAAACAGTAGGGTGGAAAGTGATTTACTTTCCGCCCTGATTTTTGTTCCCTCCATTATTTTCACTAAAGGCCGTAATACGGGGTTTTCCTCCCTGAAAATAAGGGCGGAGAGTTAATTTTTCCTTCCTTCTTGAGGAAAAAATATGACGTCATTAATCCACGAAAATGACTTAGCAAAAATTTCGAAGAATCATTAAACGCGGAAAAAGATGCATATATATATATATATATATATATATATATATATATATATATTATATATATATATATATAATATATAATATATAATCTAAACAGTATATTAACTTTAAATTGTCTTACAATTTATACCGTCTTAATGACTATTTAAAAGTTAATAAAACCGAGTATTAAAGCATAAAATACATAATAAACACATACCTGTAGTACATACTTTATTTTCGTCAGATCTTTTGTATTAAGTAGCTTTAAGTATGGTCTTTAGATGGATGGGAGGCCACTGGGATTTAAAATGATCTCTCCTGTTGGAATACGAGCGAAGCTAGTTTAAAAATATATATGACGAGCGTAGGGAATCTGAAAAGGACGCGATATTCTTCCAGTTTTACTTGAATGTTTTCTAGCTTTATTTTATCAACAAATTACCCTAATAATTAATAAGCAAACAAAATATAATATCACAAAAAATTAGGATCTTGAAAAAAAAATGTTAATTTACCCTAAGAATAATTTATATTCTTGCCACGTTTTTGATAAAATACAGTGTTACCACCTAAATTACAAAACCTTTAAAAAACCTCTAAAAAAACCTCTCTCTAGTTTGTCTAAAATGAGAGCTAATATTTCTCGCTAGGCGTGGGGTGGCAACCCTGGTTTAGTGCTTAATTCCAGTTTAACCCAGTAGCAGTTTAGGGGAAATTTATTACCCCAAAGGTTTCGCTTCGGTTTTTAATAGTTCGTATTTTAAAGTAGAGGTATTTTTCAGTGACTTTAAAAAATTTTTTTTAATAAGTTGTTCGTTGTTTAAGCGGTGTTGTTTATTCTAAGTCATTATTCATGTTAGTTTTCTATATCACATAAGACAGAGACATATTATGCTTAGACAGGCTCTATTGGTTGAATTTTAAAGTTGTACATCTTTGATTATTATTAAAATCAAATATGAGTACAAAATTAAAATATCTTAATCAAAAGATGGTTTCTTTTGTATTTTTTGTATATGTATTTCCTTTACCTTTTTGTGTTTCATTTTAAATTTACTTAGTTAGACACATGACATAAAAACAATCAAAATTTTATTATTTTCCAACTTTTTCATTTTTGTCATTTTAAAGAACTGAAGAAGCTCAGGATCCCTGGGCGAAAGCTCTTCAACAATTTATTTTCAATAAATTTTTATAAGGACTAAAGTCTTCATTAATTTAATTGATATTAAAAGATGGTTTCTATAACAAACTAAAAAAGTACAAACAATGTTCGAACAGGCGGCAACGTTTGATTTATTACAAGGATGTTGAATAAAGGGGATGACGCACTAAGTCGAATTGCCATTTAACAAAGTGACCCCATCGAAAATCAAAACATAGAGAAGAAAGCAACACGAAACACACGTCAAAAACCAACTGCACATGCTTGGTACGAACTGCGCATGCTTATGATCCTTATAACAGCGCAGGTCTTAAAATTTAGAGGCAAACTTTACTCTCAATGGGTTTCCCATTGTTTTGCTTGCAAAGGTTATAAACAAATTGAAAAAAGTTCATACTTTTTAACTGTTTTTTGTTAATATTGCTTAAAGTTAACAACATTAAAGAAAATTAAAACATTACAACCAAAATTGAATCTTGAAAACTAGCAAAACATTCACTAGGCTAAAAAGAGACAATATTAACACATTTAACTCTCTCTACGAAAAGTAAACGGTAAAGCTTCTATTACTCTCACTAAAGTGGCTACCTTGAGTCCAAAATGTAAAATATAAGCACAAATGACTTGACAAGCACCAAATGAAACAATAACGATAGCACTAAAGAAAGTTGAGAAGCAAACTCGACAAACAAGAATTGTATGTTTGGCGCCTTTTTTAATTATAACCTAAGGGAAGGTAAGTTTGCTCCTATTTCTCTATCTCTCATACACTTCTATGGGGTCAGAAATGTTCCTTAATGCGTCATCCCTTTATTCAACTTCCTTGATTTAGTATGACCTTAACACAATCTTGGAATAGAGTGCAATGAGGTTATGCAAAGCCTCAGAGCCCCAAAAATATGCTTCATGCCTCCCAATGAATTAAGATAAGGTATTCCCCTTCTAGTAATATATGTCTATATAAGTAAAATTAGTTGGACGTAATTCATTGTAAATTTGATTTAAAATTAACGACGTTTCGGAAGCAGGTACTTCTCAGGTACTTCTCCCATCATCAGGTTCGTTTTAAGAAAGACGGTATGTGTTATGTATAGGGCAAGGATCTTGGATAAAGGGGATGACGCACCAAGTCGATTTGCCATACAAAAAAGTCACCCCATCGAAAACCAAAAAAAATAGAGAGGATTCAACACGAAACACACGTCAAAAACCAAGTGCACATGCTACAATAACTGGCCATGCTTACAATTCTTATAACAGCTCAGGTCTTAAATTTTAGTGGCAAATTTACCTCATAATGGTTTCCCATTGTTTATTGCTTGAGAAGGTTATAACAAAACACGCTTAAAGTATCACTCACTGAAGTGGCAAAGTATAGTCCAAGATTTAAAATTAAATAAGCACAAATGACGTAACAAGCACCACAAATGTAACAATCACGAAAAGTACAGAAGAAAGTTTAGAAGCAAACTCGACAATTTTGCTTCATAACCTACGTTTGTCGCCTTTTTTTCATTATAACCATGGGGAAGGTAAGTTTGCTCCTATTTCTCTATCTCATACAACTTCTATGGGGTCAGAAATGTTCCTTAATGCGTCATCCCGTTTATTCAAGATCCTTGGTGTAAGGTGTCATATCAATGACTTTACTGAGCACTTAACTTTGAAGTCAATATTTAAAATTCACGTTCTTTTAGAAGTGTTTATCTAATAACACATGTAATATTTTAAATGGGGCATGTGATAAATAAATGCTTTTTAGATAGGGTTACTATCTAAAAAAAAAAAAAAAAAAAAAAAAACTTTGAAACTTATTTACCTGGGGCCGTCCCTCAAGTAATTTTACTCAAACTTCACAATTGTCACTATCTTTCATATCTATAAACCTAATAAATAATTTTTCAAATTTCTTAATGTATTGTGATAGGGTATGCCGCTCTAGTAATATATATTTATGCTTTAAAAGATGTTTCAAACCTCTGCCTATAGGTTATAAAGTATAAATCGCAACATTTAGTACGTTCACACACACTTTAGATCCGCGTATCGTATAGAGTACGATCTCTCAATACGGTAATTTAAGCTGTATGAACCATGCGGAGGGGATCCGATCGCATACGCTAAAACTAGGGAGATGGAATCTAAATGGATCCCCCGATACGCTGTCTTTTTGTGTGTGTACCTTTAGAGACGATCGTATTTAACGGATAACCTTCTCGTCGAACTTTTATTTCACTTCTATATAACCGTTTTTGATCAAATATCTTTTGGAATATTATTTTTTATAGTGTAACTTTATTATTACGCAAAGAAATCACAATTTAATTAAATATATTTTTTGTTTTAAACTTCCTTATAACCAAAAGTGAAGGTTCACTATACAAGACGCCATGTTTTGGCGGGATCAGTTATCACTCGATCGACTAAACAAATACGCTGCAAGAACCGTGAATTTAGTTGACCGTATTGTATACGTATTCTATACGATCCGCGGATCTAGAGTGTGTGTGAACGTACTAATTAATCAAAAGATGGGTTGTTAAGCACGGAAAAATGCATTAAAAAAAAATCACCCAACATGCGGACCACAACGCTGAATTATATTGTAGTTTTAAACTTATATTAAGTAATAGAACGATACATACATTATTTTCCCTACCAGGATTGTTGTTAAGCATGGAAACACGTATACCAAAGGAAATTCGCCCGACATGCGGACCCAACGCGCCAGAATTATTTTGTAGTTGCAAACTTATATTAAGTACATAAACGATACATATATTATCGTCCCTACCAGGATCGTTGTTAAGCATGGCAAAGAAAGTTCACCCGACATGCGGAACACCGCGCCAGAATTATTTATCGAACGAGTTGCTTTAATACTTTTTGACCTAACTTCAACTCTAACAGAGTCCTGCGATGCAAGTCAGCTTCTCTAAATAATTTTCAGAGGATATAAATGCTATATAAAGAAGACAGTTTCAAAGACTGAGACACCAATATATGGAAGCAGTAAGGAGACGTATCGAACTCAATCCTCTCAAAGAAAGAGCATAAAACTTTATAGATCTTGGCACTAAGCCATGTACACGATATTAGAAAATAGGGGCCAAACATAATGTCTCTATAGCTCTCTATTTTCTCATATATATTTAGTATTTTCTCTATATGAAAGAAAACATGAAAATAAACGGCTATTAGAAAAAAAAACATATTGTAATTTGTAGAAATGAATGGGAAAATATTTGGCATTAGATTGATAGATTCTATAGATAATTCGGCCTTTGGTAGCACCGTGGCGTGGCTGAATCGCAGCCATAACTTCGCAGTCTTCGGTCTATTCAAAAGAAGTTCCCTGCATATAGTATTTGATATTCATTATTTTTTTTATTAGTACTTTTAGCGAACTTTTTTGGAAACTGTGAGGGGGAAAGTGGGGGAGGTGGATATTTTGGAAAGGGGGGCACTCACTGATCAAGAATATATAAATAAATAAATATGTATATATGTGTATATATATATATATATATATATATATTATATATATATATAAATATATATATATATATATATATATATATATACATATACAAAAGGGTTATGACGCAAGCACAGTGTGTTTATGGATTAGCCTTATCGATCTAGATAAGAATTCTCTTGGAATCAAGAGATCAGATGTCCCCCGACCACCGTGTTGAACAATAATAGCAAATTGTCTCTCGGAATTCGGAAAGCACTATAATTAGGAAAATAAGTTTATAATTTATTTATTTACATATAAACGGTACTAGACCATGTTACAATATTAAATCAATAAATACACAAAAAAAAGTAAACAGAGATATTAAAAAAGGAACTCAAAATTTAAAATAAGTAAAAACTAAAGAAATAATGTAAAATAATTTTAAGTAAAATTAATGAATTAAAAAAAATTATAAATTATTATTTCAAGTTTAATTTATTTTTATATTTTTATTATTTATTTTTATTTAAAAAGAAGATGTACAAGTTAATGAAATAATAATTAATTTAAAAACAACCAAAATAAAAACATATTTAGTAATTATGTACTTAAGTGATGAATGTTAAAATAAAGATATTCAAGATATATATTTTTTGTAATAATTATAATATAGTTAGATATAATTATAATCTAAATAATTAGATTTACAATTTTGGTTTTAAATATTCTAGTTATATTTTCTTAACTCGCCTTACCGAAATCGATTTAAACTTTTAGTATATTTTGTTACAATATATATATATATATATATATATATATATATATATATATATATATATATATATGAGTCTCTCTTCGTCTGTGGAAGAACTTAAATAGTTCGAACGTTACGTTTTTATTGTAAGTTTTGTAAAAGTCTCTATTTATTTCTTTATAATTAAGTGTATATATATATATATATATATATATATATATATATTATATATATAATATATATATATATATTTTGTGTCCTAGACGTTTTTATGGAACACTATAACTTTCGAACGCTTTCTCAGATCGAAATGAAACTTGGTACAAAAATCAACCTTGTCAATGTCCCGAACCCTATTATTTATGAAATATGTGTGACGTCATTAAACCCACAATAATTACCTCTTTTTGGATTATTGGCACGATAATTTGCTCTTTGGTAGCACCGTGGCGTGGCTAAATCGCGGCCATAACTTCGCGGTCTTCGGCCTATTCAAAAGATGTTCCTTGCGTTTGGTATTTGATATTCATTAAAAGGTATGAATATTTCAATAACGGGATATTGATGTTCAAAAAAGGTAGAGTGGATGTTGATTATTAAAATCACAAATATTGTACTAGTTAGCACATGCACCCAGACTGTCCGGGTTCGATTCCGGTCGGAGCCTCTAGGAATTTCGAAGAAATCCTAAAGGAACTAAAGTCCTTTTACGTGCCGTCGTGTGATTCCGAGGTGGTTTCGAGCCTGTGTGATTTCCAGGTACTCGTAAAAGATCCTTAACCCTAAATGAACTGGAGTTTAGGCAAAATTTAGGACCCGCAATGGTATTGCGTATAAAAATATTAATATATTTCTGTCTTATAGTTTCAAGCTTAAGTCTGGGTACGTGTTGTTTCCAGCTATCTGTTTTTAAAGCTATAGGAAATTATAGTACAACGGCTTATCTGTGGATATCAGGGTTTTTTCAGAGGTTCTTTGTTGGGGGTAGGGGGATATCAAAATTATGGGAGTATACACAGTAGTAAAAATTAAATAAGTTTTTTTAAAAAATGGTGAAAAATCAGATGAACATCCAGTTGTGTTAACATTTCGTTCAGATATATCCCTTTACGGAATAAATAAGTATAATTGGTTTTGTCTCAATACGAAAAGTATATCTCCTGTTTTTGTTGAATCATAAAAGTAAAGCAGCATCGAGCGAAACCATTACCTGGATGGATGACCGCTGGAAATTGAACTAATTTATTTACTGTCCCAGGACGAGCGAACTTGTATATTCTGAGGATGAGCAAAGCGAGCTAGAAATAGAGAGTATGTGCGTAGCGAATTCGACATATTTATAAAAAGTTGCGAGGTACCCCATAGCCAATTTTTTGTTTATTGTTATCATTCGGGTATTGTTATCATTCGGGTATTGTTATCATTCGGGTATTGTTATCAAATAGTACGTTCACACACACTTCTAGATCCGCGGATCGTATTGGATTCAATCTCTCAACACGGTAATATTAGCCGTATGAACCATACGGAGAGGATCCGATCGCATACGCTAGAACTAGGAAGATGGAATCTAAATGGATCCCTCGATACGCTGTATGTAATAATAAAAAATAATAATAAACTTCTTTATTTCCACCATGTATGTTTTTTACAAAAGTATAAGAATAAATCACAAAATTTACAATTTCCTAAATTTTAAACTTTTGAATGTACCTTTAGACAATCGTATTTAACGGATAACCTTCTCGTCGAACTTTTATTTCACTTCAATATTACCGTTTTTGATTTTTAGTGTAACTTTATTATCATGCAAAGAAATCAATTTAATTAAATATATTTTTTGTTTTCAACTTCCTTATAATCAAAAGTGAACTTTCACTATAAAAGACGCGATGTTTTGGCGGGATCAGTTATGACGTAATCTCACACGATCGACTAAACAAATACGGTGCAAGAACCGTATTTGTTTTCGTATTTTATCGTATTTAATGCGTATCCAATACGATCGCTTGTTAAATACGCTCTAGGTTCGTATTAAAAGCGATCATATTAACCGGCGCCCACTATATATATAAACTATGAAAAAGTATATATTTATCTTCAACATCGCAAGCGTTATGACCGATAGCTTCAATTCTCAGCGTAATATTTTTCAATATGGCTGTCTAGAATAACCAATGAAAAGCAAGAATGGAGCATGAAAGCATTCGTGCTTGTCTTTCAAAGCATATTCCCTTGCCCAATACCTTTCGCATATCTCCTTTCTACAATCTAAAAGAGGGTTATTCTTTAAAGATATAAAAAAAAAAAATGAGAAAAAATATATCTCTGACAAGGATATATAACCAGGACGAGTAAAGTAACAATAAAATAAACAATATCGAGCTCTTTGTAGTTTGTAACCTTAGAATAATACTATATACAGAAGGAGCACTACTGATAACACGAAAGCCGGTTGACTGGTGCAACTAAGTAATGGTGCCACCCTAACAATATACAATTTTCTAAAAAAAAAGTTGGCAATACTTCCGGTTGCTGAATTGTTATGTTCTATTATTAATTAATGATTGATTATTCATAAAATACTAATATAAATATCGGTGCATTACAATATTTAAAGCATTTTAAATTGTAGTTTAACGTATTTATTAAAATTATATATAATAAGTAGTCCTCGTCAACTAAATGTAGATTCTTGTATTCCGCCACCCTTTTGCCATCTAAACCCAGTTTTATTAAATACTCAGCAGGTGTTTTAAGTTATTATATTTGTTCTTTACGATCTTTCTTCATTAATAGATATTTATGAAGTGTTTAAAATAATGTTTTGTTGTCAGGTTGGCAGCATTACTTAGTTGCACCAGTCAACCGGCTTTCGTGTTATCAATGGAATTATATTGTGTTTACGACCCTGTGCTCCTTCTATATATAGTATTATTCTAAGTTTGTAACACTGCTTCTAACTCTGGACCAGAAGGGGGGTAACTTGAATGAGGAAAAGATTGAATTCAATTATCGCAAGCTACTACAAATTAGCGCTGCGGAGGACCGGTGTGGGCAACTCATGAATTAACAGCGGTAGCTTTCCAAAAATTACCAATTATATTTTTAATTTTCCTCATTTATACCGTAGGTATATAGGAAAAATATTGTGTTTGCAAAAAACTCCAAAACCAGGATATAACCGAAATTATCCGTTTCAGGCGTTTTTAAGGCCTCCTGAGTGGTTTTCGGAAAGTTGTCAGTCTGTATGAGTGTGTGTCTGTTATCATCGTAGCTCCCAGTGTATTTATGCTAGAGAGTTGAAACTTTGCACAAAAATCAGTTTACCGCTGTAGTTTTGCTGTTCGGAAAATAATTTGATTATGATGATTATGACGTCATTAACTTGCATTAGACCCAGCAAAAATTTCGAAAAATCATAAAACGCGGAAAAAGAATGCGATCGAATTGAAATTTGGCACGTATGTAGTCTTGTATAAGACTAACATATATGCTAATCGTTTTTGTCTTAACATATCGCTAATCAAATGACTTGTATACCTTCTTTTAAAATACTTTTTAAAAAATTGTAAAAAATCGGAAAATAATCTAATTGAGTTGAAATTTAGTACAATTATATACGTTTATAAAAGTTAAGTGGCATCGAGCGTTGTCGGTGACTGGATGGGTGACCGCTGGGAATAAATCGAATCTATTAACTATCTGAGGACGAGCGAAGCGAGTCCGAAGCTGATGAGCTCAGAAAATCCGACGTAATGAGGAAAAGTTACCAGGAACCCCATATCCTATTTTTTAACTTAATATTTATTTAAACCATGTCAACTATTGATTATGACAGCTGCAACTATTGTAATGATAAAACCCAACAATAACACATGCGTTTAAAAAAGATTCAAGTTTAGCGTAAAAAGTTGTGAGGTCATTGAATAAGCCAAGTCGTAGGTTCCCAATAATGCTTGCGATTTGGTCATTACGTTTTGATCAGGTCCTTTTCCCTATATTGTTTTTATAGGGTGGTACTTGGTGATTTTTTTTTCTGGCAAAATATTTCTTGCGTGAAAAATGTTACCAAAAAAGAGAGAGAAATGCATTTACGCACGAAGACAGCGGTCTGTCAATAGTGTTGGACTCAGGGTCTGCCTCATACCAAATAAAACTCACTCCGCGAAACCCCTTAAACCTTCCTGGAACCGTTATTCACATTACTTCAGGGGTACTTGGTGATAACAAATCCAAAAATGCATACCAATTGTGGGATTCCTCAAGGGAGCATTCAAGGCCCACTGCTATTTGCGCTGTTCACTAATGATCTTCCTGTTTATTTAAAACCTAAAGGAATAAATTGTCATGTTGTGCTGTATGCAGATGACGCATCGGTTTTGGTTTATGGTACTGACTTAGCTACGCTTGAAACAAATGTTAATATCATATGCCAACTGTTTTTTGAATGGTGCGTAGCGAACAGCCTTGTAATTAATACTACCAAAAGCTTTTTAATGGTTCTCTCAAGATGGTCTGTAGCTAGAACTTTACGATTCCTCATAAATTTAAGTCCTATAAAAACAGTACCCTTTTCCCAAGTTATTAGGACTGACAATCGACAATGACATGAAATTTAACAACCACATTGACAACTGTTTCTATGCTAAATGCGACTTACCATCTTTTAAAAAAACTAAGGTCCTATAACTCAACTAAAATACTACTAATGCTTTACTACGGCTGGACCTATCCGTACCTATCAAACCATATTGCAACATGAGCCACCACCTCCCATTCAGAAAGAGTGTTTATTACGCTAAAAGGAATAATTAGACTAATTTCCCAACTAAAAACTCGAGATTCAGCTAAACCAGTCTTTATAAAGCATTACAAAACTAGCTTTATTAGCTTTACAAAACACTTTAAGCGTAACGGTTGCTACTACCACTCGAGGTGGTTCCCGCAGGGGTTATCCCTGATGAGCCGCAAGGCTCTAAACGGGCATTATTATTATTATTATGGTATAAATGAGGGCAAGGTAATAACTTCTAAAACCCTTACCAATATAATACACGTGTTACCTCTAGATATAGTATTAAAACACTGTATGAAGTATTAATATGGAAGCATAAATAAAAAGCATAAATATAAAGCATAAAACATAAATAAAACAATAAAACCACAATGCATTAAACTTTTAGCTATACTTATAGTAATAGCTATAAAGCTATGATATTTTGAAACTAATAAGCAAATATGTGGATATTAAAGCTTTATACCCATACGGGTGTTGTCTTTACGACTTTTCGCTCTTAAATCCGTGTCATTTATGAGTTTATGCTTTAATACTCGGTTTTATTAACTTTCAAATAGACATAGACATTAAGATGTTATAAATTATAAGACAGTTTAAAGTAAATATACTGCTTAGTTATTTATCTTATATATATATATATATATATATATTATATATATATATATATATATAATATTATATATATATATATAATATATATATAATATATATATTATATATATATATATATATATATATATACAGGGTGTACAAAATAAAACTCCCTTCCCGAAAGGAGTGGGTACTACAGCTCATTTCCAACAAAAAACTTCATATTAACTATAGTCCGATTTTCAACCGTTCTCCCACGAGGTCAAATTTTATGATTTTTAATAATGCGTTGACTTAACTTCATAATATGACCAATTGTGGCTAAACTATAACTGCTAGCTTCCAAATATTGGATTCGTTGGAAAGCTGAGCAAATTTGCTATAAGACCAGGCACTTGTATTTACAAAAACAATTTAACATAATAGCCAAAAATTTGCATGAAATCAAAAATTAGTAAAATTTTGTGACTTTCAAAAAATTTTGAAGTTACTTTGATGAAAAACTAGCACACTTGAGAACCTCTTGGTTTCAGGAAAACTACCTTGTTTACTCCTCTTCAAGTCAATACCCATATCAATCCACGTTGATAGGTTGATTTTTTTAGTAAAAGCAAAAATAAGCTCAAAAACCACGCTGAAAATGCTTCATTTGAGACATTTTTTGTGTGAAGTAAGTAAATTTAACATAAAAACTTATACAGAAATCACTTCTGTTAGAGTCATTTTCAGCGTGGTTTTTGAGCTTATTTTTATATTATAAGAGTATATATATAATATATATATATATATTATATATATATATATATATATATATATATATATAATAAAATAGCACTTATTGACCATATTTTTTTTTTATTTTATACCAGATTATTACTATTTTTTTTATATATATTATAATAAGTATAAGTCATTATACTTATCTATTTCAAAATAAAAATTTTTATAGGGACCTCTATTTTAAATATTCAAACTTTTGAGGAGGAATAGCTCCTAATTAATACAAAAAAAAAACTAATTTTGCCGAGCTTTCGATGTAAATTAATCTATTTCAGACGCTGACAATGGTCTTTCAGACCTTAAGTCAGCTTTGTTAGTAATATGAAAAATTATTGTGGAATGCTTTCTTCTGATTCATTCCATAGTAAGTCTTTGTTATTCTGGTGAGACAAACTGTAGTTTAACGTAACTTGTTTTCTGTTACAGGTATGGAGTTTTAAATTAAATAAAATACCGAATAGATCAGGTAGATATGTAACTCCTTTTTAATTACTCTATACTCGAAACTTATCTTTATCAATTAGTTGGGCGTTTGGTGGGTCAGTGGTTGGTAAAAGGAAGGAATAAAAACGAGTACCACTAAAAGGCGAGCCTTGTTGTGTGGATATGAGATGGTTCCAAAATTGTTGTCAACCATATGTCAAACATATCAGGCCTTCATAATGTAAAATAGAGTCGCCAACACCCAGGTTTATTTTTTAAACCTTTATATATTATATATATATATATATATATATATATAATATATATATATATATATATATATATATATATATATATATATATATAATATATATATATATATATATATATATATATATATATATATATATATATATATATATATATATATATATATATATTATATATATATATATATATATATATATATATATATATATATATATATATATATATATATATATATATATATACGTTATACTCAGACGTATCTATGGGACTCGATTTCTTTCGAACGCTTTCTCAGATTGAAACCTTATACGAAAATCAACCCAAACCATAGAGATATATACTAGAGGGAGCATAGCCTATCTTAATACATTGAGAGGCCTGAAACATTTTTAGTGGGGCTCTCAGGGGCTCTGTGTAACCTCATTGAAACCTCCTCCAAGAGGGAGTTGAGGTTATAATTAATCAATTGTTTTGGGCTTCCCGCAGATTGTTTGTGTTGTGATTTGTATTTTAAACATTCAACTGTATATTTACTGTATTTTTGTTATTTTATTTGATGATAATGATAATCGAATGTGGTCAGGTTACTTTTTCGATGTTTCAAAATGATGTTTCAACCAATAGGGCCCCTCTAGTAATATATCTCTATCTCCCAAACCTTATTGTTTATGAAAAATTGTGACCAGCAGTCTGCAATACATGGGTGCGTTGCGGGAGTACCATAATTACAAGAGAACCTAAATATGGAGTTATAAAATTGTTTAGTAAGAAGTTATGGTAAATATATCAGGTAGATTAACTTAAATTAACAACATTAAAATAAATGTTAGGAGAAGTCCTAACACCCAGAAACATTGAAAACGATTCCCATGTTGTTTACCGGCCGTATTTTAGGTTCTCTGGTACTTTTTTCGACTTTTTGGGCACTATAAGTGGTCGTATCGGCTTTGGACCGGTTTCATTAGATTTAGCGCCCCAAAAATTATAAATATAAATTTATATTATATTTAACCTTGAATTTTAACCTTGAATTTAAACCGGAAAAATGTAACCTTGAATTTTTCCGATTGTTTAACAATTTTTCTGTCTTTGCAGCAAAAGTGTTTGCTGTTATTGACGTCACAACAACCAGGTTTTTATTAGGCTTTGTCCTCCTGAAGGTTGATTTTGTACCAAGTTTGATTCAAATATATTTATTCGTTTGACTAATTACGAATTTTTCGTTATACTTCGCGGTTTACAAATTTGTCTAGTCATTATTGCAGGTTAAGGAAGTTGTAAAAAAAATGATTGTCCGGGAAGCACAACTAAATCTGTAGACTGATTATTGTACAAAGTTTCAACTCTTTAGCGTAAATGCACTGGGAGCTACGATGATAATAGACACACACACACACACACACACACAGACAGACAGACAACTTTGAGAAAACTACTTAGGGGGCTTAAAACATCCCCAGTTGTACAGGGTGACATCCCGTTTGAATCAGGTGACATCCTGTTTGAACCGGGTGACATCCCGGTTGAACCGGGTGACATCCCGGTTGAACCGGGTGACATCCCGGTTGAACTGGGTGACATCCCGGTTTTGAATTGTTTTGCAAAGACAATACTCTTCATATGTACCTACACTATAAATGAGAAACAGTTAAAAAATTGGGTGTTATTATTTTTGTAAACTTATTACTTCCTCCTCATATTAGGGTATAGAGAAATAAAATTTATCATCTGTCTAAAAGTTTTATTAAGGATTTAAAATAAAAACAGTAGATTTACGCAATTTTAAATTCATACGTTTAGGAATAAGTCTTCATGGAGGGGAAAAACTGAGCCGTTTAATATCAAAGGCTCTTTACCTTTATTTGCAGTTTTTAAACATAAAAGGCTTTAAAATGTATTTTACTTTTTATTTGGGCTTTTAAAGTTTTCTTTCGTATACTTGTTCTTTGCTTTCAATAATTTCCTCTCTTAATTTTCAAATCGTTCTTTTTTGAACTTTTCGGTCTTATTTGAATATTTTATACGTCTTGCCTAACGTTTGAGTTGAAAAATTAGATATTTCTTTTACAAAATTCAAAGTGGAAAATTTAAGAGCAATGCGAGATTACTAAATTGAATTGACTTTTAACGAATGTAACTCTTTACTTGACTTTTTTTAAGACTTATGCCCGTATTCAAAGATATTTTCCTAACATTCTCCTTAAATTCGTGGCTTAAAAACATTTTCCTTACCTAAACCTAAAATTCTCCTTAAGGGTTCCTTAAGGAGAATGTTAGGTCTCCTTAAGGAAAATGTTAGGTTTAGGTAAGGAAAATGTTTTTAAGCCACGAAATTTAAATGATCGTTCCCGTGGTTAAAAGTGGGGGGAAAACATGACATTTTCCTAACATTTTCCTTACATTCTCCTAACATTTTCCTAACATTCTCCTTAAGGGTTCCTTAAGGAAAATGTTAGGAAAATGTCTTTGAATACGGGCCTTAAATTTATGAATGCGCTGTAAAATATGAAACAGAGATCTATTGCTTCTATTCCACACAACACAATAAAAATCATCTACGGGGTACCTTAAACTTTTTCTTATCACATTGGATTCGCTACGCTCATCCTCTCTACTTCGGACTCCCTTCGCTCTACTTCGGAGTCCCTTCGCTCTACTTCGGAGTCCCTTCGCTCTACTTCGGAGTCCCTTCGCTCTACTTCGGACTCCTTTCGCTCTACTTCGGACTCCCTTCGCTCTTCGGACCCTTCGCTCTACTTCGGACTCCTTTCGCTCTACTTCGGAGTCCCTTCGCTCTACTTCGGACTCCCTTCGCTCTACTTCGGAGTCTCTTCGCTCTACTTTGGAGTCCCTTCGCTTACTTCGGAGTCCTTCGCTCTACTTCGGAGTCCCTTCGCTCTACTTCGGAGTCCCTTCGCTACTTCGGAGTCCCTTCCTCTACTTCGGACTCCTTCGCTCTACTTCGGACTCCTTCGCTCTACTTCGGACTCCTTCGCTCTACTTCGGGTCCCTTCGCTCTACTTCGGACCCCTTCGCTCTACTTCGGAGTCCCTTCGCCCTTCGCTCTATTCGGATCCCTTCGCTCTACTTCGGACCCTTTGCTCTACTTCGGACTCCCTTCACTCTACTTCGGACTCTCTTCGCTCCACCTCGGAATATATAAGTCGTTAAAATTATAATGTAACACATCTTCGGACTCGCTTCGCACGTCCTCAGAGAATAAATTCATTCCTTTTAGTTCCCGTGGTCACTCATTTAGGCACTGACCGCTCTCAACGCTGCTTAACTTTTATGATCCAGCAAAAACCATACATATACTAGTCCTTGTGAAGCGAAACTCAGTGCACTTATTTATTACGTAAAGGTTTACACTTGTACTGAATTTAAACTCACTGAGCTTCTCGTGATTGTTACATTTGTGGTGCTTATTACGTCATTTGTGCTTATTTAATTTTAAATTTTGGACTATACTTAGCCACTTCAGTGAGTGATAATTTAAGCGTGTTTTATTATAACCTTCTCAAGTAATAAACAACAGGAAACCATTGAGAGGTAAATTTGCCTCTAAAATTTAAGACCTGCGCTGTTATAAGAATTGTAAGCATGCGCAGTGTGTACCAAGCATGTGCACTTGGTTTTTGACGTGTGTTTCGTGTTGAATTCTCTCTATTTGTTGGTTTTCGATGGGGTCACTTTTTGTATGGTAAATTGACTTAGTGCGTCATCCCCTTTATTCATGATCCTTGGAGTTAATACATTCCAAATTAAAGTGCAGACAGGGTTTGATGAAGTATTCTTGAACAGCTATGAAAAGTTGTCTTACAATGTAATTTTCACCTTTACATCAATACCCCCCCCCCCCCAATACTTTCCTCGCTTTTCTTTTGAAAAAAACAATCTCTTATAAAGTTGAGAAAATATAAAACAATTTATTATAAAAACCTGGGAACATTTCTTTTACCAACAGCAATATAACTTGGTATTGAAAAAAAGTTTTCGACAAAGTTGACATTTTGTAACAGTCTGACAACATAACTTTTTTGTCAATATAGAAAAAAATGGGACGTTTGGACAAATAATAAAGTTTGAGTGGGAGCTATTTGCTACGCTAAAGACTAAGAACAAAAAACTACATTAACTATATTTAGTACATTCAAATAAAAAAGGCAATAGATGGGAAGTGGGGGAAAGGTTAATGATGTAGCTGACTTGCTTCCTGCTGCTGTAACGTCTTGGTAAATGGTGTCTAAATATAGACGATTGTACACACACCTGATCATTGTTCAGGCTTGAAAGAAATAGCTGTCGTCTCCAAACTTTTAACAGAAAACGAACCCTAACAACTAAACCCCAATCGTAAAAAAAAAAAAAAAAAATATATCCTTTACACCCAGGACCCGCGTGTCCGATCAACCTAATTGAGGGTTTCTGTGGTTTCCCTCAATTTTACAGGCAAATGCCAGGTTGATTCATCAAATGTCAGTCCACAGACTGCATAGGAAACCCTCTTTGACACTCCTGCAAAATCCCTTTACAATACAAACCTATTCATAACACCATCAAAAATATCATTCTTGCAAATCCAAAAAAAAAAAAAAAAAAAAAATCAAAATTCCCAAACCAAAAAATTGGAAATTATCCTTAACCCAAACAAACCCCCTCACACCCCAAAAAATAACCAAATTTAATACCAAAATTAATAAATAAAATAAAAATAAAGAGGCATAAATCACCCCAAATCAATAAATAAAATATGGCTCCGGTTAACACAAAATAAATATTGTATACTTTTGCCAATAAAGAACTTGTTTAAAAAAAAAAAAAACAGAGGTCCTGGACAGTTGACGGCTCGATATCTTTCTGGCACTGATGATGGCATAAGCTGAAAGCCGGTTCTGCCTTAATAAAATAAAAATCTTGTGGAAAAGATAGAGTTGATGGTTTTCCATCAAATATCTAAAAGTTTATTTCGAAGGATATTTGAAAAAAAAATTTACTTGACGCGTTCACAAAAAAAAGTTTTTAAATCGAAACCGAACAGTCTAGGTGATAATAATCACCTGTTATCTACTGTGCTAACACAGTAGGGTGGGTTTCTCTCTTACAGTTGTAGGAATGTTAGATTTGATTGTAGAGGGAGGGTAACCACTTGTTCAAACCCTAGTAAGTTGTCCACTTATATCGGACCTTAGTTACTCATCTCTCTTACGGTTTTAGAAATGTTAGATTAGATTGTAGAGGAGGGTAACCACTTGTTCAAACCCTAGTAAGTTGTCCACTTATATCGGACCTTAGTTACTCATCTCTCTTACGGTTTTAGAAATGTTAGATTAGATTGTAGAGGGAGGGGAACCATTTGTTCAAACCCTAGTAAGTTGTCCACTTATATCGGACCTTAGTTACTATCTTCCTTACAGTTGTGAAATGTTTGATTAGATTGTAGAGGGAGGGGAACCACTTGTTCAAACCCTAGTAAGTTGTCCACTTATATCGGACCTTAGTTACTATCTCTCTTACTGTTTCAGAAATTTTAGATTAGATTGTAGAGGGAGGGGAACCACTTGTTCAAATCCAAGTAGTTGTCCACTTATATCGGACCTTAGTTACTCATCTCTCTTACTGTTTAGAAATTTAGATTAGATGTAGAGGGAGGGGAACCACTTGCTCAAATCCTTTTAAGTTGTCCACTTATATCGGACCTTAGTTACTCATCTCTCTTACGGTTTTAGAAATGTTAGATTAGATTGTAGAGGGAGGGGAACCACTTGTTCAAACCCTAGTAAGTTGTCCACTTATATCGGACCTTAGTTACTCATCTCTCTTACTGTTTTAGAAATGTTAGATTGTAGAGGAGGGGAACCACTTGTTCAAACCCTAGTAAGTTGTCCACTTATATCGGACCTAGTTACTATCTCTCTTACTGTTTTAGAAATGTTATTTAGATTGTAGAGGAGGGGCCATTTGTTCAAACCCTAGTAAGTTGTCCACTTATATCGGACCTTAGACTATCTCTCTTTGTTTATGTTAGATTAGATTGTAGAGGAGGGGTTTCAACCCTCCACTTATATCGACTTAGTTACTACTTCTTACTGTTGAAATGTCCACTTGTTCAAACCTAGTAAGTTGTCCACTTATATCGGACCTTAGTTACCTCTCTTACTGTTTTAAAAATGTTAATTAGATTGTAGAGGAGGGGAACCACTTGTTCAAACCTAGTAAGTTGTCCACTTATATCGGACCTTAGTTACTATCTCTCTTACTGTTTTAGAAATGTTAGATTAGATTTAGAGGAGGGGAACCACTTGTTCAAACCCTAGTAAGTTGTCCACTTATATCGGACCTTAGTTACTATCTCTCTTACTGTTTTAGAAATGTTAGATTAGATTGTAGAGGAGGGGAACCACTTGTTCAAACCCTAGTAAGTTGTCCACTTATATCGGACCTTAGTTACTATTCTCTTACTGTTTTAAAAATGTTAGATTAGATTGTAGAGGAGGGAACCACTTGTTTAAACCCTAGTAAGTTGTCCACTTATCGGACCTTAGTTACTATCTCTCTTACTGTTTCAGAAATGTTAGATTAGATTGTAGAGGAGGAACCTTGTTCAAACCTAGTAAATTGTCCACTGGACCTTAGTTACTATCTCTCTTACTGTTTCAGAAATGTTAGATTAGATTGTAGAAGGAGGGAACCACTTGTTCAAACCCTAGTAAGTTGTCCACTTATATCGGACCTTAGTTACTATCTTCTTACTGTTTTAGAAATGTTAGATTAGATTGTAGAGGAGAAGAACCACTTGTTCAAACCCTAGTAAGTTGTCCACTTATATCGGACCTTAGTTACTCATCTCTCTTACTGTTTTAGAAATGTTAGATTAGATTGTAGAGGGAGGGAACCACTTGTTCAAACCCTAGTAAGTTTCCACTTATATCGGACCTTAGTTACGTTTTAGAAATGATTAGATTGTAGAGGAGGGTAACCACTTGTTCAAACCAGTAAGTTGTCCACTTATATCGGACCTTAGTTACTCATCTCTCTTACTGTTTTAGAAATGTTAGATTAGATTGTAGAGGAGGGGAACCACTTGTTCAAACCCTAGTAAGTTGTCCACTTATATCGGACCTTAGTTACTATCTCTCTTACTGTTTTAGAAATGTTAGATTAGATTGTAGAGGAGGGGAACCACTTGTTCAAACCCTAGTAAATTGTCCACTTATATCGGACCTTAGTTACTATCTCTCTTACTGTTTCAGAAATGTTAGATTAGATTGTAGAAGGAGGGGAACCACTTGTTCAAACCCTAGTAAGTTGTCCACTTATATCGGACCTTAGTTACTATCTCTCTTACTGTTTTAGAAATGTTAGATTAGATTGTAGAGGAGGGGAACCACTTGTTCAAACCCTAGTAAGTTGTCCACTTATATCGGACCTTAGTTACTATCTCTCTTACTGTTTCAGAATTTTAGATTAGATTGTAGAGGAGGAGAACCACTTGTTCAAATCCTTTTAAGTTGTCCACTTATATCGGACTTTAGTTACTCATCTCTCTTACTGTTTTAGAAATTTTAGATTAGATAGTAGAGGGAGGGGAACCACTTGCTCAAATCCTTTTAAGTTGTCCACTTATATCGGACCTTAGTTACTCATCTCTCTTACGGTTTTAGAAATGTTAGATTAGATTGTAGAGGAGGGGAACCACTTGTTCAAACCCTAGTAAGTTGTCCACTTATATCGGACCTTATTTACTATCACCCTTACTGTTTCAGAAATGTTAGATTAGATTGTAGAAGGAGGGGAACCACTTGTTCAAACCCTAGTAAGTTGTCCACTTATATCGGACCTTAGTTACTATCTCTCTTACTGTTTCAGAAATGTTAGATTAGATTGTAGAGGAGGGGAACAACTTGTTCAAACCTTAGTAAATTGTCCACTTATATCGGACCTTAGTTACTATCTCTCTTACTGTTTCAGAAATGTTAGATTAGATTGTAGAAGGGGGGAACCACTTGTTCAAACCCTAGTAAGTTGTCCACTTATATCGGACCTTAGTTGCTATCTCTCTTACTGTTTTAGAAATGTTAGATTAGATTGTAGAGGAGGGGAACCACTTGTTCAAACCCTAGTAAATTGTCCACTTATATCGGACCTTAGTTACTATCTCTCTTACTGTTTCAGAAATGTTAGATTAGATTGTAGAAGGAGGGGAACCACTTGTTCAAACCCTAGTAAGTTGTCCACTTATATCGGACCTTAGTTACTATCTCTCTTACTGTTTTAGAAATGTTAGATTAGATTGTAGAGGAGGGGAACCACTTGTTCAAACCCTAGTAAGTTGTCCACTTATATCGGACCTTAGTTACTCATCTCTCTTACTGTTTTAGAAATGTTAGATTAGATTGTAAAGGGAGGGGAACCACTTGTTCAAACCAAGTAAGTCCACTTATATCGGACCTTAGTTACTCATCTCTCTTACTGTTTTAGAAATGTTAGATTAGATTGTAGAGGAGGGGAACCACTTGTTCAAACCCTAGTAAGTTGTCCACTTATATCGGACCTTAGTTACTCATCTCTCTTACTGTTTTAGAAATGTTAGATTAGATTGTAAAGGGAGGGAACCACTTGTTCAAACCCTAGTAAGTTGTCCACTTATATCGGACCTTAGTTACTCATCTCTCTTACTGTTTTAGAAATGTTAGATTAGATTGTAGAGGGAGGGGAACCACTTGTTCAAACCCTAGTAAGTTGTCCACTTATATCGGACCTTAGTTACTCATCTCTCTTACTGTTTTAGAAATGTTATATTAGATTGTAGAGGAGGGGAACCATTTGTTCAAACCCTAGTAAGTTGTCCACTTATATCGGACCTTAGTTTACTATCTCTCTTACTGTTTAGAAATGTTAGATTAGATTGTAGAGGAGGGGAACCACTTGTTCAAACCCTAGTAAGTTGTCCACTTATATCGGACCTTATTTACTATCACTCTTACTGTTTAGAAATGTTAGATTAGATTGTAGAGGGAGGGGAACCACTTGTTCAAATAGTAAGTTGTCCACTTATATCGGACCTTAGTTACTATCTCTCTTACTGTTTTAGAAATGTTAGATTGATTGTAGAGAGGGGAACCACTTGTTCAAACCCTAGTAAGTTGTCCACTTATATCGGACCTTAGTTACTATCTCTCTTACTGTTTTAGAAATGTTAGATTAGATTGTAGAGGAGGGAACCACTTGTTCAAACCCTAGTAAGTTGTCCACTTATATCGGACCTTAGTTACTATCTCTCTTACTGTTTTAGAAATGTTAGATTAGATTGTAGAGGAGGGGAACCACTTGTTCAAACCCTAGTAAGTTGTCCACTTATATCGGACCTTAGTTACTATCTCTCTTACTGTTTAGAAATGTTAGATTAGATTGTAGAGGAGGGAACCACTTGTTCAAACCCTAGTAAGTTGTCCACTTATATCGGACCTTAGTTACTATCTCTCTTACTGTTTTAGAAATGTTAGATTAGATTGTAGAGGAGGGGAACCACTTGTTCAAACCCTAGTAAGTTGTCCACTTATATCGGACCTTAGTTACTATCTCTCTTACTGTTTTAGAAATGTTAGATTAGATTGTAGAGGGAGGGGAACCACTTGTTCAAACCCTAGTAAGTTGTCCACTTATATCGGACCTTAGTTACTCATCTCTCTTACTGTTTTAGAAATGTTAGATTAGATTGTAGAGGGAGGGAACCACTTGTTCAAACCCTAGTAAGTTGTCCACTTATATCGGACCTTAGTTACTCATCTCTCTTACGGTTTTAGAAATGTTAGATTAGATTGTAGAGGGAGGGGAACCATTTGTTCAAACCCTAGTAAGTTGTCCACTTATATCGGACCTTAGTTACTCATCTCTCTTACTGTTTTAGAAATTTTAGATTAGATTGTAGAGGGAGGGGAACCACTTGCTCAAATCCTTTTAAGTTGTCCACTTATATCGGACCTTAGTTACTCATCTCTCTTACGGTTTTAGAAATGTTAGATTAGATTGTAGAGGAGGGGAACCACTTGTTCAAACCCTAGTAAGTTGTCCACTTATATCGGACCTTATTTACTATCACCCTTACTGTTTCAGAAATTTTAGATTAGATTGTAGAGGGAGGGGAACCACTTGTTCAAACCCTAGTAAGTTGTCCACTTATATCGGACCTTAGTTACTATCTCTCTTACTGTTTTAGAAATGTTAGATTAGATTGTAGAGGGAGGGAACCATTTGTTCAAACCCTAGTAAGTTGTCCACTTATATCGGACCTTAGTTACTCATCTCTCTTACTGTTTTAGAAATGTTAGATTAGATTGTAGAGGGAGGGGAACCACTTGTCAAATCTTTTAAGTTTGTCCACTTTATCGGACCTTAGTTACTCATCTCTCTTACGTTTAGAAATGTTAGATTAGATTGTAGGGGAGGGGAACCACTTGTTCAAACCCTAGTAAGTTGTCCACTTATATGGACCTTATTTACTATCACTCTTACTGTTTCAGAAATGTTAGATTAGATTGTAGAAGGAGGGGAACCACTTGTTCAATCCCTAGTAAGTAGTCCTCTTATTTGTGATCATAGTTACTATCTCTCTTACAGTTGCAATAGTTGTAGAACTATTATATTAGACTTTTGAGAGAGAGGGGAACCTCTTGTTTAAGCCTTAGTAAATAGATTAATTAATAAATACATCCTAAAGGGTTTGTAACCCTATATTAGCTCACTATATGCCCTTGAAGCAATTGGAACAGATACTCTGTTTTCAGAGATTCGAACCTTGGTCGAAACAGCTTTGCTGTTTCACTAAAAAAATTTAAAGAAAAGCGCCTTTTACCTCTCGGCTATTCCAAACCCCTTTCAAACGTATAAGAAATTTATAACTAAAACTATCTTAGTTTTCATGTACAAAAAAGTTTTATACCATCCTCCAGAAAGTTTTACAAACTCTTTAAACAAGAAGAACCTGAAGAGATTAACCACCTCTAACTACCTCAAACTTCATGAAATCTATGAAAATCAACTTACTTAATTAACTTTAACCTTAGTTTATAAAATCTAAGTTTTTTAATAGAAAGTTTTCTTATAAAGTAAACATACGGTATCTTTCTATAAAGGGTTTTTCGAGATCCGATAAATTACTTGCTAAAATTAATTACACTCAAATAACAAAGGAGGTGTTGCTCCGTCTTTTTTAAGCGCAAGAATCTTTCTCAGCCTAAAATATGGCGAAAATGCGTATGGGATCCGAATAAATATAAATATTCTATCCGTAATAACGTAAAACTGAACCATTAGTCAGTTTTGCCAACTCTGGAATGATGATGGATGGAACAGTGTTGTAAATAAGATGACATTATGTTTCCTAGAAAATCCCCCTTCCCTTTTTAACAAAAAATATAAAGGTATATGATTTTTTTAGATTTCAAGCCTTTTAATTATATCGACAATTTGAATACAATTTATTATTTTGAGAAATAGTCATCTGAAGGTTATTTTAAAGTTGGTAGCACTGATTGGTGATAAAGGCTATGATAATGTCTTCATCAGGAGTGTCGGACTTAGAGAAGGTAATCAACACGTTATGACTGATGCCAGCGCTGTGTGGCCACTTTGGTGGCTAAAAAATAAACTATTTATGTCAAAACATATTTGCTCTTTACCAGAGACTATAGATACTTAAACAGTAAGACTCAATGGTGGGAAAATTTGGATTTCGGTCGACACTAGCGCGGCGGGGGACCTACCTTTCAATTGAATGGGCGTGTCTTGATTTCCCGCTTTTTGCCCTCAGTCAGTTTGAAATTTAATTTTTATACTTTGTATAGTTATACTTCTAACTAACCCTACTACTTTAATCTTACAAGAACACTTCTGATCATTTTTTAAGTTTTTCATTCAAGTAATTTATTACTGTGATTGATTCAATCAGGTAATAATGAAATAGTGGCTAAAGTTGCTAGAAGATAGATTTTGGCATTTAATGCAACCTGTACTTTAATTACATCGGCAAGATGCGCACATGTGATTAAATGTAATTACCTGATAAAATCGACTAAATCAATAAATTAATTAAATGAAATTTACTTATCTGCCATCAGTAGCGTTCTCTGGAAGTTTTAAAAAGGTTTTTAGTAGCTTGCGATAATCGAATCCAAACTTTTCCTCCATTTAAGTTACCCCCCATCCCCCCTGCCCTTTACCTAGTAGTTTTTACTTTTCAGTAAAATAATTTATTTTAGCTCGTTTTTAAAGTTCAAATTTCTGGGCAACCAATATTATTTACAGCAGTATCTTGAGCAATTATTGTCAAAAATAAAAAGTACTAAATTATTTTCCTTCAAAACGCTAACGCGTGTTAATTTAAATTGATTTCAAAATTATCAATTAATGCAAAAGTTTTATTTAGTTGTTTTTTCTTAAAAAAAAACATAAATTTGTTGTGAATTCAGCATCTTAAGGGCTCAAGCTGTTACTATCAACCGCCATGAATTTCTATAATAACCCAGGTTACAATGAATTGCTTGAAATGTAAAAAAACAAGTTATAAATGTTGTTTCCCTAGTTATAAATATTAAATTTAATAGAGTAATTTAGGCAGGATTATCGGGTGAATTTAACTCATTAGTTACTCATTTGTCCGTAGTGGCCACCCAGCGCTGCATTCGTTTACCTTGTTTACCAGCTTTTACTGTAAGTTGTAATTGTAGTAATATGGGGGAGAGTAGTATCTACCAGGAAAGTAGGCTACGTTGTTGGGCCCTTTTTGCCAGCTCCCTAAGATGGTGTTCTACTCCTTTTAATTTCAAGTCTTGACAGAAGAGCCGTGAATTTCTATGGTTCCTCTCATACTTTATCAAGCAATCATACATATTTTCACTGACTCATATAGTCTAGTGAAAACGAGGAACAGCACGTGACCTCACTGTTTTGCTCATAATTTTATAAAATCACACTAATTTTAGTTTTCTTGCAATAAGTGGCTCCCTGTAAGCCGTGTGCAAAACATGACGACAGTATTTTTTGAAGCTGATAAAATTTCCTATGAAACGAGTGTTTTTTTGTCAAAATCGGCTAAATACAACAAAATTTATGGAATTTGTTAAACGGCAAAAAAAAATCAATATTTTTTCAAAGATATTCGCTGACTGTGCATAAATTCACAATTTTTGGTGTTTTTGAAAGAGCCATAACTTTGGTTGTAGTCATCCGATTTTGATGATTAAACACTCGTCTTATAGAAAATTTTCATCAGCTTTAAGAAATCACCTCTTCATGTTTTGCACACGACTTACAGGGAGCCACTTATTGCAAAAGAACTGGAATTAGTGCGATTTTATAAAATTTTAAGCATGCGCAATCATATGGAAGGCTTCACTTTTGATAGGCAAACTTCGCTTTTCTTTTACAATTTAAGATATATTTTCAGAATAGTTTGGTTTGAAGTAGTACAAAATGAGTCACATTTTTTGTGTGATATAGAGTCGCACTTGGACTATATACTTTTTATTAAAATTATATGTTCTTATATCCATTTCAAAAGAATTAATCTTTTAAACATAATTTTTCATTGATTAAAGTTTGTCTATATGAAGAACCTCATAATAAAGGATGTTTAAAGAGTGTTTAAAAAAAGTATTGAGGCGGGATTTCGGAAACCTCCCCATAAGGTAGCCCACAGGTTACCATTGTTTAGCTGTCTATACTCAAAGTGCAATTAATATCCACTCTTTTTAGTTAATGTGGTATTTTTTGTCTTTATTTTTTTTTATAATTTATTTACCGTATCGTTATTTTTTATTTTTCTAAACATGCACCGCTTTCGCATAACATGTTGTTCTTTTATCTTCCTTTTTTCGCATTTTCATTTTGTTACACATTATTTTTATAATGTGTATTAAATTTTTTTTTTTCAATTCAATTCAAAATTGAATTTAATAAGCTGAAATTATTTTTTTTTGTAAAAGAAAATAACAGATAACAGGAAAACAGTTTTTTATTAAAATTATGTTTTAAAGGTAAAAGGCATCAATACTACAATTAAAATAATACATTTCACATTTCAATTATGTTTTTGTCTTTCTTTAAAATTCTGTTTGATTAAAAAAAATAAATAATAATACTTGAAGCTTTTTTCCAAAAAACGGAAAAGTAATTTCGTACAGAAATACGAAGTTACTTTTAATTATCTGTATTGGTTCTGGTTTTATTGATTGACATATATAAGGCATAATGTAAGCAAATCACGTTGTTCGATTAATTCGTTTAAAAATTTGCTTAAATCGTTACAGTATGTCACTTATATAAACTAGCAATATGACGAACAACCATTTGCTTGCACAGCGGCCACAGGAAGGCACAAGGGCCGTGTAGCGTGCTATAGGCCCACTTTGAGATCGGAAGGCCGTAGGCCTCTTGTTTTACATTTAAAAATTCGCTTATATGGCCGCTTATGTAATAAACTAGTAATACGGCGAACTAACATAGGACATGAACCATGTGACCTAGGAACGGCCAAGAGGGCAAAGGCCTCTAGTTTATTATCTGATGAATTGAAAGCAGAAACTGATCGACAGTTATTACCTGATTATTGTTTAAATTAATGGATTTTCTTTACTTAAGGTCAACAGCATTATAAATCCCCTCCTAATCCCCTTCTTTATCTTTGATTTCCTCTAATAAAATCAAATTTGGGGGTAGGGTTTAAAAACAAAGAATAAAAATCTTTAAGTATAGGTCCAATTATTAAAGATGTAATCAGGGGAGCTAAAATTATGTAGAGTGGTGAAGAGTTTTTCTTCCCTTTATAGGAGTTTGCCCCTTCGTAAACGCGGCAGGTTCCTCCTAAAACGAGAAAAAAGAAGAGAAAAAAGCAAACTAAAAAGGAGCAAAGTCCTCCTCACTAAAATTAAAAGAGGAGCTTAAAAATCTTCTCCTTAAAATCCGATGCCTTCCTAATCACTCTCTACTTTAAAGTTCATCAAACCCTTTTTTACATCAAATCTGGAGGTAATCAATTATATGAAAGTTTTATGGCCCCCTCCCTGAGAAAGAGGGTAAAAAAGTTTCTTTAATTTTAATCTTCTTAACATTGTTCTTAACCTACAACAAAGATTTTTAAATTTTCCCACAGATATTATGCATAGTTCTTTTTTTACCTCTTCTAAAGGTAACATTTGCTTCACGAGAGTCAAATTAAATGACTTCAAAAGCAATAATTAATTTCCTCGGCCTAAGAAATTAAATTTGCGGATGCATTTATTAATTTTTATTATATATATATATATATGTATATGTATATATTTAATATATATGTATATATATATATATATATATATATATTGTATATAATATATATATATATTATATATATATATATATTATATTATATAATATGTATAAATTTATATATATATATAATATATTATATATATATATAATATATAATTATATATATAGTATATAATTTAATACATATATATAATATTATATATATATATATATATGTATGTTGTATATTGTATATACTACTTTCTAAGATAAGGGGCCTTTGGATCGGCGTTTGATCACACTCTCGAGTCCAACTTCCGCTATACAATTATTAAAATTTTTTAAAGGAAAATCGCCATTACTAATAATGAAAAAGGAAACATAATACTTAAAAAGTATACTAAACCCTCATGTTTCACATTAAAGAAAAAGTTGTTGAAAGTTTTTGTTTTGAAATAATGTTCAGTAAAAATTTTTCGGCTGTTAAATTTCTCTGAAATAACAAGGAGTTTTATGAAGGAAACTTTTTATACTAGATAATTTTATGAGGAAGTAGTCATACAATTATCTAGTTTAAATAGTTTGGTCAATAATTTTTATATTAGTTTTGAAACTTTTTATGGTAATTTTGTACTACTATACTTGCATTACACATCGTTAGTTGTTTTGACGGAGATTTGATGGTATAAGACTCACCATGGTGTACTCACCCTGATAGACTCACCATGATGTATAGTAAAAAAACTCAGTAGAATTAAAAACAATTAATATATTGTCAACCACAATAGTATAAAACAAAATTATAACTAACCGGTTTCGACTTTACGTCATCATCAGAGCTGTTTACAGACTGATAACAGCCAGTGTAACAGCTCTAATTATGACGTAAAATTGAAACCGCTTAGGTCCGGCTCTTGGTCTATAAAAATCGGATACAGGGCTCGGAACTTTCCCACCCCACATCGGATTCGCTACGCTCATCTTCCCTTCGTAGGGCTGGATTCGCTCGTCCTCAGATGGTAAATTCATTCCTTTGAATTCAACCTCAGGTGGTAGTAGCAACCGTTACGCTCTAAGCGTATTCTAAAGTTGGCGATCATTTATCTAAACAATAATTTTATATAAACTGAGAGCGTAACCTGGGATGTGAACCCCAGACCTCCGTGGTGTCAAAGGTCAGTATAAGACTAACGCTCTAACGACCTTGGCCACGGAGGTGGGTCGTTAAAAAAGTAAGTACCATAGAGTTATCCTACTTCTCACGTACTAAACCTTAAATCGAAATGAAGATTTAGGTCTTATAGTGGTGACCGCGTCAATGTAGATGAAGAATCCGACGTTTCGCATCTACTGTGGGAGGCATCTTCAGGGATGTAGGACATCATGGAATGATCTACAAAGCTGAACTGGTAAGTTCAGCTTTGTAGATCATTCCATGATGTCCTACATCCCTGAAGATGCTTCCCACAGTGAAAGCAAAATGTCAAATTCTTCATCTACATTGACGAGGTCACCACTGGAAGACCTAAATCTTCATGACAATAACCGTGGAAGCCTATGCAGTTTATTAAATCGAAATTTTAAGCGAAAAATGGATTGTCAAGAGAAGAATCCCGGATTATAAAGGAAATTCGCTCGGTATGCGGACCTCGCGTCAGAATTATTAAAGGTGGAGTTACACTAAACATGCAGTATATAAAAAGAACATAAATTAGGAAATATTTGGGTGTATCCCAATTGAAAACACAATTCTGTATTTGATTATGTATTTGGAAGGATTTTCGAAAACACTAATATCGAATTAGCATTTTGGAAATTTTAGAGAACGTCCTAACTTGTTCAAATGAAATATTTAAAGCCCCTTTAGCTCTCCCCTCTAACCTTCTCTAGTGAGGCATTGAAATACCAATGGTTCTATATATGAGGTTGTTCCATTGGAGTATCACTGCAAATATTACCTATAATTGTGATTAGCCATTAGAGTTATCTAATGGCTTAAATAAATTAATTTAATTAATTAATTAAATTAATTTAATTAATTTAAATTAATTTAATTAATTTAATTAAGTGCTTCTCAATCAACTTGTCAATCTACTATTTTGTGTTCTAAAATAATAGGCGTAGGGCAAACCCAATTTTGAGAGTTTACAGCTCAGAATCTAATTGAAGGATCATGACTAAACTTTTAACAATATTCATGTTACGTTAACACGCTTTACGCTTTCGAGATCTGTTTCTAAATAATAGGGTATAGTGTGAAATAAAATTTTTTTATTTTATGTGTGTATGTGTATGTGTGTATATATATATATATATATATATATATATATATATATATATTAATATATATATTTATATATATTATATATATATATATATTATATATTATATATATTATATATATATATATATATATATATATATATGTGTGTGTGTGTGTGTGCGGTATGTATGTATATAATAAAACTTGGAGAAATAATTTTATCAAAACTAAAACAATACTAATTTGAAACATTAAGAAGAATAATCAGAAAATAACTGCAATACATTTATTTAATAATAACAGACATATAATTTTTAGGTAAAATAAAAAATAGATATATTTAATATCTAAAAGTACATTTCCAGGTTCAAGCAGTATTGCTTTTGGGAGACGTAGAAAAGGAGCAGATTTTCATAAATTACTGCATTAATTGTAAATAAAAATAATTTGTTCAATCAAAACTGAAACATAACGATAAATAAAAAAATGTAAAATGTATTTACGTTTACTATATTTTGTAATATAATATTTTATGAAATAAAGATATATTATATTATATATTAATTTACAGCAATTGTCGAAATAGGCGTAGTACAACCAAATTTTGTAGCTTACAGCTCAGAATCTAATTGACGGATCATGACTTAACTTTTAACTACTATTCTTGTTAGATAAGACACGCTTTACACTTATCAAGATCTGTTTCTTAAATAATATAGGATATAGAGTTAAATATAATGTTTATTTACAGATATTAATATAAAAATAAATACTTTTTTATTATTTTTTTTTAAAAAATTTTTATTTTTAGATATTTGTATTTTTATTTTAACAATTTTGAAACCTAGAAAAAGTAATCTGACCACCTTCGCTAATAGTCCAAGAGCCGGACCTGAAAAAATGTGACTCATTTTGTACTACTTCAAACCAAGTATTTCTGAAAGTATACCTTAAATTATGAAGGAAAAACATAGTCTGCCTATCCAGAGTGGAGCCCTTCATATGATGCACATGCCAAAATTTAAAAATCCCATATTTCAGTTTTCTTTAAATAAGAAGTTTCCTGAGGTTCGTGGACAAAACATGAAGATAACTTATTTTTAAAGAAGATAAAATATTCAAAAATGTTTAATCATCAAAATTGGATAACTACGGCCAAAGTTATGGCTCTTTTAAAAACACCAAAAAATTGTCAATTTATGCAAAGTCAGCGAATGTATATTGAAATTTCCACTTTTGTGTAATTTACACAAAAGTTTACACATAACTTTACTTGTAATTATTCAATTTTGACGAAAAACACTCGTTTTATAGTAAATTTTATCAGCTTTAAATATGTTCTCTTAATGTTTTGCACATGGCCTACAGGGAACCACTTATTGCAAGAAAACTGGACTTGGTGGGATTTTCTAATATTTTGAGCGCATTCATATGAAGGACTCCACTCTGGATAGGCAGACTATGCTTTTCCTTCATAATTTAAGGTATATTTTCAGAATAATTTGGTTTGAAGTACTACAAAATGAATTGCATTTTTTGGGCCTGGTTCTTGGACTATTTAAGAATTGGACTATATTAAGAATATCTTTGTATTCTAAATAAAAGTAAAAAAACGACTTAAAATGTACATTTTTGTTTTATAAACTTATTGAAACAAAGAACTTTGTACAAGCAATCATAAAGCATGCCTGGCAATCAAAGAGACTATAGAAGTTGTAGGGGAGTGGGGAGTAGTTCGTCTCTCTCTAGGGAGACTATATGCTATATATGCTATATATGCTCCGATAGAAGTTGTAGGGGAGTGGGGAGTAGTTCGTCTCTCTCTAGGGAGACTATAGTGGGGGTAAGTACAGTTAGGGCACCTAAGGAAACTGTCTCACTTCCAGACCCCTTATCACTGTGTTAAACGAGTCCTGTACTCCCTCTAATAGTTTTAGTCTCTTTGCTGGCAATCGACGAATAGACAGAAACATCGAAAACTAAAAAAATCATGCTGTTGCAACTTTAGTAACTTTTATTTCTTGTAGTCCTCAAAGGAATAATTTAAAATGTGTTGTTTAATTCATAAACTATTTGCCAAACAAAGTTTGAGTATCACTACTAGTTCACTATAAATTATTTCAATTTAGAATTGTTCGTAACTATCTGACGTCAAAGAGATCTGTATACCTATACTTCTCATCTCTCTCACAATGTCAAAATAACAACGTTTATCACATACCCTTAAGAAATAGATTAATATGAAAGCTTTAGCTATATAATCATTACCGCTGCTCTTCACAATTTGTCATGTTATTTTCCTATCTATGTATAACCTGCCTATCTATAACTTCGTTCACTCTATGGTATGCATAACTTGACCCCTATATTTTGTAACCTATTGTCGGTTAAGTTGTCACACCTTGTATAACCTAATGAATAAAATTACAAAAGGACACTTCTGTAATTTTACGTTTAGGACACACTAAACGTCATATACCTTGCATGATTACATGTAATATAATTCATGCAGATAATTATTATTACTTTTTCTTATTTGTATCGTAGGTATATAGGAAAAGTATTGTGTTTGCAAAAAAATCCGAAACCAGGATGAAACCGGAATTAACAGTTTCAGGTGTTTTTAAGGCCTCCTGAGTGGTTTTCTGTCTGTATGTGTGTGTATTATCCTAGCTTCCAGTGTGTTAATACTAGAAATTTGAAACTAAAGTGATGTAGAAATTCATACAGTAGGGGTGGCGCGGGACATAGTGGTCCAACTCCCCCGGAATAAGCTGTTTTAGATGGGCCTGCTTTAAGTTCACCGTTCTTCCACTAGAGGCAGGTCGGTTCATCTTGTACGGCATATATAAAATAATTAGTTCCTCATTTTCAGAATTTAAATTATTGAAAGGGATCTTTAACAATGTTAAAACCCTTATTAGTTATTTTAAATGTATAATTTTCATAAAATGTTATAAAAATAAAAACGCTGTATTATTTTTAACTAGACCTGATATCATGACAACCATGACTTGCTGAAATGGAAATTAATTTGCGTGTTTATTGCTTTTTTATTTGTTCTTTTAATGGAAAAAATGCTAAATTTATCTTATTTTCTAAACAAATAATCTTACAAACAATTAAAAATGTTCAGAAAATTTGTCTTGTTTACATTCTTGTTGATAGACGTCTCGATTTAAAACTGATAATAATATTAATAACAGTTGTTGTTCATTTAGTTTAAATTTCCCTTTATAATTATAAAAGGTAAGACTGATTTAGCTCTGGTAAATTTTGCTTTTTGATGTTGGCTAAGCTGAGATGAAAATTATAATTAGGACTGATTAGCTGACCCCCCTGCTTGTTCTCATCCAGACTCCAGAGAGGTAACATCTTGAGCTCTGTGTACTAGCTACTGGGTACACAGGGTCTGGAAAACTACTACTACTTTCTACCTGTTTGGACTGGCTGGCATACTGAAGAAAAGGGACTTAATATACTTCAAGTCTACTGCTGAAAGTCTTGTTGCTGTTTCGGTGTGGCTGCTTACTTTTCACATACCAGGGACCGCAAGTATTACCTAAGCTTTTCACCCAGATCTTACCTTTTACTTAACTCCCCTTTTTTATATTCTCTCTCCACTTTGGAGATTCTTAAATCCGCCTACTCTTAATCTTTGAAATTATATATATTTCTCTTTAAATATAAGTACAATTCTCTTAACAATTGAGTGTTCTGTTTCATTAATTCTGAATCCAGCCCTTATTTTTTAATTTAAGTTACTATTCTAAGAGTGGTGTTATGGGGAATGATCTATTTCTCCCCTCCATTTGGTCACTCTAACAGTTGTACAAGGTGAAAACTAGCGCTCGGTGGGTAATTGATGCAACTAGCCTCTTTTTTTTTAGGACTACCTCAAACCAGGAAGTTGGACCACTGTGTCCCGCACCCCCTCCCATACTGTATGAATTTCTATATCACTTTAGTTAAAACTTTGTTCAAAAATCAGTACACCGCTGATGTTCTGGAAATAATTTGCTCTAAAAAATAATTTGTGACAGTATTGTGAAAATAATTTGTTTATGAAGTCATTGACCCGCAATAATGACTCAGCAAAATTATTGAAAAATCATAAAACGTGAAAAAAATGATGCGATCCAATTGAAATTTAGCACGTATGTAGCTATGTAAAGGACTAACGTAAGTGCTAAACTTAATCTCTGCTTCATCTCATGCTAGGCTCGGCACTAGGGGCCGCTTCGCGACCCCGCGCCTCCCTGTGGCCGCTTTAGCAGCCCACATGGTTTTTGTGCTTTGTCAGTTCGTCATATTTCTGATTTATATAAGCAGTTTTCTGCCACGATATAAGCGAATTTTCAAATATATTAGAGAAAAAACTTCATTTGTTTACATGTCAATTATTGACATAATGTTTAATTTACATATACAGGGTGTTTCATATAAAGTGTCCACCAAAGAAGGAGGTGATAGTACTCCTCAAAGGAAACAAAAAATGTTCTATAATAAAAACCCCGATCACTAACCGTTTTCCCACAAGGTCAAATTCAATATTTTAAAAAAATATTTGACCTTACATCATAAAATTGTTAATAGTGTTTACACTATTCAAGCTAGAAAGACGAACTTAGTCTCGTTAGAAAGCTAAGTAAATTTCCTAAAGGACAAACTACTAGCTATGTCGAATATTTTTGAACTACTGCACTAAAATTTGCATGAAAAATAATGTTTTGAAAAAATTGAATTTTATGGAATTTTTGTGGTAGGGCATTAGAGGAAGTAAGAGATGAGCAAAAGTTTAGCCAAGAACAGGAAAAACTTCTCTTATGATTACCCTTTAAGAAAATCCAAACTTCATCATACATTCAATAGTCAAAATGTTAAGCCATTCTTCCTAGAAGTTGGAAAAACTGTTATTTTTTGGCATTTTTGCATATCTCGACAATGTTAATCACGTGGTACATAAAATAATTAAAAATCTCTAAAACAGGAGAAAGAGTGGTTTTAGTGAAAAATGTGTGAGAATAAAATATGTTTATTTTACCACCTGGAGTCTATAAATCGCATAATTAGTTTATTTTCGAAAAAAAAAAAATACATATTAGGTCAATTATTTTCTCTTTAATACGACAAAAATGATCAGTTTTTGCAACTTCTAGCAACAATAGCTTACATTTTTGACTATTGAATGTATAAAAATATTTAGATTTACTTAAAGGGCAATCATAAGAGAAGTTTTTCCCGTTCTCGGCTAAACTTTTGCTCATCTCTTACTTCCTCTAATGCCCTATCACAAAAATTCCATAAAATTCATTTTTTTCAAAAACTCTTTTTTCATGCAAATTTTTGGGCAGTAGTTCCCAAATATTTGACATTGTTAGTAGTTTGTCCTTTAGGAAATTTACTCAGCTTTCAAACGAAACCAAATTCGCCTTTCTCGTTTAAACGCTATTAACAATTTTATGAGGTGGGGTCAAATATTTTTTTAAAATATTAAATTTGACCTTGTGGGAAAATTGTTGGTGATCGGGGTTTTTATTATAGAATATTTTTTGTTCCCTTTGAGGAGTACTATCACCTCCTTTTGGTGGACACTTTATATGAAACACCCTGTATATGTCAATCAACAAAACCAGAAATAATACTGATAAATACGATACAACTGTGTATGTTTGTAAATCATACATAGCAGTCAGCGTGTAATCTTGCAGCCCAATCTAAACACTATTAAAATTGTGATTTTTGAAATGTTTGTAGGGTCATTTTTGTGGTTAATGACGTCACAATATTTCATAACATTTAGGTTCGTGCCATTAAAAGGATGCTTTTTGTACCAAGTTTTATTTTAATCTAATAAAGGGTCCAAAATTTAGCGTGCCTCTTAGAAACGTCTAGGACAAAAATCTCGTACACACATAACTACGCACCACACAGATATATATATATATATATTATATTTATATATATAATTAATATATATATATATATATAATAACACACACACACACACACACACTCACATGAGTTGAGTTGAGTTGAGTGAGACAAACTGTAGTTTAACGTAACTTGTTTTCTTTACAGGTATGGAGTTTTAAATTAATAAATACCGAATATATCAGGTAGATATGAAACTCGGTTTTAATTACTCTATACTCGAAACTTATCTTTATCAATTAGTTGGGCTTTTGGTGGGTCAGTGGTTGGTAAAAGGATGGAATAAAAACAAGTTCCACTAAAAACCGAGCCTTGTAGTGTGGCTTGAGATGGTTCCAAAATTGTTGTCAACCATATGTCAAACATATCAGGCCTTCACAATGTAATAGGTCGCCAACCCCAGTGTGTATAATATAATATATAATATATTATATATATTATTTATATATATATATATATATATATATATATATATATATATATTATATATATATATATATATATTATACATAATATATATATATATATATACATATATAATATATATATTATATATATATATATATATATATATATATAATATATAATATATATATATATATAATATATATATATATATATATATATATATATTATATATATATATATATAAGGTGAAAGCCTCTTGTTTTATATTTTTACTTCTTGGTACAGACGCTGATAATGGTTAATAACGCATAATATGTTAAAAGTCCATTGCTATTAAAGAAATCTTGAAGAGACTCCTATCTTTCCCACATGCATAAATAAGTTAGATGTTAGGAAGAACAAAGGCATAATATTGTTAATTCTTCACACATCTAAATCTAAGTTGCTTAAATTTATATATAGCTTTTTAAGTTTTGGATAAAACAGCCCCCCTATAAAGAGGGGCTAAAATTTACCAAACTACATTTAACAAGGGTCCCCTGAAATGAGATTCTAAATTCAGAACAAAATACCAGCTTAACTTGAATAATAGTAAAATAGATTAAGCTGTGGGTTTTTAGAGCCTCTTTTGACTTACAAAAGGTCACAAGTTCAAATCCCGTTGGATTAAGATTAATTTTATCCTTTAGATTTACTTATAATAGGAGAGTGATTTGTTGCCGTCTTGTTTTTCTCTCTTTCATCTTTTGATTTGAAAGAGAGATTTCGGTGAAAAGCTCTCGACTAAATTAATCAAAATTGATTTGTTTTAAAATGGAGACTGCAAAATGGTAGACAATCTTTTATAATTTATAAAAGATTTATTTCTTATAAATACCTTATAAGTAGATTGAACCCGGAAAAGCTCAGATTACAGATTGCGAAGCCAGTTTACTGAGCAAAGAAGGTATTTGCTTTAAGCAAAGATCTATTAGAGTGGGTATAAGACCCCAAATATCGGGTACGGGGTACCTCGGAACTTTCCCGCATTACATCGGATTCGCACATCCGATGTAATGTGCGAGATAATGAGTAATAACGAAAGAATGAGTAATAGGGTTTGTCCATCATGTGGCTAATTTATGTATTAAGTTAAATTAATAGTACATTACGCACTTGTGAGGTAAACGGAGCTTTATCGATTTTTTTTAAAGAAAATGCGCGTATTTATCTCCTGAATTATACACTAAACAGCAAAGCGTTATTTGCATTAAATTTTAGGCATTAATTATTTTTAGGAAAAAATGTATTTAAAATTTTGATTTTTTTTTTTTTGCCTTAAATTTTTCGGTGAAATCAATAACTCAATTTTTCATTTTTTGTGGGTTGACTCCAATATGAATATCAACATCCAAATAAAACTACATTGAAAATCATTATTCACATGGATCACGGATCGAACAAAACAACCGAACGAAAAACACAAATGTTAAAAAAAAAGCTCAACAAATGTTAACAAAATAAAAAGAAAGAAACAAGCTCTAACGAATGATCAGAACATAACAAGAACGAAACAAGCTCTAACAAATGATCAGAACATAACAAGAACGAAACAAGCTCTAACAAATGATCAGAACATAACAAGAACGAAACAAGCTCTAACAAATGATCAGAACATAGCAAGAATGAAACAAGCTCTTACAAATGATCAGAACATAACAAGAAAGAAACAAGCTCAAATGAAATGATCACAAAATAACAAGAAAGAAACAAGCTCTAGCAAATGATCAGAACATAACAAGAACGAAACCACCTCTTACAAATGATCACAAAATAACAAGAACGAAACAAGCTCTAACAAATGATCAGAACATAACAAGAAAGAAACAAGCTCAAATGAAATGATCACAAAATAACAAGAAAGAAACAAGCTTTAACAAATGATCAGAACATAACAAGAAAGAAACAAGCTCAAATGAAATGATCACAAAATAACAAGAAAGAAACAAGCTTTAACAAATGATCAGAACATAACAAGAAAGAAACAAGCTCAAATGAAATGATCACAAAATAACAAGAAAGAAAACAAGCTCTAGATCAGAACATAACAAGAAAGAAACAAATAGACATTTATTAATAAACAAATATTTAAAAAAAAAATCGTGATAATTTTAGAACACACCTTGTAAGATAACATAAGGAATTACATAAGATAATCGCATAATATACAATAAATATAAAATTTAAAAGAATACAAAACAAGAATTGGATCAATAATAAAGACATAATATTGCATGTCAATAATAAAGACATAATATTGCATGTCAATAACATAATATTGCATGTCACATACTATTGCATGTCCAATAATAAGACATAATGCATGTCAATAATAAAGACATAATATTGCATGTCAATAAAAAGACATAATATTGCATGTCAATAATATCATGTCAATAATAAAGACATAATATTGCATGTCAATAATAAAGACATAATATTGCATGTCAATAATAAAGACATAATATTGCATGTCAATAATAAAGACATAATATTGCATGTCAATAATAAAGACATAATAATAATTGCATGTCAATAATAAAGACATAATATTGCATGTCAATAATAAAGACATACATTGCATGTCAATAAAAGACATACTATTGCATGTGAATAATAAAGACATAATATTGCATGTCAATAATAAAGACATAATATTGCATGTCAATAATAATACTATTGCATGTGAATAATAAAGAGCATAATAATTGCATGTCAATAATAAAGACATAATATTGCATGTCAATAATAAAGCATGTCATAATAAAGACATACTTGCATGTCAATAATAGCATGTCAATAATAAGACATACTATTGCATGTCAATAATAAAGACATACTATTGCATGTGAATAATAAAGACATACTATTGCATGTCAATAATAAAGACATACTATGCATGTGAATAATAAAAGACATACTATTGCGTGTCATTAATTACTAAAGACATATATTGCTGTCAATAATAAAGACATACTATCGCATGTCAATAATAAAGACATACTATTGCATGTGAATAATAAAGACAGTCATCATACTATTGTCATGGACATCTGAAACCTCCATAACGTTTACCCAATTCTTCACCCAAATAAAGAAAACATACCGGTGAGGAGGGGGGCAATGGAGGAGGAAATTCTGAAAGAGAGTAAATCAAGGATTTCAGCCCAAGGACTTTCTGTTCACAAATAACAAGAGAAAGCCCTACAATTCTGTTTTCCTTTCGTCAAGTTTTTCTTCAAATAACTTCTTCCATATTTATGAGTTAAAGGAAGAAAAAAATCTGGGAACTGTCGGATTCCGCGAGTATAGGGGTTTGGACGGAAATTTTAAGTAAAACCAAGTCCAAGCAGTTTAGAACAAGCTGGTGATATAATGCAATTATTTAATATAAAATTCTAATTTTATGGAAAATTTGTAAAAAATGTAGCTCAGTACAATCTGTATTTTGCACGTTCTTTATGACTTACTCTTTATTTAATTCTTCTAGAAGCATTTTGACATTCATTGCGTTCACAATCTTCCTAACACCAAGTTTTTTCCTTTCTGATTTACGTTGGAAAATTTTAAAAGAAAACTGCTCGGACTCCTTGATTTGCATTTAGAGAGGCAAATCATAGAACCTAAGAAAAAGGTCAAGTAAAGAAAAATCAAATAAATTAAACAGAGTTTTAGGATATCAAATAAATTAAACAGAGTTTTAGGATCTCAAATAAAACAGAAGGATATCAAATAAATTAAACAGTTTTGGGATATCAAATAAATTAAACAGAGTTTTAGGATATCAAATGAAATAAACAGGGTTTTATGATATCAAAAAAATTAAACAGACTTTTAGGATATAAAATAAATTAAACAGAGTTTTAGAATGTCAAATATATTAAATTATGTTAAAGGATATCAAATAAAATAAATTAAATAATGTTAAAAATATATTAAATAAATAAATGTAACAATGTTTAGGATATCAAATAAATTAAACATTGTTTAAGTACATCAAATAAGCATTTGATGTGCACGATATCAAACAAATAAAATTAACAAACTTTTTTTCATATCAATTAAAATAAAGTTTTAAGATATCATATAAATTAAGCAATGTTCAAGAACATAAAAATAATTAAGAAAAGTCAAAGAATATTAGATAAATAAATTCAACAAACTATTAGAATATCAAATCAAATAAAGTATTAGGAAATCAAATAAATTAAACAATGTGTAAGAACATCAAAAAATTAAGTAAAGTTCTATAATATCAAATAAATAAATTAAACAAAATTTAAGGATATAAACGAATTAAATAATTAAAGTTTTATGATATGAAATAAATGAATTAAACAAGGTAAGGTTTTATAAGTTGTCACAAGATAAATTAAAAGTTGTTATATAGACTACAACGAACTTTAAGGAATGAATTTAGCATGGTTTTAGGATATCAAATCAAATAAATTATACAGTTTTTAAGAAATTAAGTATATTAGGATTTTCGGTAAATTCCCTTTTTTAACAAGAAAGAAAGTTTAAAAAGAAAAAAACAAAAATAAATTAAAAAAAGAAGTTTAGTTTTGCATAGTTTAAGTTCACACTCAGCTTTCCTTGAGACGTGTGCCTATATTCTGACACTCTAAATATTGATATCAACGTTTTGATTGAGTCTGATTTAAATGGACTCGAGTTGGTCCATGCCAAGTCAATTCAAGTCGAACTCGTGTCCGACATGTCACTCGAAGAAATCGACATCGACTGACTTGAAGTCTTGACTCTTGTTTACTGATCATGAACTCAAGTTTAAGTCGACTCGGAAATTTAACTCGACTTTAGTCGACTAGACTGAAATCGACACTGACTGAATATACTCTTGTTTACTAATCAAACCTCGATCAAGTCGATCATCTGACTTCAGTCGACTCGACCGACCGAAATTTCATTTAAATCGACTTTAGTCGACTCGAACTGAAATCGACACGATAGTGACAATTTAATATACTCTTGTTTACTTGATCATTGACTCAATTCGATTTGAGTCGATTATGAGTCGACTCTGAAATCGACACGAGATTTAGGACTTTACGACTCGATGACTCCGACGATGAAGTGACTTGAATCGAGTTACAACTTGGGACTTGTCGAGTCGAAAGTCGATTGAGAGTCGACTCGAGACTTTGTGACTTTGATCGATAGTCGACTCGAGATTCTGACGAACGACGACTTGAAATCGACACAGTGACTTGAATATACTGTTTACTCATTGACTCAAGTCGATTAATGGACAATTGTAGAAGTTTAAATCATTGCGACTAGGAATCGACTCGACTCGACTGAAATGACTGAATATAAACTTGGATCGATTTGAACTCGAGACAATTTAATCGACTTTAGTACTAGACTGAAATACACGAGACTTGAATATACTCTTGTTTACTTGGATCATTGACTCAAGTCGATTTGAGTCGACTCGAGACAATTTAAATCGACTTTAGTCGACTCGACTGAAATCGACACGAGTGACTTGAATATACTCTTGTTTACTTGGATCATTGACTCAAGTCGATTAAATTAGACAAGAGTTGATTTTAATTCGCTTAGGTCTGAGTCAAATAAACTCGAATCTATTTTAATAAATAATTAATATTCAAGTCCTTGCAAGTCAACTTAAATCAATTAAAGTCAGCTCCAAAAAATTCAAGTAATTAGTGTTTTTTTTTTAACTTTATTGATTATTGTCTACAATAAATGTATTTGACATATTGCTCATGCTGGTTAAAGTGACTTGGCAGTCTTGATAGGAGAATCACCCAGTGGTGATACTCCTTGGCGTGGTTAGGTAAAATGTTGACATTTTACTTATATATAAAAATTTGGCTTGGACTAAATTAGTGGAATAGAAATTAGTTGACTTTTGAATAGTCGAATTTTCTGAAATGTTTTGCGTTTTTGAATTTAAATTAATATTGATTATAACAGAAGGTCACGCGGCCACTGACGTCGAAGGCGCCGTAGAGTATTAGAAGGAATGGTTCTGGAATGTAGGGTTTGGACAAGAGGATTAAGATGGGAATCTAATTTGGAATGAAAGGAATTGTATCGAGAGGAAACAATGTCTTTGACGAACGGAATTTTGAGGTCATTGTGGATGGTCAAGTTAGATACGAACCAGGGAGCTTGAACTATTTTGCGGAGAACTTATGACTGAAGGACTTGAATACGTTTAAGATTTGATGGTTTCGTAGAACCCCATACTTCAACACCGTATGACCATGATGGTTTTATTATGTTTTTGTAATTAGTGTCGATTTAAATCAACTCAAGTTAACTTGTAAAGAAACTAGTCAACTTTACTAGACTCGAGTCGATTTGGACCGACTCGACTTCAATCGAATCAAGTTTATTTGAATCGGACTCGGATTGGATTCAAAAGACTTTCGACTTAAATTGATTTCGAGTCGATTATTTGTTGAGTCGACTCATATAAAGTCGATCCGGGACATCACTATAAATCAGAATCTCACATACTCTCACACACAGACACTCACACACTGACACCTTACACACAAGGTGTTTGGATGTCCAAAACAATGTTTTTTTAATTCAGGTGAAATCTCGGATTCGTACTTTTAGTGGAAACGCAATTCTTTTTCCATTTACCAAAGGTATTAAAAAGGAGAAGTAAAATAGTTAAAAACAGATCTAATAAGACTAAGAAATGAAAAACCAAAAAGTATGAATTTTGCATAAAATATTGTTGGTTCTTTTCACTACATTAATAAAAACATGGTGTCCCATTTTCTTGATATTATAATACTTCCACTCCTATTAATAGATAACAAAGGGGTAAAGCCAGCGGTCTGGATTATAAAAAAAAATGTTTTTTAATATGACCGCAGGGAGCGCTTGTGTTAGCTGGGTTATACAATAGTTTCCAAATCACGCCACAGGACGGGGAGCGCTGTGCAAAGCCTCAAGCATTCCCAACAGATAAATGGTTTTTTTTTAAAAAAAATCTTTTGAAATTTATTTTTTAATTAAAATTTATACTTTTTAATTAATCAAAAGAACCGTGAAATGAGGTTTATCATATTTTTATATTTTAAAATGGAAAAGTTTTTTTATATGTTTGGGGGAAAAAGGAAATTAAAAAAGTTGAAAACACGACAAACCTGTTTAAGTGCACGTTTTGTGGTATTTTAAACCAAAGAGGAGGGGAAGCTATAACATCATATCGTTTTATGCAGTAAATATATATTTAAAGTAGTATCGAGGTAATATTAAGTACAAATAAAAGCTATAGAATAAAAAATATAAAATACTAAATAAATATAAACTTTGCCGCGGAGGTCAGCATGCCAAGCGGATTTCCTTTAAACTTAACAATCCTTTTTTAAATTTTGTGTTTTTGTCCGTAAAAAATCTGATTACTTTACGGTACTTCTGGTTATTACTTTACTGGTTATTTGGTACTTCAAAACAATTTTTCTGAAAATATAGCTTAAATTATGAAGGAAAAGCTTAGTTTGGCTATACAGCGTGGTGCTATTCATATACTGCGCATGCTCAAAATATTATAAAATCGCACTTATTCCAGTTTTCTTGCAATAAGTGGTTCCCTGTATGTCATGTGCAAAACATGAAGAGAACATTTTTAAAGCCGATAAAATATCCTATAGAACGAGTGTTTTTTGTCAAACAAAAAACTAAAGTTATGACATTTGTTAAACAGCTAAAAAATGCACAAAAAGTTAATATTTTTTCGAATAAGTTCGCTGACTTTACATAAATTAACCATTTTTTGGTGTTTTTGTAAGAGGCATGACTTTGGTTATTGTCATGCGATTATGAGGATTAAACACTCGTTTTATAGAACATTGTTTTATCTTTAAAAAATGTTATCTTCGTGTTTTGCCTACAATCCACAGGAAACTACTTATTTCAAGAAAACTGGAATTAGAATTTTCTTTTATAATTTAAGGTATATTTCAGAAAAATTTGGTTTGAAGTAGTACAAAATGAGTCACATTTTTTTAGGTCCGGCAATAAGTATTAATACAATTAAGTATTATTACAATGATTTTCCTTTTAAAGGATACAGGAAAGAAATATTATTTTGATGGATTAGGATTGAAATATAACGTTTGAATAAGAATTGTTGAGCGGGGTCAGTTCCTGGATGGGTTGCGCAGAGAATAAAGCAAATGCTTTTACTTTCTGAGTTCGATGTGGCAAATTGGTGAATTTGAGCGCATCGAATTTAATAAGGCCAGGAATACTTCCGAGGAACCTTGAACCTTTTTATAATTAACACGCTCTAATCTCCTTTTATAGCATATGGGAAAGCAAACGTAGGAGCTATGCTTTTATTATTACAATGATTTTCCTTTTAAAGGATACAGGAAAGAAATATTATTTTGATGGATTAGGATTGAAATACAAGGGCTTCAACAGGTTAAAAAAATAGCGTTGCTATATCGAGTGGAAGGGTTTTGATGGAATATTATGACAGCCGCTTCATATCACTTCATCACCATAACAGCTGCTTCATATCGTTTTATCACCATGACAGCTACTTTATATTGCTATCTCACTATGACAGCTGCTTCATATCGCTATCTCACTATGACAGCTGCTTCATATCGCTATCTCACTATGACAGCTGCTTTATATCGTTTTATCACCATGACAGCTGATTCATATTATTATATCTCTACAACAGCTACTTTATATCGCTATCTCACTATGACAGCTGCTTCATATCGCTATATCTCTACAAAATGTACTTTATATCGCTTTATGACTATGACAGCTGCTTTTTTTACTTTTCCTCATTTATACGTAGGTATATAGGAAAAGTATTGTGTTTGCAAAAAATCTGAAACCGGGATGTCTTTGGAATTATCCGTTTCAGGCGTTTTAAAGAGCGTTTTCCAGAGTGGTTTCCAAGTTGTCTGTCTGTATGTGTGTGTGTGTCTGTTATCATATAGCACCCAGTGTTTTATGCTAGAGAGTTGAAATTTTGTACAAAAATCAGTCTACCACTGTAGTTGTGGTATTCGGAAAATATTATTTTATGATGTCATTAACCTACAATAATGACTGCAAAAATTTAGAAAAATCTTAAAACGTGAAAAAATGGTGCGATCAGATTGTAATTTGGCACGCATAAGACTATGTATAAGTCTAACATGTGTGTTAAATTTCATCTCATTATCAGCATTAGTTCAATTTTTATTGAATGACTTGTGTACGTGTTTTAAAAAAATGGAAAATGGTCTAATTGAGATAAAATTTGTACAAGTGTATATTATATTTAATAAATAAGTACACTAAGTTTCGTTTCAATACGAAACTTGGTATATCTATGATTTTTTTATTTATTTATTTATGAAAAACAAGAGAATGCAATAGCCGATGTAACGAGGAAAAGTTCCGAGGTACCCCGTACCCGATTTTTTAAAAAATGTATCTAAGAAATATCAGCAACATTAAAATGCTGATAATAAATTATCACAATTTAAACTGAGCAAGATTTTTGCTCTTATAAATGACCAAAGGCGGATAGGTCCAAACCGTATAAAGTTTCCAATTCTCTAGTAAAAACACACTGGAAGCATTGATGATAACACGCAGATATACATACACATATAGACAGACAATTTGGTAAAAACCATCTAGGAGGTCTTAAGCCCCAGATACGGATAATTCAGTTGACTTACTGGTTTTGGAATTTTCTTACAAACATATTATAAATATAAATAAATTAATGCCCGTTTTAGGGCCTTTCGGCCCATCAGGGTATTCACCCTGCGGGAACCACCTCAGGTGGGTAGCATCTACTACACTCTAAGAATTAATTAAAGTTGGCGAAATCTTTTTAATACAAATACTATTCATAAAATCTTAGAGCACAGCCCGGGCTGCGAACCCCGGACCTCTGGTGCCGAAATCGAACGCCTTTACGATCACGGCCACGGAGGCAGACATTTTGCATGTCATCCTTACACACACATTACTTTTCTTTAATACCTTCGGGATGAATAAGGAAAAGTGAAAACATGACATACATACAATGTATTTAAATAAGTGGAAAATAAATGGAACTGAGGAAAAACAATAATACATAGTAAGGTGTGTATTAGAGCTTAGAGAGAAGATAAAGATATATAAGAGACTAGATAAATGTAAAAGAATGTTGATGTGAGTTTAATGGTAAGTTGTTATTTTGAGGTGTCAATATGTTAACAGCGCTCTTTCTTTGACTGCGGATTTAACTGTAAGTAAAAAGCGATGTCTTAAAATGCGGATTTATTTGTAACTAAATGTGATTTATAGAGGATCTACTTGGAGTTGTCGAATTATGGAAGTTGCTCTTTTTGCTGTTTATACTTTTAGGATGGATTGCGAATGAATGTGTGCGTGTTTATGAGTATTAATGTAGTATATTTATTGGTTTTGTTCAGCTGAATCCTGAATCATACTTTTGTTTTCTGTATATAAGTTTGTTTAAAAAAAAAACAAATATTTGGGCTGGCCGTTTTTTTACACAAATCATGCTTGTTTTTTTTTTATTGCATTCCAATAACGAGAAAGTAATTAATAAGTATTGTACACTTATCTGAACATCTTTTTACATAATTTTTATCCTTTGCAGATGACACAATTATCCTATCAGTTCACACAGATCTAATCCGGGCTTCAAATGATATACAAGACCATCTTGATTCCCTAGAACCATGGTTTAGCAAGGGTGGGATAAATATGAACATATTTATTCACTTAATTTTCACCCTCCGATCCTATTTTTATTTGTCCGCCCTTTTCCTAAACCACCCTCCAAGGTAACTTTGACAGTGCCTAGATGGGTAACCATTGGGAGAATACAAGAACTGTACTTACTGCGCAGTACTGAAGACGCGTTGTAATATAAATTTTATGATTTTTATACTCTGAGGGTGAACAAAGCGAGCCCTAAGTACCGATAGTCCAAGAGTCGGACCTGAAAAATGTGACTCATTTTGTACTTTAAACCAAATTTGTCTGAAAAATATACCTTTAATTATGAAGAAAAAATGCATAGTCTGCCTATCCAGAGTGAAGCGAGTCGCCTCCGTTGACGCAAATGTTCAGTGTCACAAACGGCCACTGGAGCAAATCCCCTACTCCACATAATTTGCTCCAACGAACATACTTGACACCAATTTTTTAAGTGTTTTCCAGCTGTAATTTTCAAAAAAAGAAGACAAGTGTTCCATGAAAAATGGTCAAACTGTAAGATTTTGCAAACACGCCACCTACTTCTAAAAATTTTAAACAAGTCATACTTCGATTATTAAAACACGTCGTTTGACAGTGAAATTAAATGGTTTTATTTTTATACTTATTATTACTAAGTTTTATGTTTAACTTTATATAGTGTTAAATTGTGTATTTTATAGTGTTGCTAAGTTTCTTCGGACATTTTAAGGCAAAAGAGAGCTTGGCAAACAAAAAGAAACGATTCATTACAAATTCATTCATTACACACGATCATAAAGGCAATGGAAACTGAGAAGCTAAATGAGGTGTCAATAGAGAAGATTCAAAAATCTAACTAGAAGATATTTGCTCATTCGAACATTTTTGACTTGCTTTATTTTTGATAATTTTAAAAAAGAAAAACTACTAGAAAACCTTATTTTTACCAAGTTTTCCCCTAATTTGGCGCGAAATAGCAAAAATAACGTAAAAAATGAGATTTGCTCAAACGAACATTTGTGACATCGCCCTTTTGCGTCATCGATCAAGTTTGACGACCTTGAAATAATTTTGCTCCAATGGCCATTGGAGCATTGGCCATTGGGCCATGCGACAACGTATCCCCACGCCTTTATATGAATGCGCTCGCTCAAAATATTAGAAAATCGCACAAATTCCAGTTTATTGCAATAAGTGGTTCCCTGTAGGTCGTGTGCGAAACATGAAGAGAACTTTTTTAATGCTGATAAAATTTCATTTGTAAATGGTAAATGGTGGATAAATTATCAAAAAATCGACAAAAAGCCAATATTTTTGCAGTCAGCGAAGAATTTCGCTGACTGCATAAATTATCCATTTTTTAGTGTTTTTAAAAGAGCTATAAATTCAGTTTCAGTTATCTAATTTTGACGATTAAACACTCGTTTAGAACTATTTACCACTTTTAAAAAATTGTTATCTTCATGTTTTGCACACGAACCACAGGGAACCACTTATTTCAAGAAAACTGAAATTTGTGGGATTTTCTAAAATTTTGAGCATGCTCCAATCATATGAAGAGCTCTCCTCTGGATAGGCAGACTATGTTTTTTCTTCATAATTTAAGGTATATTTTCAGAAATATTTGGTTTGAAGTAGTACAAAATGAGTAAAATTTTTTTAGTGCCGGCTCTTAGGCTATGAGGATAAGCATAGCGAATCCGACGTGGAGACGAAATGTTCCGAGGTACTCTGTACCCGGTTTTTTACGTACCAACGGTACTAGATAAGATAATATGAAAATAAAATCGAGAAACTTCATTTTGGAAAAAAAAACTCTAATTCGAAAATGAAATGTATTAATTTATATTCTTGATATTTGTATTACAAAAGTTTGAATTTCCCTCTTGTATCCATGTTGACAACGACAACAATTTGTTTCATTTTATATCTTAATATGTCTGACAGTATAATATGTTTATTATGTTTTGTTTTAAAAAACTTGACAGATTTTTCATATTATTTTTTACAAATTTAATATGCTTGACATGTTTTATATATTATTTATTCTTCGCAAACTTATCATGTTGTACAGATTTATACGTTTTTTGTTTTTCAACAAATTTTAGAATTCAGACAGTTTTTCGTTATTTATTTTGTTTAATAATGTATAGGCTGAATTTATGTGTGTTTTTCTTAAATTTAAATATAAAGCGAGAGGTTCGTCAGAAAGTAGTCGAAAAGATTAAAAAAATAAACTTTTTTAATATTTATGTAAATTTGTTTTTTTTTTCGAATCCGCTGTGAGACGTAAAAGTTAGGTAGCTTATTTTCCAGAGGAATGGAAAACCACGACTTTTCCATTTTCTATGAACATCGGTAAAAATTTGAATTTGACTAAAACAAATAATTTTATTCGGAATCATTTTACTTCTGTTATTGCGCCAAGAACTATCTAATGCTCTATCAAAACAGTAATAATACTTTTTAATGCTTTTTTGGGGCTGCTGTAAAGTAGGCTCTTTATCCTCATAAAAATAGGTGAAATGGGTCTATTACCGTCTGCAATAGTTTTCTACTGTCGCTGGTGAAGTTCCTCAAATGTCCACTAGGTGGGCGCTAGTAGTTTACTACAAGGTTATAATATTACCTTCCTTGTTCTTCTTACCTTTTTTGTTCATCAAATATAAATCTAACGTTTTTGATAACGAAGTTTTGTTATATTCGCTAAGTTGGTAGTTAATTATATACTTAGAATAATACTATATGTATATTGAAGGAGCACAGGACCGTAAACACTATGTAATTCCACTGATAACACGAAAGCTGGTTAACTGGTGCACTTAAGTAATGCTGCCAACCTGACAACAAAACATTATTTTAAATATGTATCATAAATATCTAATAATGAAGAAAGATCGTAAAGAACAAATATAATAACTTAAAACACCTGCTGAGTATTTAATAAAACTGGTCTTAGATGGCAAAAGGATAGTGGAATTCAAGAATCTATATTTAGTTGACGAGGACTGCTTTTAATATAATTTTAATTAAAAACGTTAAACTACAATTTAAAATGCTTTAAATATTGTAATGCACAGATATTTATATTAGTATTTTATGAATAATAAATCATTAATTAATAATAGAACATAATAATTCAGCAAACAGGAGTATTGCCAACTTTTTTTAGAAAATTGTATATTGCTAGGGTGGCAGCATTACTTCTGCATTATTGCAAGTTAATGATGTCATAAAAAAATATTTTCCGGATAGCACAGCACCTATAGACTAATTTTTGTACAAAGTTTCAACTCTCTAGCTTAAATACACTGGGAGCTACGATGATAACAGACACACACAATCACACACATACAGACCGACAACTTTAAGAAACACTACTTAGAGCCCCTTCAAACATCTGAAACGAATAATTCTGTTTTTATCCCGGTTTCGGATTTTTTGGCAAACACAATACTTTTCCTATATACCTACGGTATAAAAGAGGAAATGTAATATATTGTACTATTTATAAAATAGAAACTAGCATGATGTGTTAAATAATTTGACTGCAAAATATTCCAAAACCCACCTGTTTGCATTCATATAGGAGAGACTGAATGTGATATTATTAATAAAAACATAGAACATATTTCTACCTATTATAAAGGTTTTTCAGGACCAAAAACTGGGCTGTTTGCCAGATGTCTCAGCCTATACAGGTGGGGAACCTCAAAAATGATTCTGAATAATTCAGATACCTATAAGAGTTTTATATATTCGAGATGGTGGCTCAAATTTATATTTATATTTTTTACTTTTCCTTATTCATGCCGAGGGAATTGCGTTTGCAAAAAAATCCGAAACTGGGATGTCACTATTATTACCCGTTCCAGGTGTTTCCTGACAAAGTTGTCTGACAAAGATGTGTTTTATTTTGTCTGACAAGAGATTTGTTTTGACAAAGATTTAACACTTTATAATTAATACACTAGGTGCAACAATAATAAAACACACACATACAGACTTAGAATAATACTATATATAGAAGGAGCACTACTGATAACACGAAAGGCGGTTCACTGGTGCACTTAAGTAATGCTGCCACCCTAACAATATACAATTTTCTAAAAAAAAATTGGCAATACTTCCGGTTGCTGAATTATTATGTTCTATTATTAATTAATTATTGATTATTCATAAAATACTAATATAAATATCGGTGCATTACAATATTTAAAGCATTTTAAATTGTAGTTTAACGTATTTATTAAAATTATATATAATAAGTAGTCCTAGTCAACTAAATGTAGATTCTTGTATTTCGCCACCCTTTTGCCATCTAAGACCGGTTTTATTAAATACTCAGCAGGTGTTTTAAGTTATTATATTTGTTCCTTACGACCTTTCTTCATTAATAGATATTTATGACACATATTTAAAATAATGTTTTGTTGTCAGGTTGGCGGCATTACTTAAGTCCACCTGTCAACCGGCTTTCGTGTTATCAGTGGAATTACATTGTGTTTACGGTCCTGTGCTCCTTCTATATATAGTATTATTCTAAGCATACAGACGTATGTGTGTCTGTTGTCATTGTTGCACCCAGTGTATTAACTCTAGAGTTTTGAATATTTGCCCAAAAATCTGTCTATAAGTGTAGTTGTGCGATTCGGAAAATAAATTCATATGGCGTCATTTACCCGCAATAAATGACAAGAAAAGTCTCGAAAAGTTATAAACGCGAAAATAATGTGATTGGATTGAGATTTGGCACTTATTTATCGGAAAAGTATACCATTTGATACTACCGAGTTTTGCAAAACATGATAACTTGACACAATATAATTGTGCGAGAGACACGCAGGAAATGTAACAAGCAAAATGCAATACTACATCTGGGAACTGTTGCATCATTCAACATTCGTCATCATTGATGGCTTGACATAATGTCATGTCCCACTCTGTTTCGTCACGTTACCTTCAATTAATTCGTCTCTGGTAAATACATTACATTATATTCTTCGAAATAATTGAAGGTCAGAGTAAGTTCAGGTTCTGTCGGCGCCCTGATGAGTTAGACGTAACGAAACAGAGTGGGACATGACATTATATCGAGCTATCAATGATGACGAATGTCGAAAGATGGAACAGTTCCCAGATGTAGCATTGTAGCATTGCATTTTGCTTGTTGTCACATTTCCTAGGTGTCTCTCGCACAATTATATTGACTCAGAAAAGTCTCAACTAATCACAAACGCGGGAAAATAATGTGATTGGATTGAGATTTGGCACTCATTTATCGATGTATAAGACTAATATATGTGCTAAGTTTCATCTCATTATCAGCATTAGTTAAATTTTTATCAAATGACTTGTGTACGATTTAATCACATTCAGATTAAATTTGGTACAAATGTTTACATTTACTTAATGAACACGTAAACTAAGTTTCGTTTTTATACGACAAGTTTAATACAACTACAATTGTTGGATCTTATAAGGTTAGCAGCAGCGAGCGTGGTCATTGCCAGGATGGGTGGTCACTGAGAATGAAAAGGATTTATTTACTATCTAAGGACGAGCGAAGCAAGTCCGAAGCAGGAATGATGAGCGTAGCGAAGCCAATGTGATGAGGAAATTCGAAGTACCCTGTATGCAATTTTTAAAAATTTGAATTTAATTGAATTTCCCGTTTCATTTTCTTTATAAATATTTAAATGATATAAAATTAAATTGAATAGTTTCTTAAGAATAAACTTCATTCCAATAGAAAAACTTATTTTCCATTATTTATTTCTCTCATCTAAGTTCTAATACTTTAGGAGAGTGGTAATTTTGCTAGGAGGGTGCTTCCGCTTACACGGGGACTGTTTATAGATGTTAATAAGGATTAGATTATAAAACTATCAAAAGTTATGCTTTCTAACTTTTTAGATGTTTACTCAGAATCGAACTAAATATGAAGTCAGTAATGTTTGAAGCAAATGTCAGAGCTCTTACAAAGAACTGATGATTCAAGTGGCCCTTAAAGTAAAACAAACACTTCGAAATTGAGAGAGAAAAAGATTTATCCGTAACAACCAAACATTTTCAATTCTAAAGAGTAGTTCATTATATATAAATAGTCCTAAAAAACTTGAGCTTTAAACTATTAACTTTAATCGACTAAGTTCATCTTTTCGAGATAAACTTTCCCTATTAATGCTAAAACTAAGTCTATAGATGCTAAAACAGCGTCCTAAGCATGTTTAAAGTTTTCACATCGGAGTCAAAACGACTTTGGTAAATTACTTGTTTGGGGAACTTACAAAAGCATCTTTACGACTTACATTTACATCTTGAAACAGATAGATACGTCTGTTCAACTGAAACGTTGAATTATTATATTACAAAATCAGATACAAAGGCAAAATATTTAGTTAACTTAAATGTGATTTTGGAATGAAAATATTAACCAAATGATAAAAAATAGAGCTGTGGAGTCCAGATATAAGGAAAAATTAAAAAAAAACAAATCTCTCTACTGATGTTAAAGTATAATGACAAAGCCAGCTTTCAGACTTGACAGTCCATTAATTGATGGACTGTCAAGTCAGTGGATACACTTATTTTTTATTTTTCCTTATTAACCAAATGGATTATAAAATCGACAAATATGACTTTTGGGATGTACTTATAATGCATTAAAATACATATTCTTGTAGTAATGTAGGATTGGGCACTTATGGGAAAATGATAATACAAAAGATTGCTACCCCAATTGTGTTCATAGTGTATTATTTGTTTCTCAGGAATGCCCAATCCTATATTGCTTAAATTAAAAAATACATATTCTTGTAGTAATGTAGGATTGGGCACTTCTAGAAAAGTAATACAAAAGATTGTTACCCCAATTGTGTTCATCGTGCATTATTTGTTTCTCAGGAATGCCCAATCCTATATTGCTTAAATTAAAAAATACATATTCTTGTAGTAATGTAGGATTGGGCACTTCTAGAAAAATAATACAAAAGATTGCTACCCCAATTGTGTTCATCGTGCATTATTTTTTCTCAGGAATGCCCAATCCTATATTGCTTAAATTAAAAAATACATATTCTTGTAGTAATGTAGGATTGAGCACATCTGGAAAAATATTAATACAAAAGATTGCTACCCCAATTGTGTTTTTGGTGTACTATAATTTTCCCAAAAGTGCCCAATCCTATATTACTAAAATTATAGAGTTTGGAAACAACGATCAGCAACCTTGATACATATTCGTGTGTTTAAAGTAAAAATTATGTTGGGGCTCCTCAGTCGAAATAGGGTATTGTTTTGGACATTTTGAGCTTGCTCTGCCAAGAAAGAGGCCAATTCATAATGTGGCAGACTAACTACATTAAAATATACTCACTAAGCAGAATTGAATTACAAGGGGTGTACTGTGGAACTTACGAATCAATAAAAAAACAAAACTATGCCCCTGCCTAACTACTGATCTAAATTTATCAGTTTAGTCGCTATAAAAATTGCTATTGCTGGTTATTGCCCCCAATATGTGGCGGCAGACTAGCAGAATCCAAATTAGACCACTAAGTATGGTCAATTCAAGGAGTCAAATCGTCAAGTCCTTTCACTCAAGATGTCATTCATTGTTATAAAACGTAATCTTAGAATAAGAATACAAAGGAATTACAAATAAACAAAACATGACATTTGGGAATAATAAATGTTAATTAATAATTTATAATGCATCATGTACTTAATTGTATAAAAACTGGTCCGAAGTCACTAAATAAGAATAGTTATTTATGCACCAAGGGATGAAAGTAAGTTTTACAGCTCAAGTTAAAGTTTCGTCCCAAGGCAGCGCCGAAGGACGAAACTTCATTAGCTCACGAGGCCGGTTGGCCGAGGGAGATAAACTAGTTATTACTAGTCAATTACTCTGATGAAGAGAGAATAAAGCCACTATCTTCGCATTATTTTATTGTAAGCTGTCAATAGAATAATGTGTAATACTATATTTGTAATTTAAACATTAGCGTGTGTATATTGATATTCTACCCGTAGTACCAACATAACACCGAAAAAAATCCTAAAAATTTCCTAAAAATTCCTAAAAAATTCTGTCAAGTTGGCAACACTTTCACTTTTCCTCCCTAGGGAGTAAAAGTACATTTACAGTGTGAGATAACAAGACTGTAAGTAGAACTTACAATACAAGGAGTAGATAAAACTTAGAACTCTAACTCTTGATCGGAAGTAGTAGATCTAATAATAAAGAAAAGGTACTTAAATTTTACAAAATGCATTCTAACTAAATTTGACAGTCTAATAATGCCTATTGAAATTTAGTGCTCTCAAAAAGTCAGAGACGACTTTCTACTTTCGCCATTAACAATTTCACTAAGACGAAGCAATCGATGGAAAACTAAGGGAAATTCTTACTAAAAGGAACGATACATTTATCTTGCTGCAAAGTTTACAAAGACTTACTCTGTTAGATAGTATAAGTTTGACTAAATCAAATTAAAACTTAAAACTTTTCGTTGTCAAACTTTCTTAGAACTTTCATATCATTGTTGTATTAAAATTGGTAACTTAGTATTCATTTTCTGTTTTCATTTGAAATCAAAGAGCTTTTCTCACAATTGATAAACAACTCTTTGCGCGGCTGCTACGGGGCGTCGGCTTTGAGGGCCGCTTTGCGGCCTGCGCATTCCTGTGGTCGCTTCGTGGCTACATGGTTGATATATTTTATTAGTTCTTCATATTATTGGTATAATATATAATATATAATATATATATATAATAATATATATATATATATATAATATATATATTAATACTATACTGCCCGATTACGTGAATTTTCAAATGTTTTAGAGAACAAAAATTGATTTGATTACATTATGTCAATAAATGACGTATTGTTTTGTTTGACATATATATGTCAATCAATAAAACCAGAATTACTAATACTGATTATAAAAAACTTTTTATTTTTGTGAACCATACGTAGTAATATATGAGTATAAGATTTGTGATTTTTTGAAATGTTTTTATGGGGTCATTATTCAGGGTAAATGACGTCACACGTATTTCATAAATAATAGGGTTCGGGACATTAGCAAGGTTTATTTTTACCAAGTTTCATTCGATCCGAGACAGCGTTCAAAAGTTATCGTATCCCACAGAATCGTCTAGGACACAAAACTCTCGTACATATATATATATCGAATATATAATATATATATATATATAATATATTATATATATATATATATTATCTATATATATATATATATATATATATATATATATATATATATATATATATATATATATAAGTTACATATAACTTTTATATATATATTAAGTTACATATAACTATATAGGTTGAGTTTACAATTATATAAATATATATAGTATATATAATATATATATATACATATAACTATATATGTTATATATATATATATACGCTCAACAAATATGTATACATTCTTTATCAGTTAGTCCCCCCTTCCAAAAATTCACCTTCTTAGGAGAAGGTGGATTTTTGAAGGGGAGTGGGCTCCCCTCTCCATGATCCTAACCTCATAAGCCCATTTTTCTTCAAAAATTTGCTAAAAAAATTATTTTAAGGCGTCACTCAAGTTGTACTAAAGCAAACTTATCTGCTGCTATTTGTTGTCAGATATTTTTACTCACATCAAAATGAGATATTTTTATTAACCATTTGATTGAACTAGGAATGAATGTCGGGAGAAACAAAAGAAGAAATCAATTCTTGAGGCGAAACCGAAGAAATTATATAATAAATTTCCGAAGTGAAACCTAACTACAGTAAATGGCGAAGGCGAAGCCAACGAAATCATACAATAAATTCGTGAGGTGAAACCAAAAATATATACAATAAATTCCTGAAGTGAAACCGACGGAAATGATAGCTATAAAAATTGTAAAAGACTGTAATAAGAATTTAGATAAAAACTTTTAGAAAAACGCCACAAATCTACTTATCTAGCTTTTATCTTGGTATATATCCTCTTTAAGTTCCAAAACAAAACTTTTTCTTCTCTAGACATTTCTTTAGTTTTTACAAAAAAGAAAACTTTTCATTGTATATCTTTCTGAAAGATAAAGAAGTCAAAAGGTTGAACAATTTCCTACTCCTTAAGGTAAGGAGATGAAATTGTGTCGTTGTAAGTCGATGCTATCGAAAACGCCACATCGAGGTCTTTTAAATATTTAAAGAACTTAAACAATAAAATGTTTTATTTTTGATCTGAGTCAAGTGAGTTAGAACATGGGTTGTTTAGATGTTTAAAACAGTTCAAGTTACCATGACGTCACAATGTATCTGTAGTTACATAGTGAGTAACTGTAGTTGTAACTGTAGTTTTTTTTATATAAATACGTATTTATTAAATAAATATATAATTGATATTATACAAAGATAAAATAAAAAAATAATCCTAAAAATGATATACAATAATTGTTACATTATAACTTAGCAAAAACACTTCCCTCCATATCTAGGAAAAGTCTTGTGCTGATGAGGGAACCAGTGAGGTTCCCTCTATCTCTAGGAAAAGTCCTGTGCTGATGGAGGGAACCAGTGACTTAACTGGTTCCCCTCTATCTCTAGAAAAGTCCTGTGCTGATGGAGGGGAACCAGTGACTAACTGGTTCCCTCTATCTCTAGGAAAATCCTGTGCTGATGGAGGGGAACCAGTGGACTTAACCTTCCCTCCATCTCTAGGAAAAGTCCTGTGCTGATGGAGGGGAACCAGTGACTTAACTGGTTCCCCTCTATCTCTAGGAAAAGTCCTGTGCTGATGGAGGGGAACCAGTGACTTAACTGGTTCCCCTCCATCTCTAGGAAAAGTCCTGTGCTGATGGAGGGGAACCAGTGACTCAACTGGTTCCCCTCCATCTCTAGGAAAAGTCCTGCGCTGATGGAGGGAACCATGACTCAACCTGGTTCCCCTCCATCTCTAGGAAAAGTCCTGTCTGATGGAGGGAACCGTGACTCAACTGATTCCCTGAAAAGATGGAGGGACCAGTGACTCAACTGGTTCCCCTCCATCTCTAGGAAAAGTCTGTGCTGATGGAGGGGAAATCAGTGACTCAACTGCTCGGATATTTGTATAATTTATTTAATTATAATTATATTTTTCTTTCCTTAAAAATAAAAATAAGTTAATAAATATTAATAAAATATATTAAAACTGTAGTTGTAACTATAGTTGTAACTGTTGTAACTATAGTTGTAATATAGTTGTAACTATATTGTAACTGTAGTTGTAACTGTAGTTGTAACTGTAGTTGTAACTGTAGTTGTAACTGTAGTTGTAACTGTAGTTTTTTTTTTTTTTTTTTTTTTAATGCTTTAAACCGTAGGGTCATTAGCGTTTTCCCCTCACTCAAATCTCACTCAACATTAACCCCTGAGTTTGTACACATCCAATCATCTAGGAAGCACCCTCTCCATACATGGTAGCACATGTAACCGGTTCACAGTGTGTCTAGTTCATCCAGCCCAACCAGACTCTATCCAAACTCACTGCTCTGGCTAGTGCCGCGCGACTAGTTCACACAGTGTGCCCTAGTTCATCTAGACCAGCTAGACTATAGGCTAGGCTCACCGCTCTGGCTAGCGCCGACTACTAGTTCACTGTGTGCTTGTTCATCTAGTCTTACTAGCTCCTCTGATCACATTAGTCTCAACTTGACCTCGTACTTCCAGTCCACTAATCTCATCAGTCCCACTAGCATAACCAGACTCTAGCTAGGCTCACCGCTCTGGCCAGTCCAGCGCCACCCGACAAAGAACTCTAGCACCCAGATGTCAGTGTGTACAAACTCATTCTATAGCCCTGACCTGAAAGTCAAAGCTCCGCAGTGCTATTAGGAGACGTCTGTCTTCAAGAACCGAGCACTTTGTTCCTAGTCACTTACGTTACTCGTGTCGCCGCCATCACTTTCACTGACTAAGTTTTCGGCCATACAAAGGCTCAGTATATCTTTCCGACCTTCATCTCCCCCAGCCCGCAGAACATTAACTTTTCGTGAGCTGGAGACAACGGAAACGTGTATCCAGACTTGTCTCAGATGAAACTAGATCCAACCCCGCATTTGCGTATTAGTAGCCAAGGAAACCACGTAAAACCTTGGCTGGGTTGGCCGGCCTTGAATTCAAGACCTCCCCAGTGTACGGTACAAGGGATAACCTCATATTGAGGTCCTCCCCCGGCTGGATTTGAACCCTCGACCTCCAGGTCGAAAGGCGAGCGCTCTACCACTGAGCTACCGGACTCGGTGTAACTGTAGTTGTAGCTATAGTTGTAACTGTAAGTTGTAACTGTAGTTGTAACTGTAGTTGTAACTGTAGTTGTAACTGTAGTAACTTTAGTTGTAACTGTAGTTGTAACTGTTGTTACAAAACTTATCTGTAGTTAACTTTTTTTTAACGTGGCGACTAATTATTTATTTGTTTATGTTAGGTCACCAGGAGTTTACCTTTTATTTTTTTTTTGTATAATGTATGTACAGTTAGGCTATAGGTTTATTTTCTAGTTTAATTTAAATTATTAAAATAGCTGTATTTCGGGCTCGAACTTCATGAAGGATATTTGGAAAGTTAGTACGGCTTATGGCCCCTTTAGTGTGCTGCGGTGTAGGAGTTACATCTATTTCGACAAGCGTTTGTGGCGGTTAGCTACATTTGCTGTAGCGGTTACGAAGCTCAGGAAAAATAAGAAGAGAATCAACAAGTTGGTTGGTTGGAAAATACTGGCTGAAAGTAACTCGTGCCTGTTAATTTTTGGTTTATTTTAATTATTATTATACGTGTATGGACTTAAAAGTTATGGTTTATGTAAGTTATATGCTAGAAAAGTGATCACGATATTGATTTTGGTGAGTGTTGCCTATTTTACTCTACATTGCTGAACGCCGGTCGTCTTCTTACCGGCCTTACTCTAATCTGGTCTACCTGGGGTTATATTGCCAATTCTGGACACTTTATGCTTCTCCAATCACGTATCAGACGTCCGCCTGGCCCACTACAGAGATTTAAATTAAATTATTTATGTTTAAGATTAATTATATTTTTACAAACTGTCCAGCATAGATTATTCTGTGGACCCTGATCAAGTCCCGCTGGTTCAGTTACCTAAAACTAGTCAATTTATTGTGTTACATTATAGTTTAATTCTAGTCAAGATAGATATCTAGTTTTAAGATAAGTTTGTATTCCTTTCATGTCGACCCCTGTTTGTGGTCACTCCTTACATTATTTGCCTTTTTATTGTCTCATTATTTATTTACTGTTTATTTATTTGTTGTTATTTAGTTATAATTATTTACATCCGGACAGAGACCTATTCTCCTTTCGACTTACAGTACTGCGGACTTAGTTCACTTATCTTTTCCTTACATCATCAACTATAGTTTGCGTCATTTGGTAATGTTTTATTTTCCTTATTTAAACCTGTGTTGTCCTCAAACCTTTATGTTTAGCTGTAAGATAATAAACTGTGATAAAAGAGCTCATTTATTTACTATTATCGCAACCGATTAGTCATTGAGATAGGTCAGGGTGCTATGCATGTTCTATTCTTTAGTTTAGGTAGAATTCATAATCATATTTTACTATATGCTTTGTTATTATAAGTTATTTATTTTGTAAGCAATATATCAACATATTTCTTTAAAGGTTACTTCTGGTGTTCTCACTATTTACCTTATTTAGGCCTAATTATTGGTTAGTACAGGCTGGTTTGCCTATATAGGCTGGTCCTTCGGAGGTACAGTGTATATGGAACCAAGGCTGTCATTCTATGCCTTTTCTAGTACACGTAACATTGGTCCTTCGAGCCGGATATTTGGATTCTTAGAACCTTACTTTGGATATTTTACCAGTTAATGCTTGAATATTTTATCTGTCATTATTTAGTCTACAGTTTTGGTATTTATTGTTTGTTTCAGCCTGTATTGATTGGAATTTCTAGTGAGAAACAACCTAATTGTTTTATTTTTATTTATATATTTTTTCTGTTTAGATAAGCCAGACTTCACTCACCGTGCGCGTGTTACTTTATTTTGGGATTTTTACAAACTATCAAGTGCTTGCTTCATCTGCACCCTTCTGTTGGGATACTTGAAGTTTATCTTTTGGTTTAAGTATATATGGTTTTATTATTTATTTTATTTTTAACAACACATCCATTTCCAACCCACTTTTGGCGTGTACCCATTAACTTTGGATTTATGGTACAAAGTTTGATTAAAGAACTTATAAAATTTACATTTTTGGATTATTGGTTTTTATTTTGGATTTCAAGACCATTCTACCTATTCGGATTACTATCAACTGTTTTACATTACTTTTTTTTGGATTTCTATATGTATGCAGTTATATATAACTTAATTTGGATTAATATTTATTATTTGGATTTATTTTTTTTGAATATTTGGATTTATTATTGAAAAATATAACTTAATTTTGGATTTATATTTGGCAACCAACCATATAATATATTTTTAATTTATTTATTTGGAAGTCACATTCTCTTTGAGACTTTTTTGGATATCAAAGTGACACCTTTTTTGGATCTACCAAGTGTACTTATTATTTAGGATTTTCTATTGTACACATTCTTTCTTTTGTTTTTTTTATTTTTGTATAGTGTATTTTTTTTTTTGGATTTCAACTTATACTTGTCCTAGTTTTCTTTAGTACCTTATTTTCACTGTTTTTGTCTTACAGTTTATTCTCAGGAATTGATTTGTGTGACTGCAGTAAGCATGAGTCAAGGAGGAGATATTTTGGGAGACAGGCGGTGGCATTAAGGCGGAAGTTAGCCATACAAGCAGATGACATCAAGAAGATTCACGATAAGGGATTATTGGCTCTGACAATGCCTGATCAGGTACAAACGTTCAAAGGTATGTACAAACTTCTTGATAAATCGTATGACAAGTATGAAGCACTATTTGACGAACTTTTGGATTTAATGGAAGATGATGGATCTTCTGTTGCGACTCAAGAAGATTCTGACAAGCGCGATGCTGTCAGAGAATATACTCAAGAAGCCCATGGTTACATGAGTACTTTAGAGTCTAAGGTCCAGCCTAATGCAGGGAATAATACTACTTTCACATTAGCTAGGACCAAGGTTAACTTACCTAATTTAAACCTTCATTCCTTTCATGGCGAAAGAGCGGCTTGGCCAAGGTTTCGGGATACCTTTAAAAGTTTGATAATTGATGATACCGAACTTAGAGATATTGATAAATTTCATTATTTACTTGGTTATTTAGAAGGCAATGCTGAAGCAGTTATTGCTAATGTTCCGGTTACGGATGATAATTTTAACAATGCTTGGGAAGCATTAAAAAAGGAATATGATTGCAAGCGTTTGTTAGCTTCAACATATTTGGACAAAATTTTGGATATGCCCCCTCTTACTAAAAAACCTAATTTAGAAACATTGGCCCCATTGTATCTAAGTTATCTGAATTAGTTGCAGCCTTTAAAATGCTTGATGTATCTGATCCACAGGAGTTTATATTTTTCATTTGGCGCGTAGGTGTTTGGACCCAGGTACTAAGGAAACATTTGAAAATCAGAATAAGAAAGAATTTCTGACATTTGATGAATTAATAACCTTTCTACGATCAAGGTGTACTGCAGCAGAGCTAGCTGGTACATTTTCTACTTCTGTTTCTAAATCTACTGATCAACATGGTCTTCTTCTCAATCCAGACGTATCAACAGTGGTAAGATGATATTGCATGTTAATAATAGTCGAAACCATTCTATCTCTACTGGTAGTAAATCAAAACAAACTGAGTCTTCGAGTCGTTATGATAGAAAAAGAGAAAATATTTCTCGTAATAATAGCTTCGCTCAGCCCTGTGCTATATGTCAAGGCCCACATGGCATTGCGGCATGTTACAAATTCGGTCAGGCTACCGTTAACGAACGACTTAAGTTGCTAGATGGCTGGAAAGGATGTCATAACTGTTTAGTTGGACACTAAAAATTGTAAATCACGTTGGTGTTGTAGATACTGTAAACGACGTCACAATAGTATGTTACATTTCATACCACCTTCAGGTACTTCTACTCCCAAGACTCAGACTGCTAAAGCCGGGAACTCTACGTCAGGCTCAACCCAAACAGCTTGTCATACTGTGGCTTTTACTAATGCTGCTTCTTTAGATAGGAAATCTGATTCTTCTGAATCATTGTTAGGCACTGCCATGTGTCGTATTAGAGATAAAAATGGAACTTTACACCCCTTGCGTCTTACTCTGGATACTGGAAGCCATGTTTCTATGGTGAGCACTGCTTGTGCTAAACATCTGGGCTTAAAAATTAATTCTTGTTCGCTTAATATACGTTGTGTTGGTGACACCCCTCTTTTAGGGCTGAAGGGTCGCACTATGTGCTCCCTTTCACCTTCTAACTATGAAACTCCAGTTGTTCTTACTAATGCTATTGTAGTAGATCAGGTTACTCCTACAGATTTACCGGGTTTCAATTCTGATAAATCTATGTGGGAGCCATTTTCAGGTTATACTATGGCTGATCCCACCTTTTATGAATCTAGACCTGTGGACTTTTTACTTGGATGTGACGTACTTAATGAGGTTATGACAGGTCCGGTCATAACCACTAAGGATTATCCACTATTGGTTGGGACTATTTTTGGATATGTTACCTTTGGTAGAGTCAGTGATGTCTACCAAGCTACACATTTATGCTCTTTGTTTACTAGGATAGAACCACCTATAGATTCTCTTCAGAGCGAGTTACGCCGCTTTTGGGAGATGGAAGAACCGGTGATTCCTAAGCAAGAAGATCCAGAAGATATAAAGTGTGAAGAATTTTTTCGGAAAACTCACTATAGGATTGAATCGGGCAGATACGGTGTACGCCTACCGTTTAAGGAACCTTACCCTCAATTTGGTGATAGCAGAAGTCAAGCGATGAAGATTATTTCACTTAGAAGGACGTTTGGAAAAGAATCCTGTATTACGTGAACAGTATAATGACTTTATGTCAGAATATTTGAATTTAGGACATATGGAACTAGCCCAACAACCAGGAAAGTTCATCATTCCTCACCATTGTGTGGTGAAAGGGGATGGCGAAGAAGCAAAAATTAGAGTTGTGTTTGATGCTGCTGCACGGACTTCTCTTGGCTCTCTTAACGATGCACTTATGGTTGGGCCCAAACTACAAAGGATATTGTCACAATTTTACTAAACTTTCGGCATCACGAATATGCATTTACTGTGGACTGTGTTAAGATGTACAGACAGATCTTGTTACATCCCGATGATCGCTCTTTTCAGCATATCCTATGGCGATTCTCTAGTACAGAGGAAGTGAAAGAGTATGAGCTTGTTACTCTTTCTTACGGTTTCAATTGTGCTCCTTTTGAGGCATTGAGAGTTATAAAACAACTTGTCAAGGATGAGGGCTCAGACTTCCCTCTGGCCTCTGTTGCGTTGGACGAGGATATGTATATAGATGACTTGGCTACAGGAGCCTCATCGTTATCATCGGCCCTGGAACTTCAGAGACAATCGTTGAATTGCTTGGTAAAGGCGGATTTACCTTAAGCAAATGGGCCTCCAACCACATCCAACTTGTACCTGATTTTGACAAGAAGTTAGAAGAAGAACCTTCATGGAAACAAAAACCTGTTAATCTCGAAGCGTGTGATGACAATTCTTCAATTAAAATTCTAGGTTTACAATGGAACCCTCGTTCGGATGGATTTTCTTTTCGTATCTCTCCTCCGTCTACAGAGATGTGCACCAAGCGTTCAGTTTTGTCTGCTGTCGCTAAGGTGTATGACCCGTTAGGATTTCTAGGACCATCTGTTCTTATAGCTAAACAACTTATTCAACAATCTTGGAAGCTAAAGTTGAATTGGGACGATCCTTTTCCTCCAGCTTTGCGAGAGCGTTGGATAAACTTTATTGATCAACTTCCTATTTTAGGTAAGGTGGAAGTCAATCGATGGTGTGCTCCGGCTGAGTCAAGCTCCTACATTATTATGATTTTTGCTGATGCTTCAGAAACCGCATATTGTGCTACGGCATATCTTCGCACAGACTCGCGTTATGGCCCTAAGGTTCATCTTCTTTTAGCAAAAACAAAATTGGCCCCAGTCAAGACAACCACAATTCCACGGTTGGAATTATGCGCAGCTTTATTAGCTGCTAGACTTTGGCAAACGTTGCAGCCATTTTGCAAACGACTACCTTTACCACCTAAGGCCTACTTCTTTACTGATAGTACTATCGTATTAGCCTGGTTAACCACCCCTTCATACAAGCTGAAAACATTTGTCGCTAACAGGGTTGTAACCATACGAGATATAACTATGGGCTGCTCTTGGGAGCATGTAGCTTCAAAAGAGAATCCTAGTGACCTAGGATCTAGAGGTTTAACTCCGGCAGAACTACTTAATAACTGCCTTTGGTTTCATGGTCCAGATTGGGCCGAACGAGAGCCTGAAAAGTGGCCCCTAAGAGTTGCATTCACTCCTCCGGCCACTGTGCCAGAACTTAAGGCCATTGCTCCTGGGACGACATTTATGGTAACTCCTACCACCTCTCCGTTTATTGACTTTTTGGAGCGTGTATCTAAGTTAAACATTGCTATTAGAGCCTTTGCCTTATTTTTACGGGCTATTAAAATCTTCAAAGGTGAAAAGTATTCTGTTATTGATCCAAACATTGTTCTGACTAAAAAGACGCTATCTCATAGCCTAACCTTGAGGAAATAGAAAATGCAAGGATAAAATTACTTAGAGTTGTCCAGGGACAGGCATTCTTTGATGGAAAATGGAGTAACGATAGAGTTTCGATACCAAAGCAGCTGGAACCTTTGAACCCATTCTTTGATGAATCTGGAGTGTTGCTGGTGGGTGGACGACTGGAGAAATCGGGTTTGGATTATTCTACAAAGCATCCTGCTGTCTTGCCGACTAAATCGCGTCTAACATTACTTGTCATTCGGCATTATCATGAACACTTAAATCATGCTGGACCAAGCTTGGTCTTAGCTCAGTCTAGAACCAAATATTGGATAATAGCAGCTCGTAGGGAAATCAGAAAATTCTGTCGATCTTGTCAGTTGTAGGAAGATGGATGCTCCTCCTAGCCAACCCATCATGGGGGACCTCCCTTCTGCAGATTCCAAATAGGTCATCCCTTCTCCATGTCGGCATTGATTTTGCCGGACCCTTTCTTGTCAGGGAGTCCTTACGAAGAAAGGCGGAATCTGATAAGGCTTACTTGTGTCTTTTTATCTGCCTTACAACCAGGGCTTTGCACTTAGAGCTGGTGTCGGCATTAAGCACTGATGCTTTTTGCGCTGCTCTTGATAGATTTATCGGGCGACGTGGCATGCCCACTGAGATATTCTCAGATAATGGGACCAACTTTGTTGGGGCCCATCGTCGACTTCAAGAATTGTACTCATGGATTGACAGACATTCCTCAGATATCACTGTCTATGCTAGAGATAAGCATATTAAATGGAATTGGTCTCCTCCTTATGGTCCATCTTTTGGAGGTGCCTGGGAACGTGGGGTCAGGTCAGTGAAACATTTAATGAGAACAGTCTATGGTGAAAACTACATGACCTTTGAAGAAATGTCCACTTTACTGATTAAAGTCGAAGCCATATTAAATTCTAGGCCCCTGTGCCCTATGTCGTCAGACCTAACGACTTAGAAGTATTGACCCCAGGACATATGCTCATCGGATGTCCATTAAAAGCTTTGCCTGAAAAGTCTCTCCTGCATGAAAGAAAACCGTCTAAGCCGTTGGCAATTGATTAATGCAAAGGCTCAGCATTTCTGGCAACGCTGGCAGCGTGAGTATCTGACCACTTTGCAAGAGCGGGTTAAATGGCGAAAGCCATCCTATAATATGCAGATAGGTGATTTAGTTCTTCTTAAAGAAGACAATATTCCAAGACTTCATTGGCCTAGAGGGAGGATTGAAGATGTTCATCCGGGAGCCGATAATGTGGTGCGAGTGGCGACGGTTAGAACTTCTACTTCTCTTTTCAGGCGACCTGTGAATAAGTTAATTCCCTTTTTCTAGATGATGCTGAACTCAACAGGTCTTCCAGAAGCTTCCAGTACTGCTATAAACACCCCTGTACGTCCTGAGTATGATTTATAGAAAATTCCCCCTAGTAGAATTTTGGCCGGCAGATTTTGTTAGGTCACCAGGAGTTTACCTTTTATTTTTTTTGTATAATGTATGTACAGTTAGGCTATAGGTTTATTTTCTAGTTTAATTTAAATTATTAAAATAGCTGTATTTCGGGCTCGAACTTCATGAAGGATATTTGGAAAGTTAGTACGGCTTATGGCCCCTTTAGTGTGCTGCGGTGTAGGAGTTACATCTATTTCGACAAGCGTTTGTGGCGGTTAGCTACATTTGCTGTAGCGGTTACGAAAGCTCAGGAAAAATAAGAAGAGAATCAACAAGTTGGTTGGTTGGAAAATAATGGCTGAAAGTAACTCGTGCCTGTTAATTTTTGGTTTATTTTAATTATTATTTATACGGTGTATGGACTTAAAAGTTATGGTTTATGTAAGTTATATGCTAGAAAAGTGATCACGATATTGATTTTGGTGAGTGTTGCCTATTTTACTCTACATTGCTGAACGCCGGTCGTCTTCTTACCGGCCTTACTCTAATCTGGTCTACCTGGGGTTATATTGCCAATTCTGGACACTTTATGCTTCTCCAATCACGTATCAGACGTCCGCCTGGCCCACTACAGAGATTTGGAATTAATAAATTATTTATGTTTAAGATTAATTATATTTTTACAAACTGTCCAGCATTGATTATTCTGTGGACCCTGATCAAGTCCCGCTGGTTCAGTTACCTAAAACTAGTCAATTTATTGTGTTACATTATAGTTTAATTCTAGTCAAGATAGATATCTAGTTTTAAGATAAGTTTGTATTCCTTTCATGTCGACCCCTGTTTGTGGTCACTCCTTACATTATTTGCCTTTTTATTGTCTCATTATTTATTTACTGTTTATTTATTTGTTGTTATTAGTTATAATTATTTACATCCTGGACAGAGACCTATTCTCCTTTCGACTTACAGTACTGCGGACTTAGTTCACTTATCTTTTCCTTACATCATCAACTATAGTTTGCGTCATTTGGTAATGTTTTATTTTCCTTTATTTAAACCTGTGTTGTCCTCAAACCTTTATGTTTAGCTGTAAGATAATAAACTGTGATAAAAGAGCTCATTTATTACTATTATCGCAACCGATAGTCATTGAGATAGGTCAGGGGTGCTATGCATGTTCTATTCTTAGTTTAGGTAGAATTCATAATCATATTTTACTATATGCTTTGTTATTATAAGTTATTTATTTTGTAAGCAATATATCAACATATTTCTTTAAAGGTTACTTCTGGTGTTCTCACTATTTACCTTATTTAGGCCTAATTATTGGTTAGTACAGGCTGGTTGCCTATATAGGCTGGTCCTTCGGAGGTACAGTGTATATGGAACCAAGGCTGTCATTCTATGCCTTTTCTAGTACACGTAACAGTTTAAATACTTGATACTTCATTACAAAGTTTCTCAATTGTCAAAATTTTACAAAGAAATGAGAAAAACAACAAGAAAAACAAATTGATTGTTAATTATTGCGTAGACTGCATAACAAAGACAGCATAACTTGAAAACAAACTTGATTAAAATAAAAACAAAAATAAGCATAACATTACATGAGAAACACTAAAAATTTAAGGTGGAAATGCTAAGTTATCAGCAAAAAACTCGTAAACATTATAGTAGGCTTTCTCAAGCAACAATGTTTTAATGTTTATTCTGACATTTTTTTCGTGAAAGTTTAACTATCGAAGCTGGTAATTTATTAAAGTACTTTATTCCATTAAAATTTGGACTGATGTGATTTTCTTGAGTCAGCAAGCAGGAATATTGATGTTAGAAATATATCTTGTGCCTTAATTGTGGTTCTTAATATAATTGAACTCCCCCTCATCATACTTATATACAGTATGACTATATATAGTATAAAAGGCCGAGGTAAAAAAGGCATGTTATTGCCTTGTACCTTTAAGAAATAGCACTTAAATACATATTATTGCTTGTACCTTTAAGAAAATAGCACTTAAATGCAATTTATTTCCTTGTACTTTTAAGAAAATAGCACTTAAATGCATGTTATTGCCTTGTACCTTTAGGAAAATAGCACTTAAATGCATGTTATTGGCTTGTATTTTTAAGAACGACCTTACAAACATTTGTCTCTCGTTTATAGTTTAACAAGAAGAGAATATTTTATTTCAGAACTCTATAAAAATGAAAAAGGTTTAGGATGGTTATTTCGTCCATTCCGAACATTTCTTTATCTATATTTTATTTCCTTTTTTGAATAAGGTTTTTTCATGCTTGACTGAGTTTAATGGTTGTATTCTCTTTTTATTTTACGCTTCTGGCTTTGACAATGAGTAACGGATTCGTTCTGGCTTGGACATTCGGTACTGGTTAGCTTCTGGCTTTGACAGTGAGTAACGGATTCGTTCTGGCTTGGACATCGGTACTGGTTACCTGGCTTGACAGTGAGTAGATTCGTTGGCTTGGACATCGGTGGATAGCTCTGTCTTTGACAATGAGTAACGGATTCGTTCTGGCTTGGACATTCGGTACAGGATAGCTTCTGGCTTTGACAATGAGTAACGGATTCGTTCTGGCTTGGACATTCGGTACAGGATAGCTCTGTCTTGACAATGATAACGGATTCGTTCTGGCTTCGGACATTCGGTACAGATAGCTTCTGGCTTTGACAATGTAACGGATTCGTTCTGGCTTGGACATTCGGTACAGGATAGCTTCTGTCTTTGACAATGAGTAACGGATTCGTTCTGGCTTGGACATTCGGTACAGGATAGCTTCTGGCTTTGACAATGAGTAACGATTCGTTCTGCTTGGACATTCGTACAGGATAGCTTCTGTCTTTGACAATGAGTAACGAAGGTTTGGGACATTCGTACATTCGACAATGAGTAACGATTCGTTCTGGCTGGAGTACAGATAGCTTCTGGCTTGACATGATAACGGGATTCGTCTGGCTTGGACATCGGTACAGGATTGCTTCTGGCTTTGACAATGATAACGAAGTCGTTTTAACTTGGACATTTGGTACAGGATTGCTTCTGGCTTTGACAATGAGTAACGAAGTCGTTTTAACTTGGACATTTGGTACAGGATTGCTTCTAGCTTTGACAATGGTAACGAAGTCGTTTATTGGACATTGGTACAGGATACTTCTAGCTTTGACAATGAGTAACGAAGTCGTTTTGGCTTGCATATTCGGTACTGAATAGCTTCTGGCATTGACATTAAAAAATTGTGGCACTGAGGTCCAGTAGCTGGGCAAATTTTGTTTGACATGCACACTGCTCTGTTTATTAATGCAATTTTTGCTGAGATATTTAGGTTACGTTTAACATACCTAAGCAGTAGCGTCATAACTTGATGTTTAATTTTTTAAAGTAAATGTGCAAATTAATCTCATAGATTATACCCACCACGGCAAAGTATTATTTGCTCTAATTTATAGCTAATTTATACTTGTAGCGTGTTTTTTTGAAAATTCGAAAGCATTAATAATCTTTTATACATTAAATATCTGCTTAGGTATTTTTGCTTACTAAGCAAAAATTGGATTAATAGGCAAGAAAGCGCGCATTTATAAAAAACGCTTTGCGGACCTCCCTGTCAGGATTATTTGAAGTTGAGTACCAATACCATACATAATAATATAATAATAAATAGATAAACAATTAGCGCCGGTTCCCAGGTTCGAACGTAGAAACCTTGGTTTTGTGTTTTCTTATCGTCTCCAGACCATATTTTTGAATTACATATAATTTTAACGAAAATGTCGCTGACTTAGCAACCTGGATTATGACGTCATTAATACTTGATTTTCAATAGGGTTCGAGGACACGAGAAAAATCGAAGACTGTTTTTTGTGGCAAGTTTGATAAATACAAATACACACACACACGCACAAGACAAAAATATACATAAACACAAAGGAAAGGGAACACGGGACGATTCACGATCCTACCGGAGAGCCCTTCAGAAATCCATAGGAAAATGCCATAAGGAAATGGCTATGGTGAATAGATAAAGATAGGTGTCAAGCTGTAGACACACACAGATATATTATATATATATATAATATATATATATATATATATTATATATATATATATATATTGATGCTTAACGCTTTATTACCTGACGAGACTATTTCGAGCTCTCAACTGGGAAAGTTATATAAGTGAATAACTTCTAGTTTCAACGGCGAGCCCTTGAATCCCTCTCGAGGGCCAACAATATCGAAGATATTGTTGGAATAATTAAACCTGTGCCGAAACAGGTATTGATGTTTAGCTGACAATATGAGAAATGAAGAATTAGATCTCTCGATCATTACGGACCTATAAATGTAATGAGGATTGCAATATTGGTATTGATGGAGAGACCATCAACATTTACCGATCCTTTAAAACGAAACTATAAAATGTAATTTCAATTGAAGATAAAGAAAAATAAAAAAAACCTATTACTTGGCAGAGAAAGATTTATAAGGTAGATGTGGGTCTTGAAATTGGTTTTTGTTTCTTTTTAGTTACAAGTTGAAGGCCTCTTAAACCCATTCCGCCCCTCAAACCCCTCACCGCCTCCAACTTCATTGTAAAAGTTGTGTTGAAACCGTGTCAAATACTTCCATGTTGAGGTGTTTCTTTTCCTTTGGGGTTTTTCTCTTTCTTTCCAATGGTCCGGGGTTGTCTTTCGTAAGGTTGTTTCTTTAGGTTTTCTCGAGTTGATTTATCTCAGAGATTTAGAAACTCAAGGACTCACCGTTTC
>JACMZG010001859.1:5424372-5554124 GCA_018340805.1 Microvelia longipes
AAAAAACCACAAAAAATATAGAAAACCAACATTACGGTCGTTGAAAATTAAATTTCGAGTATGTTATCGTTTTCAATGTTTTTTGGGCCTCTGAGTTGAATGGCAGTGGTCCGGAGTCAATACGACCACTCAAACTCAGGGTACCTGGGTTCACATCCTGGAAGGGTCGATAATTTTTTATCGTTTTTTTTTACTACATATAAGTTTACAACTAGAAAATAATTCTGGCGCGGTGGTCCGCATGTCGGGCGAATTTCCTTTGGATGGGAGCTCTCAAACCCAGAGTACCTGGGTTCAAATCCTAGTAGGGACAATATTTTTTTTTATCGTTTTTTTTACCTAATATAAGTTTACAACTAGAAAATAATTCTGGCGCGGTGGTCCGCATGTCGGGCGAATTTCCTTTGGATGCGTGTTTTCGTGCTTTTTACATTATATAAGTTTACAACTACTAAATAAATAATTCCGGCGCGGTGGTCCGCTGTCGGGCGAATTTCATTTAGAATGCGTGTTTCCGTGCTAAACGCCCATTTCTTGCTTATGCAAGAACCATGCCCATAACGTGGTTCCGGTTCATGCTTTAGAACCTAAGCAGTTACTTAATTGTCAAGCACTGCTCGTAACTCATTTTGTCTGTATTTTCCAAAGGAAATGCGCTAAAACCTTTAAAGATAACTGACTAAGCTTAAATATAAGTAACTAAGCTTTAATCTAGTGCAAATAATAGTGCGTACTTTTAATTTTAGAGGCATAGTTTTGTACAACCAACTGGATAATTATGCGCATTTCCTTTGGAAAATACAGACAAAATGAGTTACGAGCAGTGCTTGACAATTGAGTAACTGCTTAGGTTCTAAAGCATGAACCGGAACCACGTTATGGGCATGGTTCTTGCATAAGCAAGAAATGGGCGTTTAGCACGGAAACACGCATTCTAAATGAAATTCGCCGACAGCGGACCACCGCGCCGGATTATTTATTTAGTAGTTGTAAACTTATATAATGTAAAAAGCACGAAAACACGCATCCAAAGGAAATTCGCCCGACATGCGGACCACCGCGCCAGAATTATTTTCTAGTTGTAAACTTATATTAGGTAAAAAAAACGATAAAAAAAAATATTGTCCCTACTAGGATTTGAACCCAGGTACTCTGGGTTTGAGAGCTCCCATCCAAAGGAAATTCGCCCGACATGCGGACCACCGCGCCAGAATTTTTTTTTGGTTGTTGATGGAGTCACTTTTTTGTATGGAAAATCGACTTAGTGCGTCATCCTCTTTATACAAGATCCTTGTTCAAATATGATCTTTTGGTGGGAAAACGGCCTCGATTGCTTGTGTGACGTAAGAGGTATGAGTACTAGTGTCTTTACGGGCTGAACCTGAACCCAGGTTTTGTCACAGTTAGGTGTGACTGTGCTAGCATATTTCGTTGCAGGGTTAATATAACCTACAGCCTAGGGGTAGTCTACTCTTCTCCCTATACAACCTTACTTTACCATACACACTACACAACCCCCCCCCCCCATATCCAGCCTTATTCTATAAATTTGAATTTTGAAAATTTGACGATTTTTACGATTTTATAGCCTCACGTATATGATTTTATAGCGGTAGGATACATGTAGTATGAGTGATATGTGTGGGGAGATAGTTTATTGTGTACGGTAGAGTAAGATTCTATAGGTAGAAGGGTAGACTACCCCTAGACTATAAGTTATATTTACCCTGCAACGCATAAACTTAAACATACTTACTTTTAAAATCTAAGGTAGTAAGGTTGAATAATTTTAGTCTAGTTAGTCTTGAGTTAAATTAGTCTATTAGTTAATTTAGTTATTCGGAAAATTATTTTTTTAATGACTTCATCAACCCTTAATGACTCAGAGATAATTTAGAAGAGTTATAAAAAGCGGAAAAATGATGCCATCCGCATGTAGCTATGTATAAGACTAACAAATGTGCTAAGATTCACCTCATTATCAGCATTTGTTTAAATTTTTATCGAATGACTTGTGTACGTTTTTTAAAAAATTGTAAAAAAGCAGAAAACTATTTAATTGAGTTGAAATTTGGTACAAATGTGTACCTTTACTTAGTAAATAAGTACACTAAGTTTTGGTCAATACGACTAGTGTATCCATACTTTTTTTTTTATTCTTAAAACTTAAGTAACATTGAGCGTGGTAAGTGGTGTATGGGTGACAGCTGAAAATCAAACGGATGCATTTTCTATCTGAGAACGAGCATAGCCGGGAGGATGAGCGTAGCGAATCCGATGTGATGAGGGAAAATTCCAAGGTATATATATATATTATATATATATATATATATGTATGTGTGTGTGGGTATATATTATATATATATATATATATATATATATATATATATATATATATATATATATTATATATATATATTGTATATTATATATATATATATATATATATATATATATATATATATATATATATATATATATAATATACAGTTACCCGCTTACCCTCTCAATTTCTGTCATACAGAAACAACAAACAACCAAATAATGGTTATTTATGCCATAAGGCTGAGAAGTGTGTCTTTATGTCACGGCAATTAGATTTACCGACGAGCGAAGCGAGTCGGGAAAAATTGCCAAGACATAAAGACATTCTCAGCCGGATGGCATACACTATTTTTTTTGAGGTAGCACTCATTAACTAAAGCACTCATTAAAAAAAATCAAAAATAGCACTCATTAAACTGCGCTATATACTTAATTGAAAAAAAACAAACTTCCAATTATTATTAACTCCATATTATCGTCATCATTAAATTCATCCATAGCTTCACACTTTTACTCAAAAATGTAAAAGCTTTACAAATAAACACACAAAAATTGTCAATTAGGACACCTTTTAAAAACGAAAAAAAATTAGTCTACGAACAAAAACAGAAACAAAATGAACGTTTTTAAAGAAACCTCATGAAGGTTTAACACAGATTGTTTTTTGAACACGCTACATTACAGTAATGGCGGCAACATATGAATTACTTTTACGTCCTAGGAGTTTTTTTTTACATTCATTATTGTCCTCGGAGGTGAAAAGTACTAAATAACCTCCTATAACAATAATGATTGGCTTCTCATCCTAAAAACGGTCCAATAAAGTGCTCAATTACGTACTACCTCAAAAAAAATAATTTTTACTATGAAAAATTGTTAGGAAGCTAATTAATAAACAAACCTGAAAAAAATATTTCAAACAGCAATTATAATAAATAAAGAACAAGGGAAAAGAAAAGTTAGGAGTATTAAATTAAAGACTTAAATTATAAACTCTTTTTTCAGACAAAAACAATACTCGACTTATTAAGGTTTGAAAGAATTGGAGAAGTAATAAAACGGTGTTTCTGACGTTTCCGGATCTCGGTGTTTGGAAATGGATGTTTCCGAGAGGTAAACGCCGGAGCAGTGTAGCTGTCAAAAGGTGTTTTCGTGTCCGGAATCGAATTCAAAGGAAATTGGTTTCAAGTAGGAAATGGACCTAAGTATCTGGGTTTCCTATTAGTTTTGATGTAATATACGGTTTCTAATGGCATTTATTATTATATTTTGGAGCTCAGCATTTAATTCCTTATTTTAATAATTAAATGCAATATCAAAACAACGTTATTTCACCTTGCAAAGAATTATAAGAAATCGGGTAGAGGGCACCTCGAAACATTTTCTCATCGCATCGGATTTGCTACGCTCCTCCTCATCGCATCGTATTCACTACGCTCCTCCTCATTCCATCGGATTCGCTTCGCTCCTCCTCATCGCATCGTTTTCACTACGCTCCTCCTCATTCCATCGTATTCACTACGCTCTTCCTCATCGCATCGTATTCGCTACGCTCCTCCTCATCCCATCGGATTTGCTACGCTCCTCCTCAACTCATCGGATTCGCTGCGCTCCTCCTCATCCTATCGGATTCGCTACGCTCCTCCTCATCCCATCGGATTTGCTACGCTCCTCCTCAACTCATCGGATTCGCTGCGCTCCTCCTCATCCTATCGGATTCGCTACGCTCCTCCTCATCCCATCGGATTCGCTACGCTTCTTCTCATCGCTTCGTATTCGCTACGCTCCTCCTCATCCCATCGGATCGCTACGATTCGCTACGCTCCCTCGTCTCGTTCGCTACGCTCCTCCTCGTCCCATCGGATTCGCTACGCTCCTCCTCATCGCATAGGATTCGCTACGATCCTCCTTATTACTTCGGACTCGCTTTGGTTTTCCTCAGAGTTAACAAATCGTTAAATACTGGGGGTTGTATACTGCAACCCGTCTTCGGACTCTCTTTCCTTGTCTTCAGATAGCCCTCAGATAAACCCGTTACATTTCCAGCGGTTACCCGTCAAGGTACTGACCACGCTCAATGCTGCTTATCTTTGATGATCCAACAAAACCGTAGTAATACTTGCCGTAGTGAACGAAACTTAGTATACTATTACTAGTATATTTATTTCGTAATAGAATATATTTGTACTAAATTTCAACTCAAAAGAATCATTTTTCGGTCTCAACCAGCTACCGTCAATACTTGCTGTTGGATATTAATATCCCTGTACCGGTTTCAGCATAACTCCATCAGCAGGCGGAGCAACACTTGAGCTCTCAACTAATTAAGTTACTTCAAGTCTTAATGAGCACGACGAACCCTTAGATTATCTTCAATTATTCATCTTTTTTTCAAAGCATACTTTTCTATATATCTACTATTTACTATCAATTAAATTAATGAAGACTTTAGTCCTTATAAAAATTTATTGAAAATAAATTGTTGAAGAGCTTTCGCCCAGGGATCCTGAGCTTCTTCAGTTCTTAAAAATGACAAAAACTGAAGATGCTCAGGATCCCTGGGTGAAAGCTCTTCAACAATTTATTTTCAATAAATTTTTATAAGGACTAAAGTCTTCATTAATTTAATTGATATTAAATTTGTAATAGTCCAAAAAGCTCTAAAGTCATCTACTATTTACTATGATTATCTTCTATTATTATTTTTTTGCAAACACAATACTTTTCTTATATACCTACGGTATAAATGAGGAAAAGTAAAAATTTTAAATAAATAAAATCGTCGAAACAACATAAGGTTCAATAAGTGCTTTTTAAAAACATAGATGGTTGATTGTTAGGGCTTATAGGCTGAAATGAATAAAGCCTAAAAATACCCATTTAGGCTTCACCGACCTCGCCTCCTGCTCACTCAATTTTCTATTCAGAGATTAAAAATTCATTTCTTTTCGGTCTGTTACCTTTATTTTTTTTTATTTTAAAAAAAACAGAGGGTCGACAAAGTTCTATGAAAGGAACGACATTAACAAAGCCTTTATTGTCAGTGGTTATTAAATTTTCAGTTTTATAAAAGAACCTGGGTTTTTTTTGGTAATATTTCACCAATGTATTTTTATCTTCATTATATATTAATAAAATGAGAAACTTTATTCAAAAATATTTATTCCTAATTAAATAAAAAAGTCGGGTACGGGATACCTCAGAACTTTTCCTTAACACTACGGATTTGCTACGATCATCCTTCCTACTTCGGACTCGCTTTGCTATTCTATATATATATATATTATATATATTATATATATATATATATATATATATATATATATATATATATATATATATATATATATATATATATAAACAGAATCAGCCTCAGAATGTAACTTTCGAACGAATCAGGAAAGGCTTATAGAAACACACTAACTTCTCTTGTGCCAACTTTTCGAGCATGGACTTGCTCTTCATCAGGGCAACCTGAAGACAAGAAAATTACAAAAAGTAACGACATTGCAAAAATCAGTTTAGGCAATCCACGTTGAAAATTTACTATTTATTCCAGCAAAGACGTCAATTCCGGACTATGACCTAACATGTAAAAAAAATGATTTCATTCATTAAAACCCTCCAATTGAATCACCTTATAAACTGTATCGTTTTTTCAAAGAAATTCGCTGACTTTGCATAAATTAACTATATTTAAGTTTAAACTCTCTTGTATTAATACACTGGAAGATACGACGATAAAAGATATGCACACATATCTTTTTATAAACACACCCACATACACACACTCATACAGACAGATAACGTTGTGACAACCACATATAATGCCTTAAAAAGACCTTAAACGGATAATTTAGACGACATCCTAATTTCGGATTTTTTGGGAAACACAATACTTTTCCCTTATATCTATGGTATTAATGAGGAAAAGTAAAACACCTATGTTTAAAGTATGTTGGAATTACTATTATGTTTGGAGTCACCCGTGGTGTAGTGGTTAAGGTACGCGGCCAATACACAGAATGAAAGGACTTTAGTCTTGGGTTCAATTCCAGCACGGGCCTCTAGGATTTTTATGAGAGGGATAAAAATTCTGTGTAACACGTCCTTTAGAAGGGACGTAAAGCCGGTGGTCTCAAGCTTGTGCGTTGTCAGGTACTCGTTAAAGATCCCTTACCCTAAATGAATCTGGGTATAGGCAAAATTTAGGACCCTCATAGTAGATTCATTATAATACTATACTCTTTCTGCCTTGTAGTTTAAAGTGTGTGGAGGTTTGGTTTAACAGTGAGAGCACGTGTTGTTCCCAGTTTTCACTAGACTATATCAGTCAGTGAAAATATGTATGATTGCTTGAAAAAGCATGAGAGGAACCATACAAATTCACGGCTCTTCTGTCTATTTAACGTGGCCTATTTGCTTGATAGTTACTACCACTCCCCCCATATTACTACTAATGTTGGAATTAAGCGTGTTAGACATAGAGAATGAAAACACAAACTGTATAACCTTCTCCAATACTTTTTACTCTATACAAGACAACGTTGATCTATCTAACTCTATTTTCATTGAAAATGGTTTATGGTCCAACTGCGGGCTTATAAAACAACTTTACTTGTGTGTGAATTACAGAAGTTTAAGCAAGCAGAGGCGTTTGTTAACAAAGCTTAGTTTACTTAACATTCATAGGGTTAACTTCAAGTTTAAGTCCCTAATTATAAGTTTTAACAAGCAGTGCTACCAACTTGTCATCTTTATTCCGTTTGAACTCACCTGAGACTGTAAATTATTCATAGAAATGTAAAATTTATTATAATATTGTAATCTAAATGTTTTAAGTTAAAACCTTTAACTTACAGTTATGAGAAAAATTTATAATATATATATATATATATTATATATATATATATATATATATATATATATATATATATATATATATACAATAGCGTATGGAAAATTAACAAGGTTGAGAATAAGGATAAAGATAAGAATAAGAATAAGAAGTCTTCATAAATGCCATTTTCAAACCTCTTTTTCTCTACTTCTGCTAGGCCGATTTGGATGATTTTTTATATTTTTAATCTACAAGCATGCCCTTTAAGGATATTATAATATTTATTTATGTACCTATAGCCGTTTTCACGCTACAGACCCTCAAAACCCTACTTTGTTGCGTACAGTATAATATACACTGGCAGCTTAAGTAGACTTTTGAATTTTTTTACTGACTAAGCGGGGTATTTTTACTTTTCTTCTTGACTTGGCGGGGCGGAACGCTGCTGCGTTCCTAAATTTAACTGTTAGGCCACAATTTAAAAACGGATGGTTATAATAGAAGAACAGTAATACTCAATTTATGTATTTTATAATCTGCTGAAACGAGGATATTTGATAAAGAAAATGAGTGTTTTGATTGCAAATAATTTCCACATATTAGAGAGAATTAAGCAAAACTTAAGCAAACATTGTTACCGCAACAACGTTTGAAATCTTTTAAAAAATGTAAAACACAGACGGTACCGTGTTGAACGAAGAGATAGGGCGAGGAAAGAATGAATAATTAGTCGCTTTTAACAGCCCCGTATTTTCGTTATTTATTATCAGTGTTTTAACAGTAAATTTTGTTTTAAAAACATTACCTGTAAACAAGTTTAAAACGTTTATAGGCTTTCCTTCAGCCGATTAGCTATAATTCACTCGTTTTCAAATGTGATTTTTCGTACTAATTCTGTAAGGAACCTTCGAAGAGATCTAAATGAAGCATTAAGAGCCTTATTAAAGGTTCCTAAACAGTCCATAATCAGTACCATTTTTAGTATATATCAAGAAGAGCTAAAAATGTTTATATAAGGCTTAAATGATTCTTTAGAAAGCCTCAAAGAGTCCTTAAGGAAGCTTTAGAATACCCTAAATATATCTTCCAAAAAGGCTTAAGCCATCCTGTAAAACAGCTTAAGAGATCCTTCAAGAAGGCTTAGAGATCCTTTAAGAAGGCTTAAGAGATCTTTCAAAAGGCTTAAGAGATCCTACCAAAAGGCTTATGAGATCCTTCAAGAAGGCTTTTAGAGAAAAGTTTTCAGGCATCTTTAATGGAAGCTTAAAAATCCTTAAGTAAGCTTAAAAATATCCTAAAAATCCTAAAGAAATTTTAAAGGATCCTTAAAATTATTCAGGAAGCCTTAAAGGACCCTTAACGAACATTTTCAAAGGATCCTCATTTGATCCTGAAGAATGTCTTTAAGCATCCTTATTGGACCTAAGGAAGTTTTAATGGAGTATTCTTGATAGAGTAATTGTGGCACCGATATTTTAAAGAACGAAGATTTCAATGAAACTGAAGGGTTAGATCTTACGTTAATCCATCGAGGTGGATTGACGCTAATGCCCCAAGGCGGATAGACACAAATGCTCATTTGTGTCTATCAAATCACAAGGTGGATTGACTTTTAAGCATCGAGGAGCGTAGCGACTACGGGTCGAAGGCCCCCTTTTTACGCTTAAATCGGTAGGGTAATATTAGCGTTTCCCCTGACTCAAATCTCACTCAACTAATTCACTCCTGAGTTTGTACACATCCAATCATCTAGGAAGCACACCATCCGTATATGGCAGCACATATGACTAGTCTACAGTGTGCCTAGTTCATCTAGCCCAACAAGACTATCTAAACTCACAACTCAGGATAGTGCCGTGACTAGCTTACCTAGTTCATTTAGTCTTACTAGCTCCTCTGATCTTATAAGCCTCACTTGGCCGTTTAACCAATCTCACCAATCTCACCAATCTAATCAGCTCCTCTTGCATCACCAGACTCTAGCTAGGCTCACCACTGTGGCTATTCCAGCGCCACCCAACAGAAAACACTGGCAACGCCGACGCCAGTGCGTGCACAAACTCATTCTATATCCCTGACCTGAAAGTCAAAGTTCCACGGTACTACTAGGAGACGTCTGTCAATAAGAACCAAGCACTTCATTCCTAGTATCTTTCAGTGACTAAGTTTTTGGACATACGAAAGCTCTGTATATCTTTCCGACCTTGATCTCCATCAGCCTGCAGAACCATGACTTTTAGTGAGCTGGAGAAAACGGAAACATGGATCCAGACTTGTCTCAGGTAAAACATAAGTCATACCCCTCATTTACGTATTAGCAGTAAAACCCTGGCTGGGTTGGCCGTCCACAAATTAAAAATCTCCCGAGTGTACGGTACAAGGGATAACTTCATCTTAAGGTCCTATTCCGACTGAGATTTGAATCCTCAACCTCCAGGTCGAAAGACGAGTGCACTACCACCGAGCTACCGGACTCGGTCGAAATAACCGGGCCCTTATTTTTTACTTTGTCATTATACTTATCTATTTCAGACACTGACAATGGTCTTTCAGACCTTAAGTCAGCTTTGTTAGTAATATGAAAAATTATTGTGGAATGCTTTCTTCCGATTCATTCCATAGTAAGTCTTTGTTACTCTGGTGAGACAAACTGTAGTTTAACTTAACTTGTTTTCTGTTACAGGTATGGAGTTTTAAATTAATGAAAATACCGAATAGATAAGGTACATATGAAACTCCGTTTTAATTACTCTATACTTATCTTAACCAGACGATTCCCAGAAATTTCGAGGGGGGGAGGTTAGGGAAGAGCCCGGCATATTAAGTCCCGAGAGGTTCCGCCTCTAAAATTAACCGTTGAATGAAAAAACAGAAAGGAAATCTACCACGTGACGTTATATGAATTACGTTTGGGATTGATTACCTTGAGGTGAATTTAAAAACAAGCCGAAAAACATTATTATAGCAAAGACAACCCAGACTAATTCTATAACCTACAAAGAAGATTTCTATGCGGGTTAGTATTTTATTTTAAAATTTTAATTACTTTTTGACTTTTAACTTTGTCAAAGACCGAGGGAAGGGGTCAAAGAAATTAAATGTAATAAAATACCAAAAGAATTCAGTGAAGTTGGGGGGGGGGGCAGAAAAAGGTTTCTCTAAGCAAACTCTCATGCTAAAATAAGTGAAAATACTAGAATCGAATCGGTAGCTATTTTGTTTTATTAAAACGAAATTAGGGCACTTTAATTTGTGTTTTTTTTTACTTTTTCTCATTTGTACCGCAGGTATATAGGAAAAGTATTGTGTTTGCAAAAAAATCCTAAACGGGGATATCACCGGAAGAATCCGTTTTAGCAGGTGTTTTTAAGATCTCCTAAGTGATTTTCACAAAGTTATCTGTCCGTATAATAATCAATACGAAAAAGCCTCTCCACAAAGTTAATTTAATAAAATTCAAAACCGGCTTTCAACCTAAACGGTCATCATCAGTGCCGGAGAGAAGAATATATTGATGGAGGTGAGTCTCAGTCATGACATCGACTGAAGAATGTAAGAATATATTCTTCGAGAGAAGAATATATAGATGGAGGTGAGTCTCAGTCATCACATCGACTCACCTACATCTATATATTCTTCTCTCCGGCACTGATGATGACCGTTTATGTTGAAAAGCCGGTTTTGAATTTTATTAAATTAACTTTGTGGAGAGGCTTATTATAATTATTATATATAATAATTAATAATTTTAATTAAATATAATTATATATTATATACTTATAAATATAATAATTATTATAATAATTATTTATTATAATTATTATTATAATAAACTCCACCTGCGATTTACCTTGATAACATCTGTCTGTATGTTTTTTTTTGTTTTTTTAAAGCTAGTTGTACAGCATGCTTAACATATTGTATTACATGCTATTAACGTAGTAAATAGATTTAGTAAAAAGAAAGTTCGCAACCTAGTGATAAAACTAATGGGGAGTAAGTATATAAGAAATCTTGTAAGATATATAGATAAGAAAATATGTATGTATATATAAAGTATATAAAATAAAAAAAATAATAATAAGTAATAGGAATAGTAATAGTAATAGTAGTAGTAGTAGTAGTAAAAGTAATAATAAGTAAAATAAAATAAAGAGTATATAAATAAAGTATGTATATATAGATAAGAAAACGTGTCTAATAAATAAATATCTTTATTTTAAAACCAGGTACTAAAGAGTACAATTAGGCATAATAGCGTCAAAAAAATCTTAAAAACTAAAAAGTTAAAAATGCAGTAAATAATCAAGACACAACTAAACATAAAACATACATAAATCACAATCCCTTAAAACTAGACAAATATTAAGAAGTTTAAAAAAAGACATGTATGTATCACATAAAATTAATCTAAAAACTTAAATATGTTAAAATGACAAGTTCAAAATTAAAGAATAACAATTTCAGAAGACAAAAACTCATTAATACTATAAAAAGGATTTGACAATAAATATGTTTTCAAGTTATCACAGAAATCATCAATTGGAAGGTTTTGAATATCTAAACTTAGTTTATTAAATAGCAGTATTCCTAAATAACTATGACCAGTTCTGGACTTATTTAATCTATGACTAGTAAGTATGATTTTATTTTTATTTCTAGTATTGTGACTATGAATATCTTTGGCTTTAATAGTTATTTATGCACCAAGGGAGTAAAGAATGTCATTATTCCTCTGAGCATTATGTTGGTTCCTAAGGCGAAAGCCGAGGGAACCAAAGGATTTAAATCCTGAGGCGAAGCCGAGGGATTTATTTGTTTAACTCCTGAGGTGAAGCCGAGGGAGTTATAGCTATTTACTCCCGAGGCGAAGCCGAGGGAGGAAATTATTGCGAGGGAATAATGGCATTTTACTCCCAAGGTGCATACAAGATTTTATCTCCAGACGTCGACATTGAAAATAAAGTAAGAATGTCTTTTTTCATTTCTTTTTTCAAGATTTTTTAACTGAAAATTATCTTACCTTTATTATAAGAAACTCGTCGTTTGGTGAATTATGCAAAAAGTCTTCAACTTGGTTCTTAGTAAAAACATTCGCTTTCTTTGCAACATAACCTTCGTTTTTTTTCTTTTTAATAATGCTATTAGTGATGCATAGCTTTTGATATTAAAATTTTCTCTCACAAGCAAAGATGATTTGATCATTGAATGCAGTGACCGCAGACTTGACGCTTGTTTTGTTTTTCATTCATCATTAAAATAAACAAGCAATTAATTTTACTTACTTGTTGTAAATTATGATCATGACACCAACTTTTAAAATTGTTACATGCTTTGTCATATAACTTCGTTGGGAACAAGTTTTCTTTTACCAAGTTCGCTTCAATAGCAATGTCAGGAGGTGTATTGTTAAAAAGTTCGTCAATATCGCACACAATATTATCTGACATAATTGAAATATTAGAGCAGTTATAAGTAATATTTTAATCTAATTATTAAAGTTTAAGACAGGTTAAACAGTTAAAGCTAAGGTTTTAAACTAAAAAACTTTGATCTGATGATATTTTGTCGAAAAAAAACAATGAGTATGCAAATTTTAAAATAATTTTAAAAAATCAGGATAGCCAACTTAATTTTTTTTTACTTTTAAATAAAGAACTAGTTTTTATTTTTTAAATTATTTATTCTTATATTATTATTAGCATTAACTAGTTCTACTTAAAATGATTGTTAATGTTATATTCTTGTTTTTATACATCTTATTCTTTTATATCTTCTAATTTATAGGTATCTTAGTTTTCAAATAAAAATAATTATATACTATTCAGTTTGTCGATTATTAAGTTAAGTTGGCAACTGTTACTTTTTACTCCCAAGGGAGTAAAAAGTACTTTTTACTCCCTTGGGAGTGAAAAGTGATTCTTTACTCTCTTAAATCTAGTCATTAAATTTCGTTTTATATACCGTCTGGAGATAAAATAATTATTAATATTAAGTTTTACAAATTTTAAACAATGATACACATATAAAGAATAAAAAGACATAATCTTAAGCTTAATAAATAAAGGTTTGCAATGAGCAGTATACTTGGCTCCAGATAAAATCCTAACAACTTTCTTCTGTTTTAAAAATATTTCTCCTGGTTCAGCATGACCATAAAGATGGAGACCATAACTAAGCAAGCTCTCAAAAAGAGCATGGTAAACAAATTTCATAGTGTTTTCCTCTAATTAAGATGAATATAGATATTACATAACTAAAGAGTATAAAACTAAAAACTACTCAACTTAAAACTTAGTAACAACAAAAATCAACAAAATTGCAGCAATGCAGTAATATTCCCTCTAACAATGACGTATAAAACAACATGACATGACATATAGTATAACAGAATTATAACGCCTCAAAAAGGTCTCAATTATTTAATTTAAACGGTAAGACCACACAACAGTATGTGTGTGTGTCCTCTTTATTATCATCTCTATTAACTCTTTTATCACAGGCACTCGATTTCGGCACCAGAGGTTTAGCATCCGCAGCCTGGGGTACGCTCTAAGATAATATAAAAAGTATTTCTACCAATGTCTGCCTCCGTGGCCGTGATCGTAAAGGCGTTTGATTTCGGCACCGAAGGTCCGGGGTTTGCAACCCGGGCTATGCTCTAAGGTTTTATGAATAGTATTTGTATTAAAAAGAATTCGCCAACTTTAATTAACTCTTAGAGTTTAGTAGATGTAACCCACCTGAGGTGGTTCCCGCAGGGTGAATACCCTGATGGGCCGAAAGGCCCTAAAACAGGCATTTTCATTTCTACCAATAAGATTTCACCAACTTTAATTAATTCTTAGAGGATAGTAAAATCAACCCATCTGAGGTTGTTCCCGCAAGGTGAATCACCTGATGGGCCGAAAGCCTCTAAAACGAGCATTTCATTTTTTTTAAACCTACAATCCTATTTCCTTTCTTAAAGCCCATTACTAAAAAAGCAATGTCATCTTGAATTGGTCCTATATAAAATTTAATATGCAAGAAGGGATGAAAGTTTTCAGCTCTCGTATTATCTCCCTCGTCAAGCCTCGGGAGCCAAAATGTTAGTTAACTCCTTCGGCAAGCCTCGGGAGCTAACTAGTTTATCTCCCTCGGCCTACCGGCCTCGTGAGCTAATGAAGTTTCCTCCTTCGGCGCTGCATTAGGACGAAACTTTAACTTGAGCTGTAAAACTTACTTTCATCCCTTGTTGCATAAATAACTATTCCTAATAGCACAACTACAGCGGTAGACTTATTTGTGTGATGTTTCATTTCTCCAGCATTAGCCTCTAAAACGAGCATTTCATTTTTTTTAAACCTACAATCCTATTTCCTTTCTTAAAGCCCATTAATAAAAAAGCAACGTCATCTTGAATTGGTCCTATAAGTCCGTATAGAACATAACCATTTCATTTAAATAATGCCTAATTTGGCAGTCTATTTCCATTTTATAAACATCTACCAGACATTATTTAAAACCATGATAAAGAAACTGCTAAGTCTGAGCTTTACTCTTTCCTATAGTTACTTATTTTATAAACTCGTAAAAATAAATTTATATGTCTACTTATAAACATATATTACTTAATGTTGTTAAATCTAATATTAACATTAAAAAATAAAAATATAATGTAGTTTTTTTATAAGTTATTAAAATTTTCAAATATTAACAATGTTTCAAGGTATTGGTGAACAAATATAACTAATTTAAGCGAAAATGTGGGAGTTCAAACGAAGGATCTATATTTAGGTAGACAAGGTTGTATTAAACCTCTATTTCTAAATCCAGATCTTGGTTTAAAATTAAAACAATTCCTTTATCATTAGTTTACTTTTTACCGCCGTTTCTGCTCCCGCATTTTCTGTTCTTATATTTTCTTCATTTTACTTTTCCTTAGGTAAATAGGAAAAGTATTTTGTTTGCTCTAAAAATGTTAGACTAGGATTTCATCTGAATTATCTTAAAAATAAGAACGGAGATTTCACCTAAATTATCTTAAAAAAAAGAACTGGGATTTCACCTGAATTATCTTAAAAATAAGAACTGGGATTTCACCTGAATTATCTTAAAATAAGAACTGGGATTTCATCTGAATTATCTTATAAATAAGAAATGGGATTTTCACCTGAATTATCTTAAAAATAAGAACTGGAATTTCACCTGAATTATCTTTAAAATAAGAACTGGGATTTCATCTGAATTATCTTATAAATAAGAAATGGATTTCACCTGAATTATCTTAAAAAATAAGAAAGGGAACTTTCACCTGAATTATCTTAAAAATAAAAAACTGGGATTTCACCTAAAATTATCTTAAAAAAAACTATTTAGAAATATTAATATTATATATATATATATATATATATATATATTATATATATATATATATATATATATATATATATATATACTATATATATTATATATATATATATATATATATATATATATATATATATATATATATATATATATATATATATATATATATATATATATGTTTGTGTGTGTGTGTGTGTGTATTTAGGTAGTAGACACATTCGCTATAGATCGCAACTAGTCGGAAAACATTTTACTTAAAGTAATTTTAAGTATGTTAATTTTACCGGCCAGTTACCTGGAAACCTTCCGCTAATCTAGCTAAAGAAGACAACTCGTCAACAATTTCTTAACTACTACAATCTCTCATTTTTTCTCCTTCTGTAAGTTATTATTATTATTTTACCATCATCATTATTTACTTACGCTATTTCATTGTATATGCGTGTATATATATATATATATATATATTATATATATATATATATATATATATATATATATATATATATATATATATATATATATATATATATATATATATATATATAATATATATATATATATATATATATATATATTATATATATATATATATATATATATATATATATATATATATATATATATATATATATATATATACAAACTTTAAAGACCTCTAAACGGATATAAGGGACTTCTAGAACGGACTCAGGACTCCTACCTTAGTTTAATAATAATAGTACCTTCTTATTTATTTGAAAACTTTATGAAGGAAATTTGGTAAAATATTGGTAATAATTGAAATGAAACAGAGCACAGATTTTTTAATAAAGTGCTAGTATCATTTGGTCTTTAATGAATTTTTGACAATTTTGCTATATCATTAAGGACGGTCAGAGAAACGTTATTGTAAAATTAAAAAGGTTGTATTTACCGCAAGTTGAAGAAGCAATTGAAGAATCAGCTTCCGTCGATACTTGCTGTTGAATATGACTATTCCTGACCCGGTTTCGGCATAACGCCATCATCAGCAGGCGGGGCAACACTCGAGCTCTCAACTAATAAATTTATAGCAGTGAATAAATTTTTACTCTCTCTATTAGTTAGAGACTATTACTAACTATTAGAGCTCATTTTTAGTTGAGAGCTCAAGTGTTGCCCCGCCTGCTGATGATGGCGTCATGCCGGAACTGGTCCAGGGATATTCATATCCAACAGCAAGTATCGACGGTAGCTGATTCTTCAAACGTTATTATTTCCCAAATAACGCATCAAGACTTAAGTGATGATTTAAGTAAGTCGCACACCCACTTATTCTTATAAGGTTTTTTTTAGATAAAAAAAATAAATAAGTGACTCACTGTTTTGTCAAGTAAAAACCTCGAGACAAAACTATAACTGCTGTCTAAAAAATAAATAAGTGGCTCACTGTTTTGTCAGTAAAAACCTCGAGACAAAACTATAACTGCTGTCTAAAAACTCAAAACCTTATAACTGCTGTCTAAAAAAATAAATAAGTGGCTCACTGTTTTGTCAGGTAAAAACCTCGAGACAAAACTATAACTGCTGTCTAAAAAAATAAATAAGTGACTCACTGTTTTGTCAGGTAAAAACCTCGAGACAAAACTATAACTGCTGTCTCGTAACTCTTTTCTTCGCTGCTCGCCGACACTGATGATAATCTGTTAAGATTGAAAGCTGGCTATATCAAATATATATCATAAGTGGAGAGTCTCTAAATCGTGATAAACAGATGATTGCTACGAAAAAGAAAAAGAAGATTACAATTAAAGATAAGAAGAATCATAATTATTTTTTTTAAAAAATGCAAAAACTGAAACATAATGAAATTGCAAAAACGAAAAAAAAGAAGATAAAAGATCAAATTGTTATGCGAAAGCGGTGCATGTTTTAAAAAAATAAAATACCAAAGCAGGGGTACCCGGTAAATTATTAAAAAAAAACACCCTCTTATATAGACCAAAAACTATGTAAAACCACTCAGGAGGTCTTAAAACACCTAAGACAGAGGGAAAATTGAGGGGAAATCTTAGTTTTGAATTTTTAAAAACAGTACATTACCTATATACCTACTGTATAAATGAGGAAAAGTAATAAATGGGAGGAAAAAAATCATACAAAAAAATTAACAATACTTTTTTTTAAACCTCAAAACCCTTAAAATAAAGAAAATTTAAGTTTTTCACACTTTGGTTTACCTTATAAAATAAAAAGGCAAAAGGAAAACAAGCCCTAAATTGGAAAACGAAAAAAAGACAAAGTATAAATCGGACTCATCTAAAAACAGATTTAGTAACCAAAACCTCCAGCTTTAATAAAGTCCGTATTAAACTTGGCTATCTTAGATAACTTTGCTTTAAAAAAACAGAAGATTAAAAACCTGATAGGTTACACAAGAGGTATAGGTTATAAGTGGGAGAAGATAAGGTTATGTCACATACACCTTATGACGTAAAATATTAATAAATTTTATATGTTACCTAATAATCACGTTATTAATTGAAAAATATTATTATAAATTTTAAAATTCATGTAGCGTATCTTTTATTTTTTTATGATACAATATGTATTTTTTATTGGTAGAAAAGTGTGAATGATATTGGATGACATATATAAGTTATTAGATATTTTAGGCAGGTGACCTACTCTAGGTCAGTAGGTCGGCTACACAGTATCGACCCCATAGTAACGGAGTTTTGTCTTAGAATCCAGAGCTATACTAAACCTTCAAAGCAGATTTTAAAACAAGCTAAAATCTTTAATCCAGTGAACTAAAAACACCGATGTACTTTCAAATTTCATTTCTTTTTAAATTGTATTCTTAGACAATCGTTTAAATTGTACTCTTTTTAAAATTGTATATGGTTGCTTTAGAAGCAACCTTAAGTAACTTCATTTTTATCTATAAAGTAATGTATTTACGGATATAAATTTTAAATTTAGTTTTGGCTTCTATGAATATTTTTGTTATCCTCCAGGTGGTGGTCTCAAAACTAATCATCTTCGAGAACTTATTTCCTCATCTTAATTTATTTTAACAATTACCATCACTTGATATTTTAACTATAAGATTATGTAACTAGGCATTAAAAGAAGATTCTATTAGTGCGGAAATTTTTTTGACGAGCGAAGGGAGTCAATAATAATTTTCCAAAGCAATAAATCGTTTTTCAGCCATGCTATATACTACATTTTTTTTGGGGGGAGGGGAAGGGTGTAGTCGATGAAATATTTTCTTTTTAATTTACTGACCAATATGTGCATCAAGCCGACGGACGTCAAGAAATTATTTCTCGCCATAGTAGTAGTAGTTGTAATATGGGGGGAGTGGTAGTAACTACCAGGCAAGTAGGCCACGTTGTTGGGCCCTTTTTGCCAGCTCCCTAAGATAGTGTTCTACTCCTTTTAATTTCAAGTGTAGCATCTAATCTAGACAGAAGAGCCGTGAATTTCTATGGTTCCTCTCATGCTTTTTTCAAGCAGTCATACATATTTTCACTGTCTCTTATAGTCTAGTGAAAACTAGGAACAACACGTGCCCTCACTGTTAAACCAAACCTCCACACACTTAAAACTACATGGCAGAAACAGTATAGTATTATAATGAATCCACTATGGGGGTTCTAAATTTTGCCTATACCCAGATTCATTTAGGGTAAGGGATCTTTAACAAGTACCTGACAACGCACAAGCTCGAGACCACCGGCTTTACGTCTCTTCTGAAGGACGTGTTACGCAGAATTTTTATCCCTTTCATAAAAATCCCAGACGCCCGTGCTGGGATAGAACTCATGACTAAATTATCTCGGGAGTTTAAAGTCCATTCATTCTGTGTATTGGCAGCGTACCTTAACCACTACACCACGGGTGACTATATTTATCGCCTTAGCAATAAACACCTTTTTTCCGACATTTTTGAGACTGTAAGACACTTGATTACATCAATGTGTCCAACTATTTAATACTCAAATATTTAATAAAAGAAATGTACATAACTTTTCTCGAGTACAAATATAAGGTTCTTAGCGTAATTTTATCGTAAAATGACGCTTATGAGGTTGTTCGGATGACAAATATAGAAAGACAGGAGTATATATTACCCTAATGGCCATAAATAAAGGTTTAGAAGAGATACACTGCTGCGTCATGTCGATAGCATAGGAAATTAAATATTAAATCATTTACCTCGTTAGGATTAGCACGATCGTATGTTGTTTATCGTGCATCTAACTTTATAGTGATGCATTACTACTGGATGCATAGCCTATTTCAATACATCTAGATGCCTTAAACATTTATTTGGTCTCTCAGGGGCTCTGTGTAACCTTATTAAAACTTTCTCTAAGATAGAGAAAGAGAGTTAAGGTTATAATAAACCAATTGTTGCCTGGTTTTTACACATTGTTCCTGGTTTGTTTTGTATTATAAATGTTCTGTTATATAATTGACTACAATTCTGTTCTGTAAATTAATTATTATAATAATAATAATTATAATTATAATTAAAGATTAAGGCGTTCAGATTACTTTTTTGATGTTTCAGAATTCAACCAAAAGGGTCCCTCTAGTAATATATTTCTAAGTCTAACTCTGACTAGTAAATTAGTTTAAATTTCCAACACTTTCTTTGTGCATTGTTCGTTTTTCATAACTCGTGCACCTATTTCTATCTCTCACTTTTGATAGTTTCCTGGGTTCGTATTGTAGAGCACAGTAAGAGAGGAAATCTAAGTTGTTGTTGTTGTTTCAATTCAATGACTATCCAATTTATGGAATGGCTGACAATACAAGCGTTATTATTTCAGGAGCCTTGTTTTACTTGATTTTTGTTTTTGGATTCTGCTTTTCTCTTTCTTGATGCCTTCTTCAGGTCTAATATATATTACCACTTTTATGCAATAATAGAAAGCAAAAATAAAGCTAATATTATTAATTGAAATAGTCCAGAAACAGAAATTTTTATAATTAATAGTCCTTTGGTTTATTAAATCTATATTATATAATTCCCACAGAGTGGTTCGTTAAATTTATCCAATTTAAGCAAGAGGAAATCTAAGAAATATGACTTTTATAATTGAAAAATTAGCAAGGTTCGATGGTTATATATAACGGCTTAGAGAATGGACTGTTTGTACTCAATGGCTTTGAAAGTACCAGAAGGAATAAGCTTAAGACAAAAAATAACGCAGACCTATAAAACTATCTGTGTCGCTATACATTATTTAAATGTAGGTTCAATGAACTAATATTATACCGAACATAAAAACCGTACGAACGTAAACCCTTGTAACCCGAAAATATTTTTATATTTCTCCAAGTTTCATAACTATTTTCTTTTATTATAACAACAAAATAACAAAAAAAAGTTCACAATAACCTCTCATTTTTTTTTAAATTTTATAAAAATGACCCTGATCTCGTATCGTTACAAACAAGTATCATAATGGCATTAAAGTGTCTCTACTTTAAAGAAATGGCCTTCTCCACAACATCCAGATAATGTAACGATGGTAATAAACGCCCTGATGAGGGGAGGGGGATCGTTTACGAGGAGACAAAAAAATGAAATTTGGAGATAATAAAGAAAAGAAATTATACGGATGTATGTCACTTAATATATTTAAATTATATTTTATGCCGCATTTCGTCTTAGCTAATCTATTTTAGCATTTAATATTTAGTTTTAAATATTACAATAATTAATTGAATATAATTAAAAACGCAAATATGCTTAGAATAACTTCTCATCTCATACAAATGTATTCAGAAATACTTTTTTATTCTAATAAAATGTATTAAGCAAAGCTAAGTTTTTACAGCTTGCCTTTGGCTTATGCCTTGTATGTGAGCAAGTTCTTAGTTTGTTAAGTTTTTAAGAAACTTCATTTTATGCTGTAAGATCACTAAAATTATAAGTCCTACTTATCAGTAAATTTACAATCGAATGACATAATATAACTTTTTTTATAAGTTATTACATTTTTATTTTTGACTTTAAAGTTTTTCCTACATAAAAATATCGTTAGACCTCTTCCCACTTTTTAGGGTAACTTAAAGGCTTTCCTCAAAATCAGGAGTGTCATTTTTGAGGAGTCCCTTAGTTTGGGAGCATCGTTATCATCCTACATGAGTGTTTTATCGGATATTTTTCCATATTTATCATACTTTTTTCTATAAAAAATGGATTTTTGTTGTTATCTTGACATTTTAAACTTTCATAAAAATTGGTGACAAAAAAATTAAACAATACAAACTTAGGGTGCCTCGAGACTGTTACCAAATTTTATCATGGAAATTACGCTTAAAAGGTTATTGGGATAAGAAGGATAAGGGATCATTGGTTCCCTTTAACTTCCGACATAGCTCTCTCAAAACTGCACGTGGGTCATTTCATATCAAATCAACACAGGGTAAAAACACGGGATATTTCTGATTTTAATATAACTTGGCTGACAAGAAGGCAGAAGAAAGATAAACATTCCAGATTTTTAGCTCATTTGGTGCAGCCATATTGCCGCAGTAGGGTGGTGAATTGTCTAAAAAATGTGATTTTTCAACATTTCATTGACTACAAAAATGGCTGTATCATAAATTTGCCGTGGGCTATAATTTTTATTTTGGTAGCGTTTGAAAGCTTAAACTTGGCCCTTTCAGATAGATTTTAAATACTTAGGATAATTAGCTACACGTTTTTATTATGAGCAAATATAAAATAAAAATGCTAATATTTCAAAAAGGCAATTATTAAAAAAAATTAAAAAAATACCTGAAAGAAGCTTAAACTGTGAGTAAAATGCCCACAAAGTTTCAATTTGGGACCGCCGTGATATACCTGTCAGCCAAGTTATATTAAAATCGGTGACATCGAGTCTTAAAATGTACTTTTTTTGTGGTGATTCGACATGGAATGACCTCTTAAATTTTATGATGTAACAAAAACCGTAGATAAACTTGCACTTGCCTTATTAAAACAAAACTTAAAATCGAATCAATTCTATATAGAACATAGATCAAATTTGAAATCAACACTGAATAAAAAATACTAATTCAAAAATCCCCAAAAAAATTTCAACAACGCCGACTATGTAGTAAACTTTACAGCGCTCTCTAACACAGCGGAGATGTTTGAAACTAAATTAGTAACTCTTGATTTACGTTATGAGTGGTAAAACTTTCAACTTCCTTCAACGGTACTTTCACTTTATTTCAACGTAAATATAGCTATTTAAAATGTCTACCCAAATAAATATGTCACTGGATAATATTTTAATAATTATTCATATGGCACAGTTAATATATATATTTTGAAAGAACATTGTAAGCCATTTGATTATATACGAAATAATTTTATTCAAATATTTTGTAAAAAATGAGATATTAATGGTTTTATAATTTTGACTGTTATTAACTAAATAGCCTATATTCTGCCCCTTTTCTCATTCCCCTTTTCCGTAGTTCTATTTTTTCCATTTTTAGCTCTACATTCCTCCGTCCCTTCGTATAACTTTTGAACTGAGTAAAAAGTTTTTTGAAAGGATTATTTTTTTCGAAAAAGAAATCTCCTAAACTTTTGGTTGGTCCGATTTTCCTACATAGAAATAGTATGTTGTAAAAATACTAGGTAGCGAACATTTTCAAGACGAGTTTTATAAATTAGGGTTAGGATAAAGAAATCATATCCAAATCCTATCTTAAATTATATCCCTTTGCCTAACTAGGCGATGCCAGGCTTATGGCAAAAACAGACTTCTATAAGTATTTTTACTGACAGCCACGCTGCTATTAAAGCTCTTGGTTCATACAAAGTCAACTCTAAGCTTGTCTGGGAGTGCTTACAAAACCTTCTGACCTTGTCACTCAACAATGATGTAGCAATCAGATGGGTGCCTGGCCATAAGGGAATTGAAGGTAATGAGCAAGCAGACATTTTTGCAAAAAAAGGGTCTGAGACCACTGCTATGGGCCCTGAACCCATAGTAGCCACACCCGAACTATAGCCAAAGACGTAATTAAAGATTGGCTCTTAACCAATCACCTGCACCACTGGAACAAATCCTCTGGCATGAAGCACAGTAAACTTATGTTAAAAGGACCCAGTCCCAAAGTAACTGAGGACCTCCTCAGTCTAAGTAGAAGGGACCTTAGAACAGTAACTGGACTACTGACTGGTCACTGTCACCTCCGAAAACATCTCCATACCATTTCTATCTTTAAAGATAACCCAGTGTGTAGGCTTGTGAATCGGAAACCGAAACTACCTCTCACATACTTCTGAGATGTGAAGCCCTAGCCTTTCAAAGGTTCACCAACTTTGGTAGCAGCACTCTCACTAAGTTTGACTCTACCAATGAATCACTGGTCAAAAAGATCCTAGACCTAGTCCAGGGAAAAGGATTATTCTGACCTGGACTAATTGAGGGGATTGTACAATAGACTTACAGTCACAGTGCAAATGGGGTCTATCCTCGACTTCAACCCCAATCATTAATAATAATAATAACAATGGCAAATTGCCTGCAAAGGCAGAGCTGATGCAGGTAATCTAGCAAGAGTTAGCAATGTCCCCTTTGCTGCATAGTAGCATATACTATTTTCTCTACTTACAGCACAAAAATATACAGACGATAATTTTTTAAAGTTTTATGTTTAATTTTAATCAAATAGTTTGTTCTTTTTAGCACTGGAGAGTTTATAGAACTCCATCTCAGGCTTGATCAAGGGGACTTTAGTTGTATAAAAAGTTTTGAATGATTTATTCAATTAATATATTTCGCCTATCATTGTAGGCATCTTCAGAATCAATATCTACAAGCTACATTAATAAACTATTAAAATAAATAAATAAACAAATACAATACATTAATGGAAAGACAAAAAAAAATTAAAGCTTAAAAAATGTTTTAAGCTGTGATTTTTCTAGTCTTTCCATTAATGTATTGTGATTGTTTATTTATTTATTTATTTTAATAGTTTATTAATGTAGCTTGTAGATATTGATTCTGAAGATGCCTACAATGATAGGCGAAATATATTAATTAAAGTAATATATTAGAACTAAAGTCCCCTTGATCAAAATTACCTTGATCAAGGGGACTTTAGTTCTATATCAGCAAAAACAAAAAATTAAGATTACATTACTTATTAAATTAAGACACTAGTACTTAAAAAAATAAACGGGAAGAAAAAAGTTATTAACTTACCAAGTAAGAAAAGTAAACAGAAAAGAAACCAAAGCAGAAGGAACGATATTGATTAAATCCTAAAAGGCTGGCCAAGGAATTTATTTAGTTGATTTCCTAGGCTTGCTGGGGAGGATAATAAGTTAACTCACGAGGCGAAGCCGAGGTAGTTGATTACTTCTTGGGAGGAACAACCTGTTTCTCCCAAGGTTAGTTTAAGATTTTACCGCCAGGAGGGAGAAATTTGTATAATGACACTGAGTTTTAAAATTGAGATATACTTGATTACTGATACCATTTGATTTATTAAACAATAAATAATCTTACCAAAAACTACTTATGTGGTAAAAAAAACTCCTCGTCAAGTCTTTGGCCTAAAGAAGTAGGGAAATCAACCTTTCTGTCCCACCAAGTCATGTCCGTTTTATACCACGTAAGTGGTTTTTGGTAAGATTTTATGACTTTTTGTACAGGTCATGTTTTACGTAAAAACAGAAGTAAACAAGATACGCGTTGTGGATAAAGCTGTAAAAGGTGTCAAGGTATTCTATACACCACTCTTAAGCTCTGTTTTTTGCGGCGCGTACAGAATAGGAATTATGAATTTGGTATGCATTGAAACAAGAATGTTAAAAGGCATCAGACAGATCCAAAGTCCTCAAACACCAAAATATATTCATTAGTAAAGAGTGCAGGTGGGTCAACTTAAATAAAACAGCGTTCACTAGCTTAGTTTATAGCTTGGTGATTAGCACAGAAATATCGAATATTATGAGATTTTATCAGGTTGGAATGCGCACGAGCATAAGACGAATCCAAAAAGTCCTCACACATCAAAATCCGTTCAGTAGTTTAGGCTGTAGGTGCGTCAACATATACCGTTCTCTACCATAGTTTTTTGCTCCGCGTTCAGCGTAGTAACGTCAAATTTAAAATTTTATTAAATAAAATATAATAAATATAAATAACTACAAAAATGACCCCACAAACATTTCAAAAAATCATAAATCTTCATATAGTATTTAGATTGAGCTGAAAGTTTTACGCATATACTGCTATTTATAGTTCATAAACATAAGAAGTTTCATTGCGTTATAAGAATTAATTCCGGCTTTATTGATTGACATATATATGTCAAACAAAACATTGTCAATCATTGACATAGTGTAAACAAATTACGTATTTTTGTCTTAGAATAATACTATATATAGAAGGAGCACTACTGATAACACGAAAGGCGGTTCACTGGTGCACCTAAGTAATGCTGCCAATATACAATTTTCTAAAAAAAACTGGCAATACTTCCGGTTGCTGAATTATTATGTTCTATTATCAATTAATGATTGATTATTTATAAAATACTAATATAAATATCGGTGCATTACAATATTTTATGCATTTTAAATTGTAGTTTAACGTATTTATTAAAATTATATATTAAAAGTAGTCCTCGTCAACTAAATGTAGATTCTTGTATTCCGCCACCCTTTTGCCATCTAAGACCGGTTTTATTAAATATTCAGCAGGTTTTTAAGTTATAATATTTGTTCTTTACGATCTTTCTTCATTAATAGATATTTATGACACATATTTAAAATAATGTTTTGTTGTCAGGTTGGCAGCATTACTTAGTTGCACCAGTCAACCGGCTTTCGTGTTATCAGTGGAATTACATTGTGTTAACGGTCCTGTGCTCCTTCTATATATAGTATTATTCTAAGATTTTTGTAAATAAATTTGAAAATTCGCTTATATCGTGTCAGTATGCCACTTATATTAACCTGTAATATGACAAGAGGATGAAGTAAAACAACCCTGTGGCCGTCAAGCGGCCACAGAGAGGCGCGGGGCCGCACGGCGGCCCACAGCTCCGACGCCTTGGTCTCTTGTTTTTACTTTAATAATCTCTGAAACCATAAAGGATTATAAGCTTACTTTAACCTACATTAATGCTAACTAACTGTAGATTTAAAGTTAATTTTATTTCGTTCTACGGAAAAGTTATAATTAACTCTAAGTATATAACAATGTTTTTTGTTAAAAATTAACCCAGTTTTATTCAAACTTCTAATTTAAATCTTTTGTTAAAATTTTATTTTCAACTAAATTGATAAATTAAAATGAGAGGGAGAAAAAGTTGTTTTAGCTGTTTCTATTTTTGCAAGCTTTTGTTATATATTAAACGTTTCATATACAGGGAATAAAGTCTATCTAACTCCCTGTTGTGTAGAACTAGTTGTTTGAACAAAAGGGACTTTTTTTCTCTAACTTTAATGGTTTGTTTCCCCAGTATTTGCTGAGGCAGAAAGGAAAATGCTTCTCTCGATATTGTTGAATTTTTTATTGCGTGTTTATTTTTACAGTATCTGCGCTACAAATTTGAAATTTATAAATATTTAATATTTCATAAAAAGAGTAATCTGTGGGACTGAAAAAGCGACATTTTATAAGTTGACTTTTTAAAGCATTTATGTTCTTTACGTTGAAACTTTAAGCTATACACTGACATAACTTTATTAGTTAAGAGCTCGAGTGATACCTCTCCTCCTGATAACGGATTTCGCCAAAACTGGTCCAGAGATGTTGGTGGCTCATATCTCATATAAAAATAAATAAATATTATATGTATATGTTATATATGTATATATATGTATATATATATATATATATTATATATATATATATTATATATATTATATATATATTATATATATATATATTATATATTATATATTATATATACCAGAAGCGTGAGAGTAGTTTCAAACACAGAAATCAATTAAAGTATCTTGGTTCGTTAGTGACAAGTAACAATAGCGTGTCTCAAGAAGTGGAATTAAGAGTGGCTGCTGGAAACAGGAGCTACTACTCCCTTCTAAGTATGTTGAGAAGCAGCACTGTCAGCAGGAATACCAAAATTCAAGTTTACCTCACTATGATTCGACCTGTAGTAATGTGCGGATCTGAGACTTGGACTGTCACTGCAAGAGATGAAGAACTACTTCGTCGCTGGGAAAGGAAAGGTTCACGACGTTTATTTTTAAACCGTTTTTTGATAATTTTTTTTGATAGATCAGACATTGTGTGTGAAATCTGAAAGGGACGATTAAGGTGGCTTGGCCATTTAGAAAGGATGACAGGTGATAGAGCGGTAAAGAAGGTTTTGAAGGTAAACCAGGAGGTAGAAGGATGTCCAAGACTACGTTGGCAAGACCAAGTTGAAGATGACCTCAGACGCCTTGGAGTCAGGAGATGGAGGGCCTTAGCGCAGGATAGAGACCTTTGGAGGAGCGTAGTGTTGCAGGCTGAGGCTCAACGTGAGCTGTAACGCCGAGTATGTATGTATGTATATATGTATATATATATAATATATATATATATATATATAATATATATATATATATATATATATATATATATATATATATATATATAATATATATATATATATTATATATATATATATATATATATATATATATATATTATATATATATATATATATATATATATATATATATAGTTACGCAAAACTTATTGTTTTCAGAGGGACTAAAAAAGGTTTTGGGTCAACTTTCACTACGCCACCCTCTCCATAGCAATGTTTGCTAAAATAATATAATTATAGCAAAATAAATAACATTTTGAAGATGGAAAAATACTATTGATGGGAACTAGGTGTGAATATTCTTTGTAGTTCACTGTACGGAAAGATAAATTCACGCATAAAGCTTGTTTAGATTTGTAAAAGCATTAGATAAACTTGTTGAAGAGTGAAAATGTAAGGAAAATATATACTACATAATATAATGACATAACATAAACATATGGTAATAAAAATATATACATGATAGATATGAAAATTGTATTTTAATTATTGTATTAAATTGTATAATTAATTTAAAGAGACGAGCAGAAATTATATTACCAAATAAGAACAATAGTGTTGTAACGGCTCTGCTTTCCTGCCGGAGGGTTAGAAGCCAAAAAAAGAAAAATAAGTAAAAGTTAATAATGAAATCTTGATCAAATTAAAATTGGTCAAGCACCTCAGGGACTTAATGGGTTGCGGGAAGCAAACACAATCGTTAATCAATGCAGAATTTAGTATAAAAAGATAAAAGTAAACTTACAGATCTCTGCAATATTAAAAGAAACAATTAGAACAAAAAAAATAAACAAAATGGTGCACCTTACGCGGGTAAAACGAAATAATGGTTAAAACGTTAAAACCGATAGTACAAATTATATGATAAATTACGCGGATCTTCGGATTCGTTCGAAATAATATGGAAATAGCGAGTAGCCAGGCCCTTAATCACGGTGTCCTAACGACTAATCTTTTCTAGGCCTAGCATACGTGTAGATGCGCCCCTCTCTCACTCACATCTTATCATTCAAAGGTAAAAACAATAAACATGACCTTTACAGTGTTATCTATTGTTTTAGATAACACGAAAAAATGGTTTTATTTTAATTCAATTTAAAATAAAACCAAAGTCTGAGCGGCGAAACAAGTCCGAAGCAGGGAGGATAAGCGTAGCGAATATGATGTAATGAGAAAAAGTTCCGAGATATCCCGTTCCCGATTTTTCCTTATGACTATAACATAGTTGTAGCTTTAATAGCTGCTTCAAGCGAAGTTACAACAACTCTCGCAATAAAATGTATTTAAGCTTTACGTGTTAAAGCGTGCTTTATCTCTAACAAGGGAACCATTAATATCCTGATTCAATTTCATCAGAACGTAAAATATTACAAACTTTATCTTGTCATATAATTAGCATAATGTAAAATATTTAACCACACTATACAGGTAGTTATACACTATAAAGGTGCATTTAGAATACTGCGGTAGCGATGCGTCCGTCCGTTGCGTGCGTAGCGGTCATTACGATGCGGAAAATGATGGTTCCACACTAGCAACGCTATGGCCGCAAAAGCCGCTGACACAGCGCACTCTAGTTCCGAATTTCGGAAACAACAATATATTTTTCTCAACAGAAGATAAAAAAGACGAAGAAGAAGAGATTGTTTTGGACCCAGAATTGAAGACTAGAATTCTTATACAATTATTGGTTTTGTACAAGCCGTGTCTTATTTAAAAGATTTTATTTATACTTCTTCATTATTTTAAATTTAATTTTTTTAAGCTTGTCTGATGCTGATTGAAATTTTATTAAAATTTCATGGTTTAAGTTTAAAATCTATAATAATTGGTCTAAATATTTTTTAACTGACCAACCCGATCAAAACGGCGAAATATGGATCTTGTTTAGTTTATTATATTGTAATGTACTTAGAAAATACGGCGTATCGGAAGGGTAATAAAAACAATTATTTTGGATTAAACATAACTCTCGGAGCCAGATATATTGGGTTAATTTACAAAGTTATACTCGTAATATAGGTATAAAACATAACTAGGAAAGCCCTCTTACTGGTGGGGGTCGAGAAGACGACTGACTGGTCTCCCGAGCGGGCTAGAGGGGGCCTCCCAGCACTCGTAAGAATCGATACTTAGATCGATACCTAACCAGCTCCCTCCATCCCACACGGGACCGGTCCATACCGCCCCCCGTGGAAGGATTGGCAAATCCTTCCACTGTAAGTGGCTTGGAACATAATGTACAAAATGAATTTGAAAAACTTCACAAACAAAACTTAAATCAGGTAAGATTATCAATCAAACAGGTAAGGTAATAAAAGAAAGGTAAGTTACTTAAATACTTAAAACTTATGAATTAAGATCAACTAGGAAAAATTAACAAAAAAAAATTAACGAATACAATAAAAAAATCTATTCAGTATCAATTTCAATAGGAAGGGGACAGAGCCTATTAAGTGCTCTGCGGGTGACTCCAGTAGGAGTTTTGACAGATGCTACTCTGGGTGTATTATCAAGACCAGGGTGTAAATCAACTATTCTTCCCATTGACCATTTGAGGGGGTGGTAAATTATCATCAATTAATAAAACTAGTGTCCCAATTGTTAGAGGCTCTTTAGGTTCACGCCATTTGGCGCGCCTTTGTAAGGTTGAAAGATAATCATGGGTCCATCTGGACCAAAACTCTTGTTGGATTAGTTGTACCCTTTGCCACCTAGAGAGTAAGGTTATAGGTTTATGAGGTAAGGCAGGGCATGGGACGGAGGTCAAGGGTTCACCTACAAGGAAATGACCCGGAGATAAGGCACTAAGGTCGTTGGGATCTTCAGACATTGGAGTTATGGGTCGAGAATTTAATTGAGCTTCAATCTGACTGAGTACCGTGACTAATTCTTCAAAGGTAAAATAAGTTAAGCCCATTGTACGCCTTAAATGGTGCTTAACTTGCTTAACAAATGATTCCCAGATCCCACCCATAGAAGGACTTCTAGCAGGGTTAAAATGGAACTGGATACCAACATGGAAAAGGAAGAAGTTAAGGATTTTTCAATTTGGGAGCTATCAATATCTTTGTCAATTTTCTCAAGGACTGACTTAGCTCCAACAAAATTCTTACCGTTATCACAGTAAACATGCTGACAATGACCTCGTCGTGCAACAAAACGTTTGAAAGCAGCTAAAAAAGCATTTGTGCTTAGGTCACTAACTGCTTCTAGGTGGATAGCTTTGGTGGCGAAGCACACCATAACGCAAATATAAGCCTTTACCAGAGAGGCTCTCTTATTAAGCGACTGTTTAATGAGAATGGGCCAGCAAAATCTAATCCAGTATGGGTAAAGGGTTTGTTAATTGAGACCCGACCTGATGGAAGTTCTCCCATCATGTATTGGCAGGAGTAGGTTTCACCTTAAAACAGGTTATGCAGTTTCTAACGATAGATTTACATAGGTTTTTTCCCTTTACAGGCCAATAAGACTGCCGAACAGCGAATAATAAACCCTGAGGGCCACTATGTAAGGTAATTTTATGGTAATATTGGATAATCAAAGCTGTAATAGGATGGTTAGAGGAAAGCAATATTTGGTGTTTTTGGTTAAAGGAAAGGCTAGAATTTTTAAGTCTGCCACCTACTCGAAGTAGGCCGTCTTCATCGATAAACGGGCAAAGAGGACTAAGCGGGTTGGATTTGGGAAGAGGTCGATTGTTTTTAGGATTTGTATTTCTAATTTGAACATTTCTCTTGGGCAAGCTTAAGTATAATGATTTTAGCTAAGGAAATTTCTTGAACTGAAAGCGTTGCTAACTGTCTTAAATGGGATGGAAGCTGGGTGTTCTTTCCAAACCTAAGGAGTAAGCTATGGTATTCAACAAATGTGTCCAGGATACAAAACGAGAAAGGTCTAAAAAATTTAAAGATGGTTCAACAGAAGCAACATTGGATACCATAGTAACTTTTTCTTCTGGTAGTTTCTGAGAGGGGTTCAGATTCGGTTTCGGATATGTCAATTGACTCGCCAAAAATGTAGGTCCTCTCCACCATTTCTCTGTTAGGTCAGTACTTCCACGACTGAGAAGATCTGCGGGATTTTCCTCAGAGGAAATGTGGAGCCATGTCCAACCTTCAGTTAAGTCTTGTATTTTGGAGACACGGTTACTGATAAATGTTTTCCAGCGACACGAGTCGGAGGCAAGCCAATGGATAACTATCATCGAATCAGTCCATAGATAAAAATGCGCAATACTAATATTTGTAAGAGAATTTTTAACTTTAAACATTAATTCACTCAGTAATAGAGCTCCGCATAATTCCAAACGCGGAATGGATTGGACTTTGGTAGGAGCTACTCGGCTCTTGGAGCAAAGTAGGTGTACACTAGAATACTCGTTATGTATACATTTTAGATAGACGCATGCACCATAACCAAGCTCACTAGCGTCGCAAAAGCCATGTAGTTCAAATAAAGTCGGAGTTTCTACAGAACAGGCATATCTAGGTATAACTTGGTTATTTATAACGTTAAGATTGGATGAAAATTCAAACCATTCTTTTCGAAGCGCAGAAGGTATATCATCATCCCAATCTAGCTGTTCTAACCACAATTACGAATAAACGATTTTGCCTTCATAACAATTGGACCAATTAATCCGAGAGGGTCATAAATCCTACAAATGTCTGAAACTATCATTCGCTTGGTAGGATTAGTTCGGTTAGGGAAATCTATTTGAAATTTAAATAAATCCTCTCTAGGGTGCCAAAACAGCCCTAACGTTTTGACAGTATTGTCAATTGATAAAGATACAAACTCTTTGTCCTCAGATCTTTGAAGTTCAGGAAAGTTAGAGCAAAATTTTCTGAGTTCCATGCCACCTTCTGAAACACTTGGGTAAGCTCATCTTTTAGGGAAATAAGATCATGGATATTATTTGCGCCACTCACTAAGTCATCCATAAAGAAATCATCACAGATAACCTTACAGGCACGTGGATAATTGGAGACTCGTCCAAAGCTAACTGCCTGGTCGTCCTTATAGCTAAGTAGGGTGCGGAAGCAGTTCCATAAGTCACAGTTTGCAACCTATAAACTTTAATTGGATCAGTGGGATGATTTCGCCAAAGTATTAACTGGAAAGGAGTGTCGGCACTATGGACCTTGATTTGCCGATACATTTTTGCGACATCACCAATAAGTGCATATCGATAGCCACGAAAACGCAGAAGAATTTCAAAGGCGTCGTTTAATAATTGGGACCAACACCAAGGATGTCATTTAATGATAGCCCCGAACTAGTCGGCATGCTAGCATTAAATACGACTCGTAATTTCGTGGTTAAGCTGCTCTCACGTAAAACAGCATGGTGAGAAAGAAAGTAGTGGGTTGGTTAAGGATAGATTCAAGCTCTCCAGAAGGCACTTCTTCCATATGGTTTAAGGTTTCATATTCGACCATAAATCAGAATATGATTGGAAAAATTCAGAGTTTTTTGAGAATTTCCTTTCGAGAGCGTAGAGGAATTTTACTGCATTTTCATAAGAAGTACCTAACTTAGTTGGGGTTTCGATAAATGGTAATCTTACTTGGTATGTACCAGACTCTAGTCTTACTGTAGTGTCCTGGTATAGTTTTTCAATTTGTTTAATTTGACTGGATTTTGGTTTACTCTTTTCCACTTCATGGCACCGTTCAAGATTCCAAAATTGGGTCAGCAATTTGTCTAGGTCTCTTTCTTCACAGGGAGAGTTAATGAAAAAATTATGGCTAGCATCAGAATCGATTTGGTCTGGAAAAGTAGGACTAACATACGTTCCTGACAGAACCCAGCCTAACTGAGTGTTCTGGAGGATAGGAAGAGATTCGGACAAAACAATTTTTCCTTGTGTCAAAATTTCAAAAAAGAATTCTGCTCCTAAAAGCAACTCTATAGGTTGAGATAAATGGAAAGTTGGATCAGCTAACCGGAGATGGTCTGGAATATGCCAGTCATCAATACGAATACTAGATTGGGGAAGTTGACTGGTAATCTTTTTAATAGCATAAAAAGATGCCACTTTTTCAAAGGTAGTAACTCTTGATTTTATTTTAGATTTGATGTAGTGAGTGATTGGAGCTTGGGCTTCTCCTAACCCGTAAACTGGGTTACTGCATTTAATTTTTTGCAGTTTTAATTTTTGTAATAAAGACTCAGAAATGAAATTTCCCTGAGCTCCACTATCAAGAAGTGCTCGGGCAGTAATGAAGGTACCATTACATCCGACAACGTCCACCAGTGCGGTAGCTAACAAAATTCTATTCGAAGACCTTTGCCAGCTGGAATGCATGGTGACAGTAGAAGGTTCGGAAGAAGGAGGTTGTTGGTTTGGAACAATAACCCTATTGGGTTGTAAACAACTGTGATTATTTGAAAGGGAAGGTGGTTCTCTGTGTAATAGGGAATGGTGAGACGCCTTACACGTTTTGCACCTAAATTTATTTGTGCAGGCCGCTACCATATGTAAGTTAGAGAAACAATTTACGCAGATTCTCTTACCTTGAACTACCTCATATCTCTGCTGGGGCGTCATGGATAGGAAAGTTGGGCATAAATACAGTCTATGCATCTGCTGACACACGTGACATGGGTAGACCCTGGAAGTAGGACTCGAGGATAAGGAACTTTTGGGATTGTTTGGTGCAGTAGCTTGATAATTATAACTCGGCGAGCTAGAATTATTCTTATGGTAAGTAACTTTACTGGAATTGCTATTATTTGTACGACTATGATGTTTATAATTATCTTTCTGTTTGTTATAGGTGGATTGGTTACTATTGGATGGGTTAGTATTATTGGAATGATTGGAAATATTGGGTTTAGGACTTGGACTATATGACACACTCAAAATATTTAACTGTTTGATCAAGTAGCTTTCTATACTAGCCAACGTCGGTTTCTCTCCTTCACTCAGAGACTCCTCATAACGTTTAATAAGTCTTGGGTGAAGTTTACTCATAAGCATAGGGACAAGGATAAACTCAGATTCAGACACATTGTGATTTAATGACTCAAGCGCACGAACTTGTTTAAAAAAGTCATTAGTCACATCGGATAATTCTTTAAAATTACCATTTTTCATTTTTTGAATATTTAATAAATACTCAACATGACTATCAGATATAAGTCGAGAGTTGTCATACCTTTGGAGAATTAGTTTCCACGCAACTTCATAATTGCTATCAGTCAAGGGTAGGTTATCAATTAAATCAAGCGGTTGCCCCTTTAAGCATGATTTTAAATAATGGAATTTCATTGTGTTAGGATATTGCTTGTCATTATGAACTAAGGACACAAAGTTGTCTTTAAAGGAGATAAAAGATTTTAAATCCCCGTTAAAAGTGGGCATTTCAATGGGTGGAAGTTTAATAGCCTTGGTGAGGTTACCATCTTTAGGTGAGGCATTTTGGATTGAGTTAGGTAGAATTGGACTATTTGGAATAGGTTTTAGTAAAGCTCGGCATTGGGATTCAACTTTAAAATATCTTTTCTCAAAAGATTTTAACTCTTCAAGAGCTTCATCGCTAGAAATATAATTATTAGCCTCAGCCTCTTCGAGGGCTTCCTCAAACTTTTCAAGCATGGGCAAAAGCTTATCTAACCTAGCTTGAACCTGACTTTGTTCCTCCTCTTCATTATAGTCAGCAACAAACTCCTCCACTCTCTCAAGACTTGCAACCAAATGGTTTTTTCGAGTTAACAAGACTCTTGGGAGGCATGTCGATTACACTGAAGAGGAACAATAAGAAAACTGATTTAAAATAAAAATTAAATTAACTTATGAATACCTGATTGATAATCAATTTATGCAAATTTTTACCTGAGGAATTATTTACTATACAACAATAACACGTTAAATTTTAGAATGAAACACTTGGAAACTTTATAACTAATTCTAATAATATTTAACTGAATTTATAAGATTTTAAAACTTGTTTATAACTTTTATTAATTTATTAATTTTTATTATTAAAGAAATTTAAGAAAACAAATCTTGATGTATAACTGTTTTAATAATCATATATAAAACATCCATAACACGTAATCTTGATTTTTTTTTTTTTAAACTTATTTTCAATTATTAAAATTAAAATTATTTTCTTTATGGTCATTTACTAAGCAATTATTTATTAGTAAGATTTTTAAACCAATTATAACTATAATTATAATTACACCTATCGGAGATTCATACATATATTTTACAAATTAATTATTATTATTACGGAAAAAATTGTTTTAAAAACTTTGAATTTTATATAAGAAACACTTATTTTAGTTTGGAGAACTTTTAATAACTATAAAATCCTTGTAGCAAAATATAAAAATCTTTGATGAATAAAAAAATATTAAAAGATTTGAAAAACTTGTTTCATCAAAGAGAGTCTAAAAAATTAATGTTTCTTCCACAAAGTTGCAAGATAAAGACGTTGACGTTTCTTATCGTCATCCGGTCAACAGAGATAAGAAGCCAGGTGGCCAACGCGGCCGGGATTGGCTAGCAGTAACACAATACCTTGAATACACTGGAATGTTCTAGAATGTTCCACACTCTTCTATCTTTACACTTCACTATACTGACTGCACAATAACTTGATTTGTTAAAATTAAACTTTTGTCCAAAGAAACTAAACGATTCACAATTATTTTTGACTTAAATCATACTAACATATTTAACTTTAACGAAACTATTTAACTTAAATGTTTTACGGAACTATTTAACTTTTGAGGACTGTAATTTCGGATTTAAACAATACAATGAATCGATCATTAAATATTCGGTGTATAAAAATTCGACTCGGAGGACCAATAGAAAATACGGCGTATCGGAAGGGTAATAAAAACAATTATTTTGGATTAAACATAACTCTCGGAGCCAGATATATTGGGTTAATTTACAAAGTTATACTCGTAATATAGGTATAAAACATAACTAGGAAAGCCCTCTTACTGGTGGGGGTCGAGAAGACGACTGACTGGTCTCCCGAGCGGGCTAGAGGGGGCCTCCCAGCACTCGTAAGAATCGATACTTAGATCGATACCTAACCAGCTCCCTCCATCCCACACGGGACCGGTCCAGTACTTGTTATAAAATGTAATTAATAGTCTTGTTTTTTTAAAAAACATTTCAATTCCGGGATCTACTTTTTTGCCAAAAAATACGAAACCGGGATGAAACTGGAATTATCCGTTTCAGGCGTTTTTAAGGCCTCCTGAGGGGTTTTTGCAAAGTTGTCTGTTGTGTGTGTGTGTGTGTATATATAAGTGTGCGTATAAGTGTGTGTGTGTCTGTTATCATCGTAGCGCCCAGTGTATTAGTGTTAAAGAGTAGAAACTTCGTACAAAAATCACTCTACCGTTGTAGTTGTGCTATTCGGAAAATATTTTTTACGACGTCATTAACCCGTAATATTGACTCAGCGAAAATTTCAACAAATTTTAAAACGCGGAAAAATTATTATGTGATTACATTGAGATTTGACACGCATGTGGCTATGTATAAGACTAACATATGTGACTGGTTCCATTTCATTATCAGCAGTAGTTGCGTTTTTATTGAAAGATTGGTGTAAGTTTTTTAAAAAATTGTAAGAAATCACAAAATGATTCAATTAAGTTGAAATTTCGTACAAATGTATACCTTCACTTAATGACTAAATACACAAAGATTCGTTTCAATGCGACAAGTATACCCATGACTTTTGTTGGATCATAAAAATTAACCAGCATTGAGCGTGGACAGTGCTGTATGGGTGACCGCTGAGAAAGAACACATATACAGATACATTTACTATCTTAGGACCAGCGAAGCGAGTCCAAAGACTCAGTTGCAGTATACATTTGCCGAATTGTATATCCTGTTGACGAGCGAAGCGAGTGCAATGTTATAAGGAAAAGTTCCGAGGTACCCCGTACCAATTTTTTGTTATTTATTATTTGTTTGTTGTCAGTATTATTATTTTGCGTTATTTGTCAATATATATATATATATATATATATATATATATTATATTATATATATATATATATATATATATATATATAGAGAGAGAGAGAGAGAGAGAGAGAGAGAGAGAGAGAATCCATGAAAACTATAAACAAACAAAATAAAATAAAACAAAAAATGTATCTTGATTAAATATTGTCTATATATACAAGTAAAGATAGGGTTTGTATTGCATGGGATAGAAATTACTTAGTATATTTAATCAATACATATCATAGTATAGGGAAGGGGCAACATCTGTTGTAATGTTTATGGAAATATAACATAATTAACAGAAAACATTGCTATACATTACCGGACATTTTGGAATTTTGATTTATCAATTATGGGCTTTAAAGTTATTTCGTGCGTAATATATATATATAAATATATATATATATATATATATATATATATATATTATATATATATATATATATATATTATATATATAATATATAATATATTAAATATATTTATTTACTTATTTGCATATTTATTTATATAAATCAATTGAACTGAAAGTAGTCTTAATGCCCTAACTGATTTAGCTTGCTGTTTGCCAGAATATAGGATACCTTGTTAGATCCATTAGTAATTGTTTATTTATCTAGATATAGCTAAGCTTCATCTGCTAATCCTCCTAGCTATAGTGAATTGTTTTGTATTAAAGGAAATAATATATATAAATATATATAAATATATATATATATATATATATTATATATATATATATATATATATATATATATATATATATATATATATATATATATATATATATAATTGTAATCAAGAAGCTTTCTTCTTGAAGTAACGAAAATACCTTTTCGATACATTTTCTAGGTGTCTCTCGTACAATTATATTGTGCCAACTATTCATGTTTTGCAAAACACGGTAGTATCAAATGATATATCTTGCCATGCATGATGGTGGTAAGAGAGCACCGCTCGTCTCTGGTAAATACTTCACATTATATTCTTTGGAATTAATTGAAGGTCAGAGTGAGTTCAGGCTCTGTCGGCGCCTGATGAGTTAGACGTAACGAAATAAGTGGGACATGACATTATGTCGAGTCTTTAATGATGACGAATGTCGAACTATGAAACAGTTCCCAGATGTAGCATTGCATTTTGCTTGTTACATTTCCTAGGTGTCTCTCGCACAATTTTATTGTGTCAACTATTCATTTTTATAAATTTTGGAATCAAGCAGCTATAATGAATCAATCCCTATCTCTTCTCCTCATGAATTTTATGAAGAAAATTGGCCAAAAAATACCTTTTCTTTCGCTAAAATTAACTGTTTATATATATTATTTTTATTCTCTGTTGAGTTTTATCCACTTCTGTCTGTTATTTTTTATAAAAATGGTTAATTAGTTAGTAAAAGTCAACTTTCCCTTTTGATATCTTTTATCGTGATAGAGCTCCGAGAGTCGAACAAAAGAGATTTATTTTATTTCTCAAATTAAAGTTAATTTAAAATTAGTTTATCGTCCAGTGAATACGATGCTTTGGTGAAATTAATTTGACGAAAGAAAAACGAATGATTTAAAATACTAGAGCTTTTAAATAAAACATTTTTGTTTAGTGTCTTTTTATTTAATCTGCCATGTACAGTATAATGTATATTATACTTTGTTTAATTTATTTAATTTATTTTATTTACTTAAATACAATTAACGGATTTTAAGCCTTTTAAAAATATAATGACATAATGGTTATCCACATAAAAGTACAAAAATGTTGATTAAAAAAACAATAATAATATACAAAATTAAGAATACAAAAATATTGCCCTAAATAATATATATTAAAAAAAAATAACATTAAATAATCACAAAAACTTTTAATGTATGGAATCTTTGATTGATTTTTCTTTTTTAGATCAATAAATATTATTCTTATATCTATTTATGTATTATTTTATAATTTTTTCATATATACATTAAATAAAAATTAATTGAAGTGATTAAATCAAAAAAGGATGTCTACATGAACAAATAGGTATTTATAACTTAAACAAATTTACTTAAAAAAATAAAAAAAGTGAATAAAACAATCAAAAATATTGAAAAAAAAATCTTTTTAATAAGTAAAAGAAAAATAAAACATAATGTATTATTACAACATTAGAAAAAATAATGAAGTGTTATAATTATAAGGATAGATGTATACAAGGATGTTGAATAAAGGGGATGACGCACTAAGTCGAAATGCCATTCAACAAAGTGACCCTATCGAAAATCAAAACATAGAGATGAATGCAACACGAAACACACGTCAAAAACTAACTGCACATGCTTGGTACGAACTGCGCATGCTTATGATCCTTATAACAGCGCAGGTCTTAAAATTTGGAGGCAAACTTATAACCTAAGGGGAGGTAAGTTTGCTCCTATTTCTCTATCTCATAAACTTCCATGGGGTCAGAAATGTTCCTTAATGCGTCATCCCCTTTATTCAACATCCTTGGATGTATACTAATGTAAATAGGAATTGCAACCAATCTGTAACCTTTCTTAAAATTGTACCCAATAAATATATTTTTTACAAAGAATGGACATTAAAGTAATCAAAATAAACATTTAAAGTTTATTTGATAAAAGAGAAAAAAAATCGAAGGTAAAAACAGGATAATAAATGTAAAAAATACAATTAATATCTCTAATGAGTTGGTTGGCAATTCTGTGATACTTACTAAAAAGCGACCTATCAGTTACAATCCTATAATTTTTCATTTAAAAAAATAATAAAAATTTTAATCTTTCTTTAATCTATGCCTCTTGTTGTAAAAGAACTCGGAAATAAATTTGATCACTTCTAACAGAATAATAAGTCCGTTAATAATACAATAATAATATGAATTATTTCAAAGTTAAAAGAATAAACCAATCACAGGCCTTTAAAATTTCCTAATAGGATATAAGGCGCTCGAAATTGAGCAATGTGATCGAACACCAGATCGAGAAACAGATCGAGAGACGAATTACCGAGACTGGATCTTCATCTCACCCCTGGAGTTGTTCCTGTGTATCCCGCTAGCTTCAACCTGTTGACATCTGCTGCTGACGCCTGACATGGAGTCTCTACGGTGGAGTTGAACTGGCTGGATGTGTTTTCTCTTCTCACCCTTCTTATCTCTTCACAGCCTCTACGCTGTCCGTTAGGGGAATTGTTGCGTTGGCTGGTTGGTTGGCTTCCGCTGCCTCTTTAGACTTGCAGGTCGCAGCCAAGTCTACGCTGTCGTTATTACGAATTTGCGCCCGGACTTGGTACCAACGGTCCTTTTTAGGACCACCCAACACCATCAACGAGGCGGCAAGAAACATCTCAACGCCGGGAGCTATGACGCCAGGGAAGTTGGTTGTGTCTAGCCGAAGCGACTAACTACCTACCACCGACGCCTCTGGAGAACTTTCTTACGAGCAACCTCCGAGACCCTCGACTCAAGAACTTCAACCCCTGCAATACTACACTCGTATGGGACTACACCGAGCAAGAGCGTCTTGTCGACGATAGGACAAGCCACCAACTCTTCCTGTATTCTCCCTCTCGACCTGGCATGGAGCCAGAACCATACCTACCTCTCTAACTCAGGGACAACTGAGATTCTAACGGTCCTTTTCAGGACCACGACATTTTGTGTGATCCGCATGCTAAGAAATCATACCCAACGCCGTATCATTTTGTGTCTTTTATTATGATGTGTACCGGTGTCATGGTTTTCCTGTTTTCGTTTTTTGTCAAGTGCTGGTTTGAGTACCGAAAAAGTAATGTCCGAATTGAAAGTAAGTTGTTCGTTAATTGTCTTGTCAGTAATTCTGTGTTTGTATATTTCTAGTCTTTCAAGTACGTCAAGTTTAGGTCCTTTCGATTGTTTGTGTAGCAGTTTCATAGAGTTTGACATTGTATCTGGTTCGTGTCCGTGTGTGCGAAGATGGTTGGCAAAGTTAGAATCTGATCTATCTTTTATGAATGAGCGAAAGTGCTCTTTATACCTAGTATTTAGTGTACGATATGTTCTACCTATATAATTTTGTTGACAATCTTTGCAAGTTATCTTGTAAACTTCACTTTGGTTATCTGTGGGGATATCCTAAGCTGACATATATTTTTTATGTCTGGTGCATGTCAACTGCATTGAAATGTCAGTTTCATGTAAAATGAAATAATGAAAACTGCATCCTATAACTATTTTCTTATTTACCAACTTATATTTTCTTTTAATTTTCAAATTTGATTTGAAAGATGAGGTAAGACAATTTGCCTTTTTGAATTATTAAAAAAAAGAAAAAAAATAAGTTAAAATATAACTAAAACAAAAATTAGAATGATAATAAAAAAGTAAAATAAAACAAAATATAAATTAGTTTCGAATTTAATTGAATTAAAGAAGAACTTTTATTTAAATTTAATAAGTAACTTACAAATTATTTTTAAAAGAATTTGCTTTTAAATTTGAATAGGGTTGTATTCAGTGCACGGGTTGGATAGAGTTTTACTTTTTCAACCCCAAAATTTAAAAATTTATGTATGCCTGTTAATAAATTTAGTTGAAAACCTAAGTAAATAATACTTCTTGGGTTCTCAAATTGTAATTTGTGGTCGAATTAATATTTTTTTTTAATTTACAGTTATGAATAAATATATTTAAACAATTTTTTAAATTTTATTTTCTATTTAATATAATTGTTTTTTATTAAAAATAAATTCTAAAAAATGAACTTCATTAGCGTGGTTTTATTATGCAACTTTAATGCGTTTTTATTTTATTTTCTAACTATAAAGATATGTTAACGCTTTAATAGTTAAGATACCAAGGTAAATTATTGATTGACATATATATGTTTAGTTTGGTAACGAAATAGAGTATTTTATAGGGTATGGGATACTAAAACATTCAAAACACGTTTTCAACTCTCTAAAGAAGAATTCGACTTTAGCTTTTTTCTTTTCGGAGACACTTTTTTTTCTTCTTGTTTCCCTTACATTTGAAAAGATGCTAACAACGTTATATTAAAGGCAGAGGAGTTGTCTGAAATTGAGTTTTCATACTTTTAAAGCGAATTGAGCTTCTATTAGAGAAATGAGGTTCGAAAAATGGGCCCTTTTTTAAACGGAAAAAATGATCAAAGATGTCTATCTCGTGGTGTTTGTTCGTGAATATTTTGTTTTTATACGTTGAACACTTGAAAGGCTTCGAATTTCCTCACACGTGAGTTTATTTTACTTTATTCTTTGGTCGGACAGGCTTGTATTCAGCTTTTAAGTCCTTTAATTTCCTTCTATTGTACATTTTTAGGTAATTTCCCATTGTGATGTATCGCCAATGAAGTAGCTCGTTAAGTTGCTTCTAAGACTCATTGGTGAAGTGCTTAGAATAATACTATATATAGAAGGAGCACAGGACCGTAAACACAATGTAATTCCACTGATAACACGAAAGCCGGTTGACTGGTGCACATAAGTAATGCTGCCAACCTGACAACGAAACATTATTTTAAATATTTGTCATAATATCTATTAATGAAGAAAGATCGTAAAAAACAATATAATAACTTAAAACACCTGCTGGTATTTAATAAAACTGGTCTTAGATGGCAAAAGGGTGGCGGAATACAAGAATCTACATTTAGTTAACGGGTACTACTTTTTACATATAATTTTAATAAATACGTTAAACTACAATTTAAAATGCTTAAAATATTGTAATGCACCGATATATATATTAGTATTTTATGAATAATCAATCATTAATTAATAATAAACATAATAATTCAGCAACCGGAAGTATTTGCCAACTTTTTTTTAGAAAATTGTATATTGTTAAGGTGGCAGCATTACTTAGGTGCACCAGTGAACCGCCTTTCGTGTTATCAGTAGTGCTCCTTCTATATATATAGTATTATTCTAAGGTAAAGTGGCTCAAATTTTTGTTAATAGTACTGTTACTTTTTAATAAAACCCACATTTTTAATGAAACGCACTGCTTAAGACTTTCCCGGGGTAAGACTTACCGAGTCTTACTCGTCTCACCGAGCTGTTACCATCTCAGAAAAGAAAATAGTTTTATGTATTTATAAATTATTGTTATAAATATAAATAAACTATTGTTTTTGTAGAGAAACTATTTTTCATTTCCTAAATAAATACGATTATTATTTATCTTTATTATAAATAATTTTTATAAAAAGGTCATATATATATATATATATATATATATATATATATATATATTTAAAGCTTCATTAAAACAAAGTTAGCAGCTCTTTTTTATGTTGAGAGAAAATTATCAGCATATATATATATATATATATATATATAATAATAATATATATATATATAAATATATAGCTCTTAAATAATGTTGTAATGAATTAGATTTAATTAATAATAAGTTATCAGTAAAATTGCATAATTATAAGTGAAAATGTGATGAAAGGCTACATTAGGGTTACTTTAAAATGCTGTTTATTATTCATAATAATAAATGAATTAATAATTATATCACCTACACAAGGAAAACTCATGATGATTGTAAAAATTAAAACCACTCATTCTTGAACCAGTACGAGCACTATGTCAAATACATTTATTGTAGACAATAAAAAAAAACTCATTCTTGCCGTGAAAAAATAAATTTACTAATAAAAATAAAAAAATAAAATAAAATGCCCGTTTTAGGGCCTTTTGGCCCATCAGGGTATTCACCCTGCGGGAACCACCTTAGGTGGGTAGCATCTACTACACTCTAAGAATTAATTAAAGTTGGCGAAATCTTTTTAATACAAATATTATTCATAAAACCTTAGAGCATAGCCCGGGCTGCGAACCCCGGACCTTCGGAGCCGAAATCGAACGCCCTTACGATCACGGCCACGGAGGCAGACTTAGAAATTTACTAATAAAGAATAAAAATAAAGGCTTGAACATAGATACGATGATAAGTCACTCAAACACACACACACACACATACAGACAGACAACTTTGTGAAAAACACTCTACAGGTCTTAAAAACAACCGAAGCGGATAATTCAGGTGACATCCTGATTTCAGTTTTTGTTCCCAAATACAATAACCTGAGTTTCCTCAAATTCAGTCTATATGAGTCCCTCAAAATCGGGGACTATATCTATAGGTAGGTTATGGAAGGTTAAAGAAGATGTCACGATTCGAATATTAACACAATAGATCATGCAACATATTTTAAACTTAATTACAAAATGTATAAAGATTATAAATTAAACCCTGGATTAAGAAAATGAAATACAAAGATTAGTTAAATTATTAGATTAGGTAATCAGTCTCTACTTATGTCTACTAATGGATAAGTAGTAGTAATATGGGGGGAGTGGTAGTGTAACTACCAGGCAAGAAGGCCACGTTGTTGGGCCCTTTTTGCCAGCTTCCTAAGATAGTGTTCTACTCCTTTTAATTTCAAGTGTAGGTATATTTCATCTAATCTAGACAGAAGAGCCGTGGATTTGTATGGTTCCTCTCATGCTTTTTAAGCAATCATACATATTTTCACAGACTCTTATAGTCTAGTGAAAACTGGGAACAACACGTGCTCTCACTGTTAAACCAAACCTCCACACACTTTAAACTACAAGGCAGAAACAGTTTATAATGAATCTACAATGAGGGTCTTAAATTTTGCCTATACCCAGTTTCATTTAGGGTAAGGGATCTTTAACGAGTACCTGACAAGAGACCACCGGCTTTACGTCCCTTGTGAAGGACGTGGTACGCAGAATTTTTATCCCTCTCATAAAAATCCTAGAGGCCCGTGCTGGGATTGAACCCATGACTAAAGTCCATTCATTCTGTGTATTGGCCGCATACCTTAACCACTACACCACGGGTGACTCTACTAATAGATATAAAATGGTAAGAGGTAAGGGGTGACTTACAAAACAATAATTTATCCAAGCAAGGTAATGAAGTACATAAAAGCTACACAATACATACTTCAGGTAAGGTCCATAAACAAGATGGTAGGTTGAAAAACTACACAACACTACACTTTATAAGTACAGTTTTAGGTTAAATCTGAAGTAGCTGACAAAGGCTGGGCACAAAACTCTACTTTAAAGATTTAAAATTAATAAAAATTAAATAATTTGGAGGACGTCGGAGAGGCTTGACCAAAAGTTATCACTCCACTGCCTTCTGTAGTTTTGGAGGGAAGTTTTTGCACCCGACCCACAGGGAACCCACTCATTTCAATAAAACTGAAATTTGTGCGATTTTTTAAAATTTCGAACATGCGCAATCATATGAAAGACTCCACTCTGACATAGGCAGACTCATGTTTTTTATTTATAATTTAAGGTATATTTTCGGAATAATTGGTTTGAAGTAGTACAAAATGAGTCACATTTTCTCATGTCCGGTTCTTGGATTATAGGTATGCTTGACCTATTGCAATCGGGTTCTTCTGGGCATTACTAAGATTATTTTTTTTAGCAAGTTTTGAAAGATTAATTTTTTTTAGCAAGTTTTATTCCGATTCGAAAAAGCATCTAGGAACCAAAATCTATTAAATACATACTTACGTATAAAGTGACTCCTAAGTTTTGGAAATCAAAAATCGCGCTCATAAAAGCGTAATAAGGCTTCTAACTATAAACTAGTCAATCGACTGAGCTAAAACAGTAGGGAGTAAATTGTCTACGGATGTCTATTATCTATTAATACAATTCTGATAAAGACTTCTGATAAACTAAAGTCAAACAAATAACTCTAGATGACTTTATTTTAAACAAAAAATGTAGGGTGAGATTTAGTCGCTAGATGGCTCTAGTAGTTAAATATTCAGTGCACGTATTCATCACTAGATAACGCTGGTTGTTGTCGCAGGTTTATTATGCATCCCATGTCTCGCCTATATAGAGGGATTTAATGTTTTATAGCGCTTTTAGCACGTCAAACTTTGATATACTCGAATACTAAACCAGTAAAACGTTATAAATAAACCTGGGTTATTACCTCGCTTGAATTTAAAGATAATTATTGTAAATGTTTATTAAAGGTACGCTACCCATAGAGATATATACTAGAGCCTATCTCAATACATTAAAAGCCCTGAAACATCTTTTTGGGGCTCTCGGTGCCTTAAAACAAACTCGTCGATATAACAAACTCGTCGATATAACAAACTCGTCGATATAAACAAACTCGTCGATATAACAAACTCATCGATATAACAAACTCGCCGATGTAGCAAAACTCGTCGATATAAACAAACTCGTCGTATATAACAAACTCATCGTTATATCGACACATAGCATGGTTTAACCATAGAGATATATTACTAGAGGGGCCCTATTGGTTGAATTTTGAAACACTGACAAAATAACTTGACCACCTTCGCTTATAATGTAATTAAATAATCAGTACAAAATTACAATAACTTATATAGCAGTACGTTAAAAATACAAATCAAAACACAAACAAGGTATAGGAAGCCGAAAACAATAGATTATTATTGCCTTAACTCACTCTTGAAGGAGGTTTCAATGAGGTTACACAGAGCCCCTGAGAGCCCCCAATACGATGTTTCAGGCCTCTCAATGTATTGAGATAGACTATCTAGTATATATCTCCATGGGTTTAACGATGTCTCGACATGTGATAGCCTCGACACTACATAACATCGACAGACGGTGGCAAGTTCTCACGTAGTCTCGACACTACATAACATCGACAGACGGTGACAAGTTCTCACGTAGTCTCGACACTACATAACATCGACAGATGGTGGCAAGTTCTCACGTAGTCTCGACACTACATAACATCGACAGACGGTGGCAAGTTCTCACGTAGTCTCGACACTACATAACATCGACAGACGGTGGCAAGTTCTCACGTAGTCTCGACACTACATAACATCGACAGACGGTGGCAAGTTCTCACGTAGTCTCGACACTACATAACATCGACAGACAGTGGCAAGTTCTTACGTAGTCTCGACACTACATAACATCGACAGACGGTGGCAAGTTCTCACGTAGTTCGAACTACGTAGTCTCGACACTATAAAACGTCAACACTTTTACGTGACGCACCTGTCCTGAATTTACGTAATATTGACTCCTATATTAGCGTCGAGGCTTTATAGTGTCCGTACCCCTTAGGGTTTGGAAATATTTTTTTTTTAATATTTTTACCCTGGCAGGATTCTACGTTGTATCGACACGTCGATGTATCGACATATGATGTTAAAGTGTCGATACAAGCGAATATTGAGACCAAGAAAAAGTGTCGAGACATCGTGGTGCCGAGACTACGTGAGCACACGGCAACGTCTATCGATGTTATGTAGTGTCGAGACTATCACATGTCGAGACATCGTTAAATCATGCCATGTGTCAATATAACGACGAGTTTGTTCAGGACAAAAATGAGCCACACTCTCCTTGTACTGATTCTGCGTATGATTGACACAAGTCTCGACGTTACGTAGTGTCGAGACCCTAGAGGTGACACGAAATGAAATTTGATAATCTTCTGCCAGTCAGATAGTGGCAGCCATTGTTTAAATAACTAGAAAACTCGATTCTTTCGTAACACTCGATTTATCGAAACTCGCTCTACTTTTTTAGGGGAGTGAGTTCCCTTGTTGTTCTATCCCACTATAGAGCAAGTAGACGTGTGAAAAGTAAGTCGTGTCCATGGATTAAAAAGGAATAGAGCCTATAGAAAGAGACCTTTATTCTCTGTTGAATACTTCAAAGTATAGAGGCATATGTGAGGCTCACAGAGAAAATAGAGGGTAAAGTATCTAGAGAGGCTCTATTCATAACTTTATGAGTTATAGATATAGAGTTTCTCTATTCAAAAGCTTCTACCGTGTACCATAGAAAATTCAGAACAATAGACTATCGTAAAAACTTATAGTTTCCTCATTTTTTTTTTACTTGTAGAAGAAAAGTTATAGTCAATTAATCAATAGATAATGTAGGAGTTGATATTTGTTTTTAATTGCGATACTAATCCTATATATATATTATATATATATATAATATATTATTATATATATATATATATATATATATAATATGTATGTATATATATAAATAAATATTGGTGAATAGCATTCTCCTAGTTACATTTACTGGGTGTCTCTCACGCAATTAGTGTGCCAATTGGAATCGATGGATCGCATTGCAGAAGTCGATAAATAGCATTAGAAAAGTCGATGGATAGCATGGCAGGAATTGATAGATAGCATAGCAGGAGTCGATGGATCGTATGGCAGGAGTCGATGGATCGCATGGCAGGAGTCGATAGATAGCATGGCAGGAATCGATTTTTTAGTAAAGAAGTAAAAGTCACTAGAAATATATAGTTACTAACTAGCTATATTAGCGTTTCTGAAGTTTTGTGGTTACTTAAAACTTACTTTAAACTATTAGGTCTTTATTAGATAAAAGATATTTAAGTGTAAAAAGCATTTCGGAATCCTATTCGCTTTCTTAGAATAGTAAGTCTAGCAATAAAGGGATTCTAAGTATTGCTTGTTTACTTCACTCTCTAAGCACTCGACTTATCTATTGACATTGTAATACTTAAAGCAACTTTCTGTTCTTGACAACTTTAATATTCTTTTTAAAGTTAACTTGTAAATCGTCTCTTTACCTGGTTAAGCGAAATACTACGACGGAAAATATACAAAATACACTTGTGTGAAAAGCTGCTTCAGCGTGTCATGTATTCACTTGAGTATTTTTATTGGTTGTTCATAATTTTTTTCTTATTAAATTTTAAACCTAAATTATTCTGGTGCGGAAAATCTGTACCAGATTCTGCGCGTAAAGGTTCTGTGATAGATTCTGCACGTGGAGATTCTGCGCTTTGAGTTTCCGACCACAGAGGTTCCGCGCGCGGAGATGTCGTGTAAGGAGATTCACGCGGGAATTCTTCTTTTAAGTCATACTGAGTGGATTTCTCTAAGTTGTCTCTATGTGATTGTATGTGTGTGTTCGAGTGTGTGTTTTTTGTACGTGTGTGCCTGTCATCATCGCATATCCCATTGTATTTATGCTATAATATTGAAACTTGGCACAAAATCAATCTTTAGGTTTAGTTGTGCTATCAGAAATAGTTATTTATGCCATAAGGCTGAGAAGTGTGTCTTTATGTCACGGCAATTAGATTTACCGACGAGCGAAGCGAGTCGGGAAAAATTGCCAAGACATAAATACATTCTCAGCCGGATGGCATACACTATTTTTTTAGGTAGCACTCAATAAATAAACTGCGCTATATACTTAATTGAAAAAAACAAAGGTCCAATTAACTCCATATTATCGTCGTCATTGAATTCATCCATAGCTTCACACTTTTACTCAAAAATGTAAAAGCTTTACAAATAAACACACAAAAATTGTCAATTAGAACACCTTTTAAAAACGAAAAAAAAATTAGTCTACGAACGGGTGATCGTTGTTAAAGTCCTTATAGGAGTTTTTTGGTTCTTCTTATTTGTGACGATTATTTCTTTAAATTTTTTATCAAAGTGCTTTAATTTAATTAATTTTAGGGCGTATGAACTCAGTAGAATCACTATTTCGTTGAACGAGTATTTAAATTAAGTGATAAGATGGTGCAAAAGAAAATATAGTGTTTTATTTTAATATTGTTAATTAATGTTACTTTTACATAATTTTAGTTTACACAAACACACAAAATTACCTTTTAATTGCATTAAATTGTTTAAATTAGTTGTTACAGGTATTTAAATTAACTGATAACAAGCCGATTTTCGCCTTAATGGTGTTTTAATTTATCAATCTATTTTATTTACACTCTAAAATAATAAATAACTCAATAAATTCACGTTTTTGTAAAATTGTTGTTTAAATTATCCGTTTAGGGTTTATTATTTCTGGGTTAAATCGGACTAATCCAAGTCTGTAGTGATAAGAGCCTGATTCTATATTTGAAATCCTGGAATAATCGAAGTATTTATCTATGAAATATTGGCCATTTTTTTAGCACCGATGGTCGTTCTATTAGTTTTTACCTCATTTATCAAAAATTAACGAACAATAAAGGAATAAAAGAAGAATTTTCAACGGTTCCCATGCTAATCCTATGATAATTTTTTTTTGATCACCCTTTCGTTTTCCCGCCATTGGTATTGCCAACCTTACAACTATCTCTTTGAATCGCGAACATGGTGAGAAAAATTTCCGAGACCCCCCGTACCCGATTTTCTTTTCATACTTATGATTATGGAGTCCATTTTATGCTTTTAATGGACTCGAGTGCTTCTTTAAAGGAAAAATTGAGCTAAGTGAAGCATCAACTTTTAACTGGCACCAAAAAACCCAAGAGAAAATCCCCGCAAAGAGAATAAAGCCAGTTTTATCACCCTGCTAATAAAAAAAACTTTTTTATACAGTGCAATTATCATTAAGGTAAAACTTAAGATCTCAGTTACCAAAAAACTGAGTTTCCGAAAATAAACTTTCTACACATTTTTCAACTTTCTACAGGACTATAAAAGAGGAAATTGTTGAAAAAGTAAAAATTTTAAGTAGACTTATCTCTTTTTAATACTTCGAAAAGTTTCCTTTGTACGCATACACTCACACACACAGACAAATCACTTTGTAAAAACAACTTAAGAGGTCCTAAGTTCATGTTTGTTGTCCTCCATCAGTTTGTCCTATTACTAGTTTATATAAGTGGCATATTGCCACGATGTAAGAAGATTTCTAAATGTATTGGTCTCAAACACCATTACCAATATTGCCACGATGTAAGAAGATTTTCTAAATGATGTGGTCTCAAAACACCATTACCAATATTGCCCCGATGTAAGAAGATTTCTAAATGTATTGGTCTCAAACACCATTACCAATATTGCCCGATGTAAGAAGATTTCTAAATGTATTGGTCTCAAACACCATTACCAATATTGCCCCGATGTAAGAAGATTTCTAAATGTATTGGTCTCAAACACCATTACCAATATTGCCCCGATGTAAGAAGATTTCTAAATGTATTGGTCTCAAACACCATTACCAATATTGCCACGATGTAAGAAGATTTCTCTAAATGTATTGGTTCAAACCATTAAACTAATATGCCCCGTGTAAGAAGAATTTCTAATGTATTGGATTTCCAATACAATAGTATATTGATGTTCTCAAAAGAACACCATTACCTTTACTCAAACATGCCATACGATGCCCCGATTAAGAAAGATTTCTAAATGTATTGTGTCTCAAAACTTACTATTACCCATATTTCTAATGTATTGTAAGAAAAGATTTTTTCCTAAATTGAATATTGGTCTCAAACCACCATTACAATAATTGCGACGACTCTCTAAGAAGCGATTCTAAGCCATAATTGTAATTGGTCTCAAAACCACCAAATATACGATGTAATATTTCTAAAGCTCCGATTCCAATATAGAAGTAGAGAAATTCCTTTAAATGTATAGGTCTCAAACACCATTACCGTATTGCCTCAGTCTATAAATGTGTGGTCTCAAACACCATTAACCAATTACTTGCCAGCGATGTAAGAAGATTTCCCTAAATGTATTGGATCAAATCACGAGTGTTGTAAGAAGATTACTCTACCCACGATAATTGTTCTCAAAATTTCTAAAATGTATTGGTTCCAAACACCAAAAAATAATAGAAGAATAGATGTAAGACACATTTCTAAAAAGTATTAAAGATGACTCAAAAGTTCACACATTTATTGCCACTGAAGAAGATTTCTAGCCCTGATGTAAATTAGATCAGAAGTATTTCTAAAATGTATAAACCACATTGGCTCTGTAAGAAGCATTTCTAAATATTGGTTCTCAAACACCAATAATACTTCTAAGTATGTATACTCAACAACATTATATTGCCACGATGTAAGAAGATTTCTAAATGTATTGTCTCAAACACCATGCCACGATGTAAGAAGATTTCTAAATGTTAAACCCATTACCAATATTGCACGATGTAAGGAAGATTTCCTCAAACACCATTACCAATATTGCCCGACTAATGTATTGGTCTCAGCCACGATGTAAGAAGATTTCTAAATGTATTGGTCTCAAACACCATTACCCTATTACTCAAACATGACCACCAAAGAAGAATGGATGATGACACAAACAAAAGTATTAAGATGACAAGCAAAATTTCTTATTTTTCCACTTTCATTAAATTTGAAAATGTAAATTAGATCATACTGTTAAAATTACTTGTTTTAAATACAGCAATAAATTTTCAGTATTTGTTACCAATATTACCATATTCTGGCAATTTAACATCAATACCACCATATTTTAGTAATTTAACATCAATATCACCATATTCTGGTAATTTAACATCAACATCACCATATTCTGGTAAATTAACATCAATATCAGAATATTCTAGTAATTTAACATCAATATCACCATATTCTGGTCATTTAACATTAATATCACCATATTCTGGTAATTTAACATCCATGTCACCATATCCTAGTAATTTAATTCAAATTCTAATAAACAAATTCAACATTATCAAATTCTAATAATTTTGTCAAGCTATTTTACGATTGATTTTTACTCTCTAAATTACTATATTTGGGTGATAGTGACCAATATATTAATGGTAAACTTGAATTCTCCCGAGTCAATTTACTGGGGGGGGGGGGGTATTTTTCAAAATTCTAGGACAATTTTAACGTTTTTAAAATAATTTAAGAGAGTTTCACAAATAAATAAACAAGGCTTTCCGAGCGATTTCATCGTTTCGTTTTTATCATACAGTTTTATAGAAAAGAAAATCTGATATTAGAACTAGCACATGGAAGATATTGAAAAATATCACTACTTTAAGAGCAACACTGTAACCCGGAGCTTTTCTGTAAACTACAACGTTTTTACCGCCAAGAAAAGTGCTTTTCTGAAATGTCGCTAATAATAATCCAACCAAATACTGTTAATGTCCCTTAATAACCAAATACCTATAATAAATTACTCAATTTATTTAAAATAATATAAACGACCGGAAATATTAGGCACAAAAATTTGTTTGTAAATTTAATATTCCTAGGTTTGATTTGATATTATTGTGTGACATATATATTTTAAAAGGTTTATTTTAATATCGCAGGTATGCTGTCATTTATTATTTAAAAATGTTCTTCTCCAGTGAAAATTAGGTCGCTCCACCTTTACTGGATGGGAATATTTTTAGAGAGAAAAAAAATTGAAAATTTATGTATCCCGGTGGAATTTTAAGTTTATATGTTCTAGACTTAGACGCTGTAAATTTAAATAAACGTCTTCAACGCAGTGCATGATTTTTATAATAATAGTAAAACAGTTTCTACATGTGACATGCTTCATTGTGGTATTTATATATATATAAATAATAAATAAATAAATAAATATATATGTATATATGTATATATATATATATTATATATATATATAATATATATATATATATATATATATATATATATATATATATATATATATATATAGATTTTAGTACAAAGTTTCATTTCAATCTAAGAAATATATCGTAGATACTGTAGTGGTTACTTTATGAGTTAGTGCGAGTGTCGAGCGCAGGCGCGAGTTTACTGATTAAGATATTGATTTCATAATAAATATTGGTTCGATTGATTGATTAGGTATAGCCCGACCACCGCGCGGTACGTACATAGTGTTTCGGCCCTCGGAATTCGGAAAGCCTTAACCTGTTAATTTAAGGGGTTTAAGATTATTTTATTATAGGAAGGTTTACTTATTTTTATGAGTGTTATATTTTTGATTTAAATCAATAAAATTGTGTTGAAGAGTAATTGGCACTAAATCGTTGTCTTTTCTTAAACATTCGCCTGACTCCACTGCCTTATTTCCTATATGTAACATTTTACAAATTAAGAATTAAGATTTAATGGACTGTGAGTTTAATGAGGAAAGAATAATAATGAAGACAGCAGTCCTAGTTTTTGTTAGTTTAATTTATTACATCAGAGCTTTCGCACAAGCGAAAGCTCTGATGTAATAAATTAAACTAACAAAAACTAGGACTGCTGTAACATTTTACGTTTCAATACATACATACATACACACGATATTTTTCTTAGATCGAAATGAAACTTAGTACTAAAATCAAGCATGTTAATGTCCCGAGTTATATTGTTTATGAAATATGTGATATAAAGGACATAAAGTTATATAAAGTAAGGACATAAACACGGATATAAAGTTTTGCAAAACCCATTTTTCGTGATCAGGGACTTCTGAAACGGATTTTTGGCACACCACTGGCTCTCCCAACACACGAAGGATATCATAATCGCATTTTTCCAAAGGAAAATCGCTACAACAAAAGGATATTGTTTTTATTATAACAGAGGAATCATTTATCACAGTTTTTGGTTTGACAAAGGGAAAAGCTTTACAAATGTCAACCCAGAGGAGCCCTTTTAAGGCATCACTTCTAACTGCTATCAAATATTTTCCCCTTAGTCACTAATTACATATGTTAATGAATAATAAACGTTGCAGATTCTTTTGAGAGAATTTATGAAGCAGATAGTATGCTATAAACTTTCTTGAATTTTGTTCTTTACCTTGTATGAACAAAGTTTTCACAATTAAATTGAAAAAGAAATACGTAGAAGTAATCAAAATGAAACTACAAAATAAATATTATCAAAATAACAAAAAAATGTTAATAATTTTTTTTGTAATATACATAAGCTTTTGGCAATAAAATTGATAATTATAATTTAATAATAAACTAATTAGTTTTACGTCTAAATATTATTTAGATGTAGTAAAAACTATCAAATATTTGAAATTTAGAATATAACAATAGACATATAAAACATACTTCCAATTAGATATCCCTGAGGAATCCCTTGCTCTATTGGGTCACATCTCCACTTTCGGAATTCCTCTCACTATCGCCCCGTTTTACTTTTTAGATCACTTAACTTCCCCATTCCCCCTCCCCCAGTGTCATACCCCCTCTATTGAGCTCGGTGACAAACCCGTTTATATTGATTAATAGTAAAGAATTCAATTTCAATACAATCCCCCTTTTTTTTTTTGTAAATTTAATTTCCCCGTCTTTACAGCGAGTTTGAAGATAAATAGGTTTATCTGAAGCGATTTTAAATATTTAAATGACTTTAAGGGAAAAAACAGTAAGTAATTTTAAATCAAGTTATACAACTTGAATTAAGTTAACTTAAATCAAATGATACAATTAATCAGGGGCGAACTGGCCATTGAGGGTTATAGAAGCAGCCATCCTCAGGCCCCTCAGCCAAAAATATATTTAAAAAAATATGAACATATTAAATATTTTTAAAGTTATAGTATATATATTTATGTATTCATCATAATTTTATATTATATTCATAACACCAGAGTCAAATGGGCCCAATATTCTAAGGTAGGGCATAAAGAGCTTCTTTAGGCCCCTACTAATTTTACTTCGGCTTTTAAGGGCCCTATACTGTAGACTAGGGCCATAAAGAGCCCTATCATTCTTGATCAAGCCCCATTAATAATATATTTTAGATGTTGGCCCTTATTTAATTCTAAGGTTTACTATAAATCTATCAACTAATCCTACAAACTAACACTCTATCTAATTCTAAGTTTACTATAAATCTATCAACTAATCCTACAAACTAACACTCTATCTAATTCTAAGTTTACTATGGATCTATCAACTAATCCTACAAACTAACACTCTATCTAATTCTAAGTTTACTATAAATCTATCAACTAATCCTACAAACTAACACTCTATCGAATTTTAAAATTATTATAAATCTATCAACTAATCCTACAAACTAACACTCTATCGATTCTAAGTTTACTATAAATCTATCAACTATCCAAGAAACTAACACTCTATCGAATTTTAAAATTATTATAAATCTATCAACTAATCCTACAAACTAACACTCTATCGAATTTTAAAATTATTATAAATCTATCAACTAATCCTACAAACTAACACTCTATCGAATTTTAAGTTTACTATAGATCTATCAACTAATCCTACAAACTATCTTTCTATTTAGTTATAAGTTTACTATAAATCTGTCAACTTATCCTACAAACTAACTTAAGTATGTTTTCAGACATCTGATGCTCCAACAATTATATTACAAAATGTTTAATTATAACTTATGTGTCAGTTACTTAAATTGCATTTTCATTTCGCTTACCCAACCCTTCTGGATCTAATATAATTAAAGAAAGTTAAATAATCTCTACCCTTAACCCTTCGTCGCCCGATAAATCCCTTATCCCTTAGCAAGTAGAAAATCTCGTCTAAACTTTTCTATGTAATTGTATAGGGACAAAAGTTTACATATAACATAATTTGTCATTCCTCAGGCTTTTCAAACATATTACTTTAAGATAGAAATAAAGTTATGACCTTTTTTTTGAAATTCAGTATAATCTAAGCGATTAAAAAACGTGTACGGGGTACCTTGAACCTTTACCTCGTCGAAATCGAATTCGCTACGCTCATCCGAAAACTACTTACGAAACTAGTACTCTTATTTATTATGTAAACACTTGTACTTAATGGCAACTCAAGTTAATTGTTTTTCTACTTTTTACAATTTTTAAAAAACGTCCACAAGTCATGTGATAAACAATAAACTAATGTTGATAATGTATTGAAACTAGACAGATATGTTATTCTTATATATGATTACATGTGTGCCAAATCGCAAACAGGTCACAGGAGTTTTTAAAATGTTTGCTAAGTCATAATGGGTTAATGATATCTGGATATTACAAATTGACCTAAAGATTGGTTTTTGTACTAAGCTTTAACTATCTAGCATAAATTGGCTGTGCTAAGACAGACACTATTCACACATATAGACAGAAAACTTTTTGAAAACTACTCGTGGGGTTTGGTTTTGAAGTAGCACCAGTGGAGTTTTTAATAGGGAAGGGAACGAAGAAATGAGTCTTTCCATACAACAAAAATTATTAGCACCAGAGGAATTGTTAATAATGAGAGAAACGAAGAAAAGAGTCTCTCCACTAAACTATAAATTTATTCAAAGCGCTTATAACCTAACTGAGGCCATCATCAGTGCCTGTACTAATAAGTAAAAATAATAAAAATTAAAAACATTAAAATTTATAAGAAACAAGTCACATAACAGTAAAGACCATAATAAATAAAATAACAGATACAAATTTGTTTTGCTGGTGCAATACTTTCCGATCTTTTAGAAGACAGGGAAGAAAAAAAGAAAAAAAGCTAATACTTGACAAGTTGTGCGGGCTTTAACATACTAATCTCATTTAATATTGATGTTGTTCTGTTGTTTCACCAATAAGCTTCCAAGACTAAAACATTTGTTAGCTTAATGTGACATTTTCTTTCTTTTCCTGTCTTTTAGGAATGTTAGCAGGATAATAAGAAAATATAAAAGATCTTATTTTTCACAAAGCAAGAGGGATAAAAAACAAAACAAAATCTTAGTAACGATGCAAAGGGTGCTCAACGCGAGTTGAAAGGGTGCTCAACGCGAGTTGAAATGGTGCTCAACGCGAGTTGAAATGGTGACGTGGAAACTCAAGTAACAAACTATTCCGTGTTACGGAAATTTCTGGTTTTATGGTAACAAGTACAGTGGGGAAATTCTGTGAGAGATTGTGTGCTGAGTGAAATGTCACGCAGATAAGGGTGTTCTCACTAGAGACCGACTCGGAAAATTTAGAGAAAATTGCATTGAGTCACGGGTCTCAGGAGATCGTGTCAGATTTTAACGACCAAACAACCACCTTTGAAGACAAAGATTCAATTAAAAAAATCGGGTACGGGGTACCTCGGAACTTTTCATCGGAAGTTTCATCACATCGGATTCGCTACGCTCACCCTACCCTCCCTACTTTGTACTAGCTTTGCTCATCCTCAGAATATAAAACTCGTCAAATGTATGCTGCAACACCTCTTCGCACTCGCTTCTCTCGGCCTTAGATATTAAATACATTCACTTCATTCTCAGTATTTATATACTTTTCGACCCCCTTTTATGTATTTTGTTTTGAGAGAACAAGTTGGTTTCTTCTGTGAACCAAAATATTTTTTTTGGATCTTTCATTTTTCCGGGGGCCATCTATACCCGTTCCTAGTTCCTGTCCAACCATACAAACCTCTTTTCACATCCATGCCTTTCACTCTTTTCTCATGCCCCATTCTACTCCTTTCATTCCCTACCTTCACACTACCCATTCTATACCACACGCCTTTATCACCTTCCTACTTCATCCTCATCATCCCCCCTCGTCCATTCCTCCTACTAAACCCTCACCAACCTCCTGGATCTTAAGAGCATCCTTAACTCTTAACGTATTCGATCATAAATCACACCACAAGATAGACGTCAACTACTCCAAGGGTTTCTATATTTTTACAACGTTCTTCCTGAACCACGTTTTAAAAATGACGCAACGAATAAAAAAATTCATTTTTTCCATGCGAAATTTTTTTATCAGAAAACTATTTATGATTATAATAACCCCTTTGCTTTGCTGTGACCTTGGTAAGATGCTGCTATAGAAATTGGTTTGATATTATTTAATAAGAAAACAAATTAACGTATGCGCTGCATACGCATTTATTATTACTAGTGTGTAACAATATTATAAGTATGTGTTATAATAATCAATCAATAACTCACATCAGTAGAATGCATAAAAAAATTATCGGACACGCTTCGCTCGCTAGATAGAGTAAATAGGGAAACACGCTTACATTCTGAAGTATAAATCCAAAAAAAATAAAAGAAAGCTCGCTTTGCTCGCTAAGTTTTACTTTTTATTTAAGAAAAACTTTAATAGGGTTCCCTTTGCTCGCTAGATTGCATTTGTTATTCAAGCGTGAAAAATGGCTCGCTCCGTTCGTTAGATTCTGTGTATTAGTGAAAAATGGCTCGCTCCGTTCGTTAGATTCTGTGTATTTGTGATTATTTATAGAAATTTATAGCTCGATTTGCTCGCTAAATTGCGAACGTGTTTTAATATGATAAGACTTCCCTACCAGTTTCAGTAATATGGGACTTTTCTACCAATTTCACTTTAATTAGACTTTCATACCAGTTTAGTACGATAGGACTTCTCTACCAGTTCCACAGCGATGAGACATTAAATCCAGTTTTACTTTGATAGGATTTTCCAATTAGTTTCATTTTAAAGGAAGTATTCTACTAGTTTTTCTTTTATGGGACTCTTTTATAGACTTTCATACCAGTTTTACTTTGATAGGATTTTCCAATTAGTTTCATTTTAAAGGGACTTTCCTACTAGTTTTTCTTTTATAGGACTCTTTTATAGATTTTCATACCAGTTTTACTTTGATAGGATTTTCCAATTAGTTTCATTTTAAAAGGACTTTCCTACTAGTTTCTCTTTTATGGGACTCTTTTATAGATTTTCATACCAGTTTTACTTTGATAGGATTTCCAATTAGTTTCATTTTAAAAGGACTTTCCTACTAGTTTCTCTTTTATGGGACTCTTTTATAGACTTTCATACCAGTTTACTTTGATAGGATTTTCCAATAGTTTCATTTTAAAAGGACTTTCCTACTAGTTTCTCTTTTATGGGACTCTTTTATAGATTTTCATACCAGTTTTACTTTGATAGGATTTTTCAACTAGTTCCATTTTAAAGGGACTTTTCTACTAGTTTCTCTTTTATGGTACTCTTTTATAGACTTTCATACCAGTTTTACTTTGATAGGATTTTCCAATTAGTTTCACTTAAATTGGACTTTTCTTCCAGATTCAGTATAATAAGACTTTTCTATCACAGTGTCATAGATAGGTCTATCATAGGAGTTTTGCTTTGAACGCACTTTTCCAAGCATTTCTACTTAAATTTACTGGTTTATTTGACTGGACTACTTTTAACTAATATGATTATTCAAAAATATAATTTTTCTTTGTTACAGTGGATCCCATTTGCTGAGTAACAGGGCGCTTCTCTCATCACCGGATGGTTCTCGTCATCCCCTTGACTTATACGAGGCTGGTGATGACAGTGATATAGGAAGTAGACCTGGTCCACAACCTATCTGGCACTGCTTATTGTCTTGTAGACAAAGGATTCATCAGACTATAGCAAGGAGAAAGGTTAGTCTTAACAAATATCGCATGTTTCACGACGCAAAGGCGACGCATATATTGTATTACTTTTCCTCATTTATAACGCAGGTATATAGAAACAGTATTGTGTTTGCGAAAAAATCCGAAAGCATTATTTCCCCTGAATTATATGTTTCAGGCGTTTTAAAGATTTCCTGAGTGGTTTTCCCAAAGTTGATGTCTGTATGTGAAGTGTCTGTTATCATCGTGGCTCCCAGTGTTTTTATGCTAGAGAGTTGAGTGACATAGGTAAAGAAGAATTTGGAACCATAGAAATTCACGGCCCTTCTGTCTAAATTAGATGAAATATACCTACACTTGAAATTAAAAGGAGTAGAACACTATCTCAGGGAGCTGGAAAAAGGGTCCAATAATATGGCTTTCTTTGTTGGTAGTTACTACCACTCCCCCATATTACTACTACTACTACTAATACATTGAACAAATGTATTAATTCATAAATGTATTTATACATTATTGCATAAACAGAATGCATTACAATTGTCAGCTGTGTTTCACACGTGACGAAATGATATGTATTCTTTTTATTCAAAAAGTTTCGAAGTTCCATGTGTCCCATATTTTTCTTTTGCCAAGTTGGATTTTAATAAATAAATAATATGTTTATTTATACTAAATTACAAATAAATAAAACAATTTGACATCAATTTATAGTATAAAGTAGGATGGACTCTTTTAGAACTTACTTTTAGAAATATACAGTAGGATAGAAACCCTAGTATCTACAATTTAAAATGTGTTAAACAACTTTGAGAGTATGAATTAACTTAACCTTTTTCCTGTGATGCTAAACCCGCATACCATGGGGTACTTCTAAATCTTTTTGATCCATGTTTGCTTTATCTTTAAGGTTTATAACTAAACCTGGGTTTAATCCTTAATATATGTTTCATTGATGCTTACATCTGTGCTTTCTCTTTTTCTTTACCTAAGTCTAAAATGCGTGTTGTGGCAGCAATGGTAAACAAATAAAACTGGTTTAACAGTTACGCTAGTATGGAATAATCAACCAATCAAGTTGTTTATTTCAATTTTAACTCTTTAGGCATTGTGATGACAAACCAAAAAGAAAAGCATGGTTTCTAATTGGTTAAAATCTATTGAGATTTGGCAAGAATGTAGCTATATGCCTAACATAGGTGCCAAGTTTCATCAATCACCATTTGTTTAAATTTTATCGAATGACTTGTGCACGTTTTTTAACAAATTTTAAAACATCAGAAAATAATCAAATTAAGTTCAATTTTGGTACAAGTGTACACCTGTACGTTATAAATAAGTTCCTTAAGTTTCGTTTTAATTTCACAAACATATCTATTATTATTTTTGGATTAAACAAGTTAAGCAGTATCGAGGTGTACAATACCTGGATGAGGGGCCAATGGAAATCAAACGGATATATTCTCATGTAAGGAAGAGTGAAGCGTTTCTGAAAACATGCTGAAGTATAAATTTGCCGAATTTTATATTCTGAGGACGAGCGAAGCGAGTTCGAAGTAGGGAGAATAAGCGTAGCGAATCCAATGTGATGAGGAAAAGTTCCGAGGTATCCCGTAATTCAATTTAAGCATCTGTAAACTCTAATTTTAAAATTGTAGGTGTCGACAAAGTTTGAAATCCTGATGGCTGGAAAATATTAAAGAAATAATTTTTACTAAAGAAATATTTACAGAAAATTTATTTATTACCTAATTGTTTATATAGTTTAATTGTCTACGACAGAGTATACTAGACCCGCACATTCCACATCTGAACCTGAGTCTACAATTCAGATCTGGATTTAGATTTCATTTAATTCATCCACCCAAGTTGGCAACACTGAATGCCGTTATTTTGAAAGTTTCCGAGGAAAATCCTGCGCACTTGCCGCCATCTTGTATAGTTACCTATGATTTAGCATTTTATTTTTACCATAAAACCACAACATTCCACATCTGAACCTGAGTCTATAATTCAGATCTGGATTTAGATTTCATTTAATTCATCCACCCAAGTTGGCAACACTGAATGCCGTTATTTTGAAAGTTTCCGAGGAAAATCCTGCGCACTTGCCGCCATCTTGTATAGTTACCTATGATTTAGCATTTTATTTTTACCATAAAACCTAAGTGAAAGTGTATATTTTGGATGATCATCAAATTTACATCCAGCATATCTGAGGTTCGAGAAAACAAACTCTGCTGAAGATGAAATGATCTGGACCACGATCAGCTGCTGAACTACGGGACTCGCGAGCGCGTCTTCGTTCAGCTAAGTGCACTAGCTTAATTAAATAATGACCAAATTATTTATAATATTTACAGCCCTTTAATATAACTTATTCAAATATACATATACTTGGTACCAATAGATAAATAAGGAATATTTAATGTATTAACCTGCTCTATTACTTATGCTTGTTTGTTTCCTATATTATCATTTACTACGTACACACAGCGTATTTAACAGGCAATCGTATTGGATACGTATGCAATTCGGTCAACTAACTTCACGGTTCTTACAGCGTCTTTGTTTAGTCGATCGAGTGAGATTACTTGATAACTGATCCTGCCAAAACATTGCGTCTTTTATAGTGAAGGTTCACTTTTGGTTATAAGGAAGTGTATAACAAAAATATATTTAAGTAAATTGTGATTTCTTTGCATAATAATAAAGTTAAACTAAAAAAATAATATCCCAAAAGTTATTTGATCAAAAACGGTAATATTGAAGTGAAATAAAAGTTCGACGAGAAGGTTATCCGTTAAATACGATCGTCTCTAAAGGTACATAAAGCGTATCGAGGGATCCATTTAGATTCCATCTTCCTAGTTCTAGCGTATGCGATCGGATCCTCTCCGCATGGTTCATACAGCTAATATTACCGTATTGAGGGATCGTATCCAAGACGATCCGCGGATCTAGAAGTGTGTGTGAACGTACTAATTATTATTTTTACATCAATTTATTAAATTTATAATCGAACCAGTTCATCTGTCTTTAAACACGCATGAAATTATATACAGTGGAAATTTGATGTGGTTTTATTTGTGTACTAAGACTTATCTATTTCAGTACTTGGTATTCACGGAAGTTTTGCTTCACTAAATTGTAGTTGCAGTCAGGCGCAATCACTCCTTTATATAATGTTTAATAAAATTTCAATTTCTTTATTATTGCCCTATTAATATAATTTAACTATAAATCCTGTTACGAAGTGGTTTTAATTAATTAAAATGATCTATTTTTAAAGTATAGATATTTAAAATTCGTACATTCTTTTAGTGTCTTATCAAAAATTCGTTTCATTTTAGCGAAAATCTTTAAAAGATTTTTAAACCATTTTTTATCTTTATTTTCTTAAAGTTCCAATATTCATTGAAAATTGGATCTTAGGAAAATATATATTGGGGGGAAAAAATTTCAAGATAAACCTTCTGAAATTGGGGTCATTTCAGATTTTTTTTAATCTATTCGTGCCCTCTCTTTGGCCCTGGGGATATTCTACATTTTGAAACCCCCTCCCTTATCACTTTTTAGAGGGACATCAAAAGAGATTGGGAGGGGTATCAATGATTGTGAAGTATTCTTGAAAAAAATGGCCCCGTCTTGACGTTAGGAAAAGAAATTAGACTCATTCTAAGATAAGGATTGTTTCTATTAAGGTAGTCGAATTGAAATTGAAACACCAATGACGTCACTAATACTAAAGATTTGTTTAAACCTAACCAACATATTAATCCATTCGCGAATCAAAGAGATAGTTCTCAGGTTGACAATACCAATGGTAGGAAAACGAAAGGGTGGTCGTTTTTTTTAATTCTACGATTAGCAGAGGAGCCGATTGAAATTGTCTATTTATTTCTTTATTGTTCTTAAGTTGTGATAAATGAGTTAAAAATGAATAGAACGACCATCGGTGCTAAAAAATAACCTTGGCCCCATTTCTCGAAAGTATAAGTCTTGTATACTACAAGTAAAAAGCTACAAGTTTACTAATAATTGTAAGAAATTTGTTTCACTAATGTACAAGTGTAGACTAGTAATTATTAGCGATTTTCATACAATTTTATTAAAAAACACTGGTAGGTTACAAGTTGTTTCTTAGATCTCCTAGGAAACGAGCATATTTGTGTCAAACTCCAATCAAATTTGAGTATCTCCCCCACAAATCTTACAAACTATTGTACAAAACAACTTGTAACAACAAGTGTCAAAATTAAGCCTTTCACGAATATCATTGCAATTTAATGTAACCTACAAGAGTTCATGTAAAAAATGTGTCAAAATATTATAAAAACCCAGTTTCATTTATAAGAGCTAATTATTTCGAATGCAATTATTTCTAAAATACGAGATGTAATATTTAAAAACAAAAAGTTTTACGAACTCATATTGAGCACTAAATTACTAATAAACTAATAGTTGGCGATAAAAACTAAGTTTTAATTAATAGAATGAACTTGTAACTCAGTCTACCTAGGTTCGGACTTGGGTAGAAATTTTACAAGTAAATGTTACAAGTAATTGTAATAGACAAGAAAATGTTGTTTATTAAATAGAAAAATGTTACAAATCTACAAGTATATTCTTGGTAACACTTGTAAATTTGTCATTACAAGTTGTTTTTTACAATTTTTGTTACTACAAGACTTGTACTTTTGTGAAACGTGGCCCTGGTTAAATTTTATTAAAAATACCAAACACGGTTTTATATTAAACTGCGATTCAAATATTCGTTTGATGTTCAATATAATATTAAACAAAAAGTATCACTTTATAACATAAATTAAACAAAAACACAAAGGTTGAAAAATAGCATCTTTTCAGTTTATTTAAATACTTATTACAATTAATTTAAACAATTTAATGCAATAAACGAGTAATTTTGTGTGATGGTGCAAAACTAAAATGATTTAAAATTGAAATTAATGAACATAAATAAATTTGAACTCTACACATATTGTGATTTTCATTTCGTTAGTAGTTTTTTTTTTAAACTCATGACATTTAAAAGGGGTTTTCCAATTAAAGGATGATTTTAGTGAGTTTAAACTCTCTAAAATTATTTTAAATAAAACGCTTCAAGAAAGAATTTAAAGGTAAATCGTCAAAAATAAGAAAAAAATAAGAAACCATAAACATATTTCGTTCACACTTCGTTATCACTTAATGAAAAAAAAGATTAAAAACAATAGATGAAAATCTGTTAAGGTTTGGTCAAACAGTTTTTTGTTCAAAAAGAGCTTTATACCTTTTAAATGAAAAAGCAATTAGAGGATATTGGTGTACAACTCTTTAGAGAGACAAGAGTCCCAAGGGAACTAAAACAGGGAGTTAAAACTTTTCTAACTCCCCCTCTGACGGTTTTGAGTAAGGAATTACTACAAGGTAATCCTGGATTTAGTTTTGCCAGGTGGAGGATTTAGGACTTAAAAATAACTTTCAAGAGACCTTTTCCCCTAAAAAAAAACGTATAAACTTATACACCACACAAATATTTTTATCAATTTTTAAAAATAAGTTACAACATAAATTGCCTTATACATAACATGATGAACCATAGAGTTTTTGTTAAACCTTCTCTATTGCATCCAAGGATGTTGAATAAAGGGGATGACGCACTAAGTCGAATTGCCATATAACAAAGTGACCCCATCGAAAATCAAAACATAGAGATGAATGCAACACGAAACACACGTCAAAAACTAACTGCACATGCTTGGTACGAACTGCGCATGCTTTGATCCTTATAACAGCGCAGGTCTTAAAATTTAGAGGCAAACTTATAACCTAAGGGGAGGTAAGTTTGCTCCTATTTCTCTACCTCATAAACTTCCATGGGGTCAGAAATGTTCCTTAATGCGTCATCCCCTTTATTCAACATCCTTGATTGCATCGAAGGCATCGGGATGCTTGTGAAAGTTGAAAAATGTTATTCTTTGTAAACTTGTTCATTTTATACGTAAAAACAAAAGGTACACTCAGAATACTGCGGTAGCGATGCGTCCGGCCGTTGTGTGCGTAGCGGTCATTGCGATGCGGAAAATGATGGTTCCACAATAACAACGCTACGGCCGCAAAAGCCGCTAACACAGTGCACTGTAGTTCTGAATTTTGAAACAAAAATATATTTTTTTCATAACAAAGATAAAAAAGACGAAGAAGAAAAGGTTGTTTTCGACGAGCTGTCTTTTTAGATATCATTTTAATTTTTTCATTAAATCAAATATTTAATTTATTTAATCATGTCTGATTTAATGATAGTTCTTCTTCTCGTTAAAATTATTTCCTCATAGATAATTGTTTTCTTATTTAAAATTTTATATGGTCTAAGTTAAATTTTTAAAGTCTAAGAGAAATTTGCTTGATAATGATTAGTTGAACCAAGCATATGGAACGCACTCAGCAATTTCCACTTCATTATCAATGCCCTTTAGAAAAATATCTGGAAAAGCTAATGGTTTATCCGAGATCATGGTTGGTTAAGCTCAAGCTTTAAAAGCTGTAGCATGAAACACTTTAAAACGCTTTGTTTTTCAGGTAACTCTAAAACCCCGGGAAATTCCTTTCCGGGTTTCATTTTTAAGTCTTTCAGAGGTTTTCAAATGAAGGAAACGCTGTAAATTCTGATCTCACTGAGGAAGGTCTAGTTGCTGTTTGGTCAGTCGGATATTGGGGTGGTTAGTATAGATGATATAGAAGCTTGGCACATAAGTTTGTTTAAAAAACAAATGAGATTTTTGTCAGATATACCAAGATGTTCTCATTAATCGCGATAAATTTTTGTCCACCAGTCGGTTGGTTCAAATGTTGCGATAGAAGCAGCCATCTTGTTTCACCCCAGTAAAAATAAACAAACAAAAACAAAAAATTTACGGTACCCTAGTAAAAGTAAACAAACAAAAACAAACAATTTACGGTACCCTAGTTAAAGTAAACAAACAATTTACGGTACTCTAGTAAAAGTAAACAAACAATTTACGGTACCCTAGTAAAAGTAAACAAACAATTTACGGTACCCTAGTAAAAGTAAACAACAATTTACGGTACCCTAGTAAAGTAACCAAACAATTTACGGTACTCTAGTAAAAGTAAACAAACAATTTACGGTAACAAAGTAAGTAAAGTAAACAAACAATTACAGTACCCTAGTAAAAGTAAACAAACAATTTACGGTACCCTAGTTAAAGTAAACAAACAATTTACAGTACCCTAGTAAAAGTAAACAAACAATTTACAGTACTCTAGTTAAAGTAAACAAACAATTTACAGTACCCTAGTAAAAGTAAACAAACAATTCACGTTAGACTCAGCATTCTTGTTTGTATAGTATGTATTTAATTCACAAAGTTGTCTGCCTCGTACAGCGTGTATCATCATTGCAGCTCCCTGTGTATTTATGCTAGAGTGTTGAAACTTGGTACAGAAATCAATCTCTAAGTCTAGATGTCATTAAAACGTAATAATATTTAAATAATTCATAAAACGCGGAAAGATTTGTTGTTCGGTTCGAGACTTGGCAGGCATGTAGTCACATATAAGACCAATGGGTACCAAAAGTCATCTGGTTGTTCAATTTTTATCGAATAACAACAATTTTTATTTTTCGAATGCTTACAATTCTTAAAAAATGTAAGAAGTCCAATTGAGTTGAAATTTGTTACAAATGTACACCTTTACGTAATAAATAAGTATACTAACTTTTGTTTCAATAAGACAAGTATATCTACTTTTATTATTGGATTATAAAAGTTATGCAGCATCGAGGGAGGACAGTTCTTGGATAGGTGACAGCTAGGATTAACACGAATGTATTTATTACCTGAGGACGAGCGAAGCGAGTCAGAAGTAGGAATGATGAGCGCCTCATGACGCGCGTTTCATGATCATACCTAAATAATAGTATTTTATTTATTAAAATATCTAAGTGTCATTTATTATGTTATGTTCAGTTATCTATTTATCATTATTATGTCTCCATGGTTGTATTAATCTCTTTTTATTTAAAACTTTTTCTTTATAATTACTCCTATCATCCGTTACAATGCTTTTACCTCTTCTTTTTTGTCGTTTCATAATTAAAATATGTTAGTTTTTCGTAATAAGTTTCATATTTTTAATTATTTTTGTGCAATTTATTTTAATTTTATGTGTAATCTTTTATATATTTTATATTATATATTAGCTCGTAATAAACGTCTTTATTGTCTTTATCGTCTTTATTTTTCTTTATCGCCTTTATCGTCTTTATTATCTCGGTGTGATAATCCGATGTGGGAGTAATAGTTTCGTGGTACTCCATACCAAATTTTTTCAATCTTTTGAACAAAGCTTAAACTAATTTGTTCATTTATATTCCAACCTAATTCATAACATTCATTTGAAAAATAGACAAAACTAGAGAAATTTAGGTTATACTAAGATAAAACAAGGTTTAAAATAAACTGTTTTGTCGCCAGAGGGCGTTTGAGCCTCTCTAAACTAAATAGCTACCCAGGTTTCACAGACCTCACATTTACGACACTAAATAATCAAGTCATCATATATATGTCCCTTCATAATTAATAGAAATATTATCATGGAAAGAAAATTATCAAACCTATGGCTTTATTAACAAATAAATGATGTTCTAATAATTATTAATTATATTTTTTATTTTGTTATTGCCATAAAAAAGAACTTTGATAAGAAAATAAATTGATTAAATTTGGCTGTTACGCATTTTGCCATTGATTTGTTTTTTATGTATGTCACTTAATAATTATTATAAATAGGAAAGTTTGAAATTATTATTTTTTGTTTAAGTTTTTCCGAAAAATCTTGTGTAATGTTGATTTAATATGAGTGTATTATAGATGTATTCTCATAATTAATATTATTTTGCTTTTTGGTAGAATAAAAAGTAAGTTCTAACTCTAAATTGTTGTTTTTTATCTAACTAGGGATCTTTTTTTGGGATTTTGTAATGTTTTGTCTCCCAACACAAAATAAATTGCATGTTGTTTCTATTTCGTTTTGTTCTTTTTGTTTTACGCCAGCTAATTGTATCGACAACAATGTAGCCAATTTTATTCATAGACACGTGAAGTGTACAAAAGTTCGTACCGGTTTGATTCGACCAAGGATCTTGAATAAAGGGGATTCAATTCAATTCAATTCAATTCAATTCAAAAAGAAATATATTTCAAAAATTACAAAACTACAGGATTTCTCCCAAAACAGTTTTTTAAAATAATAAAATAAAATAAAATAATACTTCTAAATTAATGTCTACAGATTTCAAAAAATGAAATAAAAGTAAAATTCAAATTATTAGGAAATAAATATAAATAAAAACAAAAAAAAAACAGAATTCAAGTACTCAGGGTCCAGAGGGCTACAAAAAAAAATTATAAAACAAAACAATACAAAATCAGGTTTAAACATATTTAACATATTTTATAATAAGCATAATTTTGTTCAAACTTATTTCAGTCTTTTACACATTATATAAATAATAAGCAAAGCAAATATGCCGAATATTTTATCTCTATTGAAACAGTTATACATTCTAATAATTAAATTCATTAGACAACGTAAGTTAGACCTGTTGTTGTCTATGTATGTTTATATGTTTTATTTCACAATTTTATAACAACTATAACAATCAACCCTACAACAAACTAAACAAAGTATTTTTATAAGTACTGATGGACATGTTGAATATGTCAGCATGTTGACAGTGTGAGTTATACAAACTCATCATTTTAATGACAGGGGCGTTATTATGACGTTGAGTTCTGGATGCAGGTATGTAAAAAAGCTCTCGCTGTCTTATAAGTCTCTGTGGAGCATAAAAATTAATTTGTGACAATAATTCACTACTGTCAATATTATTATTTATAAGTTTATATAAATACGACGTTTAATACGACCATAGTGCTAACTTTGCGTCGAGACTCTAGAGTGTTGTAAGAGAGATCAGTTCTTAAAGTCAAAGTGGGAGTATCTCTAGGACAGTACAACCCGATGACGCATTAAGGAATATTTCTGACCCATGGAAGTTGTATGAGATAGAGAAATAGGAGCAAACTTAACTTCCCCTTGGTTATAATGGAAAAAAGGCGCCAAACGCAGGTTATGTAGCCAGGTTGTCGAGTTTGCTTCTCGACTTTCTTCTGTGCTTCTCGTGATTGTTACATATGTGGTGCTTGTTAAGTCATTTGTGCTTATTTAATTTTACATTTTGGACTATACTTTGCCACTTTAGTAAGTGATCATTTAAGTGTGTTTTGTTAAAACCTTCTCAAGCAATAAACAATGGGAAACCATTGAGAGGTAAGTTTTCCTCTAAATTTTAAGACCTGCGCTGTTATATGAATTGTAAGCATGCACAGTTTGTACCAAGCATGTGCAGTTGGTTTTTGACGTGTGTTTCGTGTTAAATCCTCTCTACTTTTTGGTTTTCGATGGGGTCACTTGTTAGTATTGCAAATCGACTTAGTGCGTCATCCCCTTTATTCAAGATCCTTGGATTCGACTCAGTGTCCCTAAACAGAAAAATTCCGGTGCGGTAGTCCACATATCGGACAAATTTCCTTTGGAATGCGTGTTTCCGTGCTTAAAAATTCATTTCTTCCTTAAGCACTTGATTTATGCTTTATAACTCCAGCAGTTACCAATTGTCAAGCACTACTCGTAACTCATTTTTTCTATATTTTTCAATGAAAATGCGCATAATTATGTCGTTAGTTATACAAATACAATGCTTCTAAAGATGACAGTACACAGTATTATTTGCACTAGTTTAATGCTCAGTTGGTTGGTTCATGGTTCATGGTTGGTTTTTTCAAAGGTTTTGGCACATTTACTTTAAAAAATACAGAAAAAATGAGTTACGAGTAGTGCTTGATAATTGAGTAACTGCTCAAGTTATCATTTGTTATTACGTCATTACTCATCAGGGTGCCGGCAAAGCCTGAACTCACTCTAACCTTCATTTAAAAATCTGAAGAAACCAAACAAACCCCCTCACACCCCAAAAAATAACCAAATTTAATACCAAAATTAATAAATAAAATAAAAATAAAGAGGCACAAATCACCCCAAATCAATAAATAAAATATGGCTCCGGTTAAAACAAAATAAATATTGTATACTTTTGCCAATAAAGAACTTGTTTAAAAAAAATAATGTAAAGTATATATCTGCCTAGGCTCTCACTAATACTATACCGAGATTCTTTGCAAAAGATGCCAGAACCCAACAGGAAACCTGACTCAGTGAATCCTTTCTGGTTTTCTTTATATTTATTTCTATTTTTTCACATCCTGTTTTCCTTCTTCATCCTTCTACTGATCTTTTATCTTTATGTTTATTATCATTATACTTTTGCTTGTGTTATCGAACTACACTTTTATGACTGCATCTAATAAGTTTATCTTGAATCCAGTCTTTCAACATAGACCTTTCATTTTTTTAAGTAGTGGATCTTGTCTTTTGAGATCTTCAAGAGTTAACCATTACAGACATTCAATCTTCAGATTGCAAATCTTTGGAAAGGTGATTGTTGTAGTACCACTTAACAACATTGGTCTGTTGTATCCTTGCTAAAAGGATCCTTCAAGCCTCCACGCCCTGTCATAAGTCCATGGGTCAGAGCTTACCATTTATCACCGCCTGCATCTTCGCATTTATTTTTAAAGTTTCCATAGTCCTTAACTCCACCGCTTTCAATTACTTATTGGTAGTTGATCATCGTGAATTGTCCAAATTTTCATTTTCTGCGTGCTAATGTATCATTGTATTTTTATACACACACACAGATATGTATATATATATATATATATATATATATATATATATATATATATATATATATATATATATATATATATATATATACATATAATTTTTTATTACTTCAAAAGTAGTAGTAAAAGTAGTTTTAGTTTAAAAACGCCTTATTGCATCATATCATAAGAAGGGCCTGAAAATTTCTCTGTTTGTTTCATTATTAATGATATTCAACCCAGGTCACTTCTTGACTTTAAAGGGATTTTATTTAAAACTTTAATCTATATTAATGAACCCGAAACAGGTTTACTTAGCAAAAGGAAACGGTGTCAAGTGAGTTAAAGTAGACTAAACCATGCAATACTTGACGTGTAATGCGGGTCTAAACTATCTTAGACCCTTTCAAAAGATTTTCGGTTTAAATTTGAATTTTGTTTAAAAGTCTGAAACATGTTGTTATGGAGGAGAATAGAGTCAGGTTTGTAGGTGATGAACATGTTTTATTGAAGCTCTGTATTTACTAAAGGTCAGATTGAAATTCTAAAGATAGAGTTCTGTTTGACTTTAAAGGATTTTGTTGATAATCACATTTTCTAGACTTTGTCTTTTTAACCCAGGTTTAATACAAAACATTTGAAAAAATCGGGTACGGGGTACCTCGGAACTTTTCCTCATTACATCGGATTCGATACGCTCTTCCTCCCAGCTTCGGACTCGCTTCGTTCGTCCTCAGAATTAAAGGTAGTTAAATTTATTCTGCAACACATCTACAGACTCGCTTCGCTCGTCTTTAGATATTAAATACATTTGTTTTATTCCTAATGGTCATTTATCCAGGGACTGTCCACGCTCGATGCTGCTTAACTTCTATGATCCACCAAAATCATAGATAGACTTGTTGCATTATAAGGAAACTTAGTACTCTTATATATTATGTCAAGGGGTACAGTTGTACCATTTTTTTAGAACGTATACGAATCGTTCGATAAAAATTAAACTAATGATAATCTGGTTAACGCTAAAATGATCTTATTTTATATAGGTATATGCCTATATGACTATATATGCCTATAGACTTAGAGGCCTAGCCTTATAGACTTAGACTCAGAAGCCCCGGGGCGCAAGTTAGTCAGTGGCCGACGTCGTGTAGCGGCAAAGGCGCGAAGCGCTGAGGCCACGTAGTGGCTACGTGACGATGGCCCGTATTGTAAATGTTTTACGGTTCTCATTAATACACTTGTGTAGTAGGTTACAAAAAGATTACACAAAGCCCCTGAAAGCCCCATAAAGGTTTTTCAAGCCTTTCAAAGTATTGAGATAGATAATGTCCACTCAAGTCGCCCATTACAGATAAGCATTATTGTTTAATTTGATAAAAGGAATTTCTCTGAAGAACGGTACAACATAGTTATTATCTATTACATGCATACAGTCTATCGTTTAGTTTAAAAATCCCCGAGGTCATAAGTATTTTGGGGATTGACCAATCAGAGAAGCCGCTGCCAACCTCTCACTTAAAAAGATAAAAAAATCCCTACCACAATAACCGCTGTAGGGAAGTAACCTTCTTCCCGGCAATCGTTCACTTTGTTTGTGATTCTTCTTTTGATTACATCGTTTTGAAAACTACTTTCAAATTAATCTTAAGATTAATATGAAAGTAGTTTTCAAATATAATTTTAAAATTATATTTTAAAATAAATGTAAAAAAAAAATCGCCAAGAAAATACGGGTAAAATAACCTGATTTGTTTACATAGTTCTTTACCGCTCCCTTCTTGCTGGGATTTTTTTCTTAAGAATCAGTGGTGCCTAAACTGACCTGTCGAGATTTTCAAACTAAACGATAGACAGTAGTAATGTAACACAGCATTACGAATATTATCTCTTAATTACGTCAGTCTAAGTTGAAGACTCGATACTTGCAATATTAATCAAACTTTCAAATTAATGGATTTTACTCGAAATGGAAATTCCATTGAAATGCAAATAGATTTAGTAATTACCTTAGCAATTAATAATTAATTACTTGCGGCTTAGTAAAGTAATTAAAAGGCATGACTGACGTTAAAAGCTTTCAAGATAACAGGGAATTCCATAATAAATATGTTATTCAAGAAACACTCGATATTAAATTAAAATATGGTGTAAATTAATTGTTTATTGTAGCTTTTTAGGGCTTAAATATGCGACTGGATGGAACATTCTCACGCGCCTCCCTATAGAAATTTGTGTTTTGAGCCTATGCGATGCCATGTACTTGTTAACTGTTTCTAACTCTGAGTGGTAGTAATAGGTGAGAGGTCATAATCACGTAACAAGTAGACCACGTTGTTGAGCCTTTTTTGCTAACTCCCTTAGATAGAAAATAGTGTTTTACCTTATAATTTGCAGTGCAGGCATTCGTTGCGTCTAATCCACTGATGAGCCGTGACTTTACCATATGTTTCTATAGATCTTTTAATAAATAGATTGAAGCAACAAGTGCTCTAGTGATAGTGATATGGGGGAGTGGTAGTAACTACCAGGCAAGAAGGCCACGTTTTTGGGCCCTTTTTGCCAGCTCCCTAAGATAGTGTTCTACTCCTTTTAATTTTAAGTGTAGGTATATTTCATCTAATCTAGACAGAAGAGCTTTGAATTTCTATGGTTCCTCTCATGCTTTTTCAAGCAATTATACATATTTTCACTGACTCGTTTAGTATAGTGAAAACTGGGAACAACACGTGCTCTCACTGTTAAACCAAACCTCCATACACTTAAACCTACAAGGCAGAAACAGTATAGTATTATAATGGCTCTACAATGAGGGTCCTAAATTTTACCTAAACCCAGTTTCATTTTGGGTAAGGGATCTTTAACGAGTACCTGACGACGCACAGACTCGAGACCGGCCCTTAAGTCCTTTCTGAAGGACGTGGTACGGAGAATTTGTATCTCTCTCATAAAAATCCCAGAGGCCCGTGCTAGGATTGAACCCATGACTAATGTCCATTCATTCTGTGTATTGGCCGCGTACCTTAACCACAATACCACGGGTGACTCCAACAAGTGCTCTACAGCCAGCAAGTTTTCCTGCTTTCAAAACATATAATATTTAAAGCAGAAAAATATAATATTTCTATATGCACTACTATGGGGGTTATCAATTTTGTCTAAACCTATGTTTATTTAGGGTTAGAGATCTTTCACGATTACCTGACATCACACAGGCTCGGAATCACCGGCTTTACCTTCATTTCGAAAGACGGCTCATAAGGATTTCTACCCCTTTCATAATTTTCTAGAGGCCCTGACCGAGATTGAACCCGGACTGTCTGGGTGGCAGGCACACGTGCTAACCATTACACCAACGGGACTCCAAGGCATGATAATACACATTTGCTTTAAAACTTCGATTAACATTGACAAACAAGTATAAGTACTACTGTTCCGACTATTTTCCGGAAACCTGAGCAAGAACTAGATTGGTAAGCAAGAACGCTTTCCAAAGGAAATTCGTCGAGCTTGCGGACCTCGGTGCCAGAATTAATTTTCCTCGACTGGAAATCTAGTGTTTCTCTCATACTTCGAGGATCAAGTCTTTACTTGAATTTATTACACCTGTCGTTTTTTTTTTTCTCTACAAAAGATAACATTTCATATTTCTCATTTTTCTATTCAATAATAACCCCCCCCCCCCCCCCCTTAGATCAATATCATGAATAAATGTAGAAGTTTTTTATTTACCAGTAACATTATATATATGTTTTATTTTTCTTTTGACTGTTTTATTTCTCGAATTACCAGTATAATATTTAACGTTTATAGTACGACACACGGCTAAAATCAATTGACAGTGCGCCAAAAATCTGTGAGGGAAAGAATTCTATTGGTTCAGACCGACCCCGCTCTTTCCCCCTCCACCTCATGCCAACCTCGGTATAAAAAAATACCTTTTTCGTAAATAAAATCATAAAAAGGCAACACTGGTTGTTAATTTGTAACCTCGCGTCGCTTTTATTTCCCTCATTGTGCATATTGATTTGTTTGATTTCGTTTCGTTTCATTCCAATCTGTTCAATTTATCCAATTATCGCGAAGTTGTAATATGATCTGAGTGCTTATATTTGACGCATGGACATTGACGTATTCTTTAAGCATTTCTTGCTTTTTGAGTACAGCGCAGGTTCTGTGCTCGGTCAACCAAAAGACAGCATTTTTTTTTTGAAAATGCCATGTCTTTCAATAGATGACAGTCTTGACTTTTTTAAGTCATGAATGCATATTGTGTCATATTACTTTTATAATATGAAACAATACGCATTCAATTATACAAACTTGACACAAAAAAGCAGTTTGTTTTGGAAAAAGTAATTATAGATGGCAATTTATTTAAATCGTCAAACTTTTATCAAAGAACTATTATGATCCATTGCATTACGTAACTCCAAAACTTTAACTTTAACTGACAACTTTAACTCCACTTAATTCATACTTCCCGAACAAATTTAAAGCAACACTTAGTTGGTAAATTTATAAGATACAACAATATTCCTTCTTAAAAAGTAAATAAATAATTTTTAAATATAAAATTCGATATCAAATAAAAACAAATAATAAAATTCAAAACATAACCTGACTTTCAGTGTTGCCAGAGTAGGGAATTTTTTTTGTTACATAAAAGAAGGGATTTTTTTACTAAAAAAAAGAGGGTTGAAAGCATTGAGATTTTGGCGGGCTGTCAATTGATTTTAGCCGTGTGTCGTATAATAAATTTATAAAAAAAGAGTATTTCTTATAAAGTGATGTAGAAATTCATACAGTAGGGGTGGGGGCGCGGGACATAGTGGTCTAACTCCCCCGGAATAAGCTGCTTTAGATGGGCCTGCTTTAAGTTCACCGTTCTTCCACTAGAGGCAGGTCGGTTCACCTTGTACAGCATATATAAAATAATTAGTTCTTCATTTTCAGGATTTATATTATTTAAATGGATCTTTATCAATGTGAAAAAACTTATTAATTATTTTAAATGTATATTTTTCATAAAATGTTATAAAAATATAAACGCTGTGGTATTTTTAACTAGACCTGATATCATGATAACCATGACGTGCAGAAATGGAAATTAATTTGCGTGTTTATTGTTTTTTTATTTGTTCTGTTAATGGAAAAAATTCTAAATTTATCTTATTTTCTCAACAAATAATCTTTTAAACAACTGAAAGTGTTCAGAAAATTTGTCTTGTTTACATTTTAGTTATAGACGTCTTGATTTAAAACTGATAACAATATTGATAACAGTCGTACAAGGTTAAAACTAGCGCTCGGTGCGGTAGTTGATGCAACTAGCCCCTGTTTTTTCAGGACCACCTCCAACCAGGGAGTTGGACCACTGTGTCCCGCGCCCCCACCTCTACTGTATGAATTTCTACATCACTTTAATTTCATATTATTTATTAATATAAACAAGTGACTATCATAAAATCTATTCATAAAATCTAGAGGCCCGACCGAGATCGAACCCGGACTGTCTGGGTGGCAGGCACACGTGCTAACCATTACACCAACGGGACTCCAAGGCATGATAATACACATTTGCTTTAAAACTTCGATTAACATTGACAAACAAGTATAAGTACTACTGTTCCGACTATTTTCCGGAAACCTGAGCAAGAACTAGATTGGTAAGCAAGAACGCTTTCCAAAGGAAATTCGTCGAGCTTGCGGACCTCGGTGCCAGAATTAATTTTCCTCGACTGGAAATCTAGTGTTTCTCTCATACTTCGAGGATCAAGTCTTTACTTGAATTTATTACACCTGTCGTTTTTTTTTTTTCTACAAAAGATAACATTTCATATTTCTCATTTTTCTATTCAATAATAACTCCCCCCCCCCCCTTAGATCAATATCATGAATAAATGTAGAAGTTTTTTATTTACCAGTAACATTATATATATGTTTTATTTTTCTTTTGACTGTTTTATTTCTCGAATTACCAGTATAATATTTAACGTTTAAATTTATAAAAAAAGAGTATTTCTTATAAAGTGATGTAGAAATTCATACAGTAGGGGTGGGGGCGCGGACATAGTGGTCTAACTCCCCCGGAATAAGCTGCTTTAGATGGGCCTGCTTTAAGTTCACCGTTCTTCCACTAGAGGCAGGTCGGTTCACCTTGTACAGCATATATAAAAATAATTAGTTCTTCATTTTCAGGATTATATTATTTAAATGGATCTTTATCAATGTGAAAAAACTTATTAATTATTTTAAATGTAAAATTTTCATAAAATGTTATAAAAAATAAACGCTGTGTTATTTTTAACTAACCTGATATCATGATAACCATGAAGTGCAGAGTTGGAAATTAATTTGCGTGTTTATTGCTTTTTTATTTGTTCTTTTAATGGAAAAAAATCTAAATTTATTTTATTTATTAAACAAATAATCTTTTAAACAACTATAATGCGACACACGGCTAAAATCAATTGACAGCCCGCCAAAATCTCAATGCTTCCAACCCTCTTTTTTTAATAAAAAAAATCCCTTCTTTTATGTAATAAAAAAAATCCCTACTCTGGCAACATTGAAAGTCAGGTTATGTTTTGAATTTATTATTTGTTTTTATTTGATATCGTATTTTTTTATTTTTAAATTAGTTATTTACTTTTTAAGAAGGAATATTGTTGTATCTTATAAGTTTCCAACTAAGTGTTGCTTTAAATTTGTTCGAAGTATGAATTAAGTGGAGTTAAAGTTGTTAATTACGTAATACAATGGATCATAATAGTTCTTCGATAAAAGTTTGACGATTTAAATAAATTGTCAGCTATGATTATTTTTTTCTAAATCAAACTGCTTTTTTGTGTGAAGTTTGTATAATTGAATGCGTATTGTTTCATATTATAAAAATATAATGCATGACACAATATGCATTCAAACTTAAAAAAGTCAAGACTGTCATCTATTGAAAGACATGGCATTTTAAAAAAAAATGCTGTCTTTTGGTTGACAGAGCACTGAACCTGCGCTGTACTCAAATAGCAAGAAATGCTTGAAGAATACATCAATGTCCATGCGTCAAATATAGGCACTCAGATCATATTACAACTCCGCAATAATCAAATGAAATGAACACATTGGAATGAAACGAAACGAAATCAATGAGCATAATAAAAGCGACGCGAGGTTACAAATATTTACAACCAGTGTTGCCATTTTATGATTTTATTTACGAAAAAGGTATTTTTTTATACCGAGGTTGGCATGAGGTGGAGGGGGAAAGAGCGGGGTCGGTCTGAACCAATAGAATTCTTTCCCTCACAGATTTTTGGCGCGCTGTCAATTGATTTTAGCCGTGTGTCGTACTATAAAAATGTTAAGAAAATTTGTCTTGTTTACATTTTAGTTTATAGACGTCTCGATTTAAAACTGATAACAATATTGATAACAGTCGTACAAGGTGAAAACTAGCGCTCGGTGCGGTAGTTGATGCAACTAGCCCCTGTTTTTTCAGGACCACCTCCAACCAGGGAGTTAGACCACTGTGTCCCGCGCCCCCACCTCTACTGTATGAATTTCTACATCACTTTAATTTCATATTATTTATTAATATAAACAAGAAGGCATCGGCCTCTTTGCCACCTCGCGGCCACAGGGTTGTAGTACTTTATCAGTTAGTCATATTACTAGTTTATATAAGTGGCATACTGCCAGGATATAAGCGAATTTTCAAATATATTCGTAAACAAACATATATTTATAAACAAACATTGATTTATTTGCATTATGTCAATTAATGACGTATAATTCATTTTGTTCTTTGAATTGAACTTGGCTTTAATAAGCTCGTTATCTCTTTTGTTTTTACTTGATTGTGTTTACATCAGAGACTATAGATACTTAAACAGTAAGACTGTCGACTCAATGGTGGGAAAATTTGGATTCCGGTCGACACTAGCGCTGCGGCGGACCTACCTTTCAATTGAGTGGGCGTGTCTTAATTTCCCGCTTTATGCCCACAGTCAGTTTGAAATTTAATTTTTATACTTTGTATGTTATACTTATAACTAACCCTACCACTTTAATCTTACACAGAACACTTGTGATTATTTTACTTAATTCAACAGTTTTTCATTTAAGTAATTTATTAATTTAATTGATTCAATCAGGTAATAATGAAATAGTGGCTAAAGTTTTACACGTGCTAAAAGATAGATTTTGGCATTTAATGCAGCCTGTATTTTAATTACATCGGCGAGATGCGCACATGTGATTAAATGTAATTACCTGATAAAATTGACTAAATCAATAAATTAATTAAATGAAAAATACTTATCTGCCATCATATTTATCTGCCATATAGTGGAATAGAATAACATATAATCTGCCATCATCTCTGGAAGTTTTAAAAAGGTTTCTATTTACTTTTAGTTTCTGAATTTTGGAAATACAGAACATGCAACGGCGAACCGTTTTTGTGAAAAATACATACAGAAAACAATCAATTTTATAATAATAATAAATGTAGCTGTCATAAACAAGAATTGTCATGATATTCATAAATTTAAATATAAAAATATAATCAGTCATTTTTGGAAAGCTATTGAGGTTAGTTCATAAGTTGTCCGCACCGGTCCGCCGCAGCGTTATTTTTAGTAGCTTGCGATAATCGAGTCCAAACTTTTCCTCATTTAAGTTAACCCCCCCTGGTTTACATTATGTATTAGCGACGTCATGCATAAACGCAAAATATTTGTTTCCCCAAACTAATAGCCGTGTAATCGAAGTGGTTTAGGCATCAAATCTACCGGACCTTTTGCATCTCATATTATTTAAATAAATAAACATAATTATTTATCTCTCCAGACGGTGTATAATGTAAAGTTTATTGACTAGTTTTTAGGGAGTAAAGAAGCACTTTTCATTCCCTTGGGAGTAAAAAGTAACTTTTTCTCCCTTGGGAATAAAAAGTGTTTCCCATTATTGAGTTATTAGAGCCAATTATATCAATTTTTAGGGGAGTACGACTCTCTATATTTATACAGGTGACCAATCAATTTTTGTAATTTTTGAGGGGTAGCATCCCCAAAATTTAAAAGGGGGGCCCTACCAAAAAACAATTTTAAAAAAAAGTTAGTTTGGAGCAATAAAAAAATTGATTTTTTTTGGAGGCAACACCCCCTAAATTTATGAGGTGGTCCGACCCAAAAATATAGAATAAAATAAAACAAAACTTAATCAAATAAAATCAATGTCTGGAGATAAAATCTTGTTTGCGCCTTGGAAGTAAAAAGGTATTTTACCCCTCGCAATTACCTTCCTTGGCTTAGCCTTGGGAGTTAAATATTTTTGTTCTCTCTGTTTACGCCTTAGGAACCAACTAACTACTCAGGGAAGTAATAGCATTCTTTACTCCCTTGGTGCATAAATAAATATTAGAAAGCAAGAACTGTTTTTCTAAATTTATTTCAACTTAGCGACTATAATAGGAGACGTCTCAAACCCTCCCTCCAAGTCATGGTCAACTAAAATATATCCTAAAGATTTACTTTGTTATACGATACAGCCATTATCATCCACAAACTTAATCTCATCTACTACCACCGACTTCTATCTTTGTTTAATTAAAAACAACATTATATACAAAGTATTAATACAAATTTAAAGTTAAAATCTAATATGTAGGACAAGAATCTTAATTTATTTTTATTTTTTAGTTACTCGGTTTAATTAAAAAATATAACTAAAGTTAATGTATAACATATATTATAAACAAGATAAAGTCGGTATGTAGCAGAACTGCTGTTTCATATCTTAAAAACTCTATATAAAAATAAATATATACGTCTAAATATAAGATAATTGGTACAATGTTTTATAATACTAAATTTATCGTATATTAATTAATTTTAAAAAAATCAAAGTGTATATTTAAATTATTTGTAAATATTCTTAAAGTGTAACAACTATATGGTTTCTCATAATTTAATGAAGTTTATAGCTGAATGGAGCAGGACTTTGAAAGGAAACCATTAAGAGCTTAGAGTTAAGTTTTGTCCCCTTATTACTGGGGTAGGATTTTGTCCTCCATTTTAAAGCCTTTTTATAAACCCACTCTATTTTCTTAGTGTTTTCTTCTCGATGATTAAGTTGATTTCATTAAGTATAAAATGTCGGACTGTTTAAAGGGGTTTCGTCATTTGCTCGTGTTAAAGCTTCAAGATGTCGGATAGTTTTGTGTTTACGTACATTTTTTTATTTGTATATTTTGTTTTTGTTGAATATTTAGATGATTTAAAGTATATGTTTGAGTTTAATCTTATGCAGTGACATATATATAATTAAAATTGATACTTTTTTTAATAGTTTACTTAAAAATCTGAAGAAACAGTTTTTCATGCTGTATAGTGAAGTATTTTCCGTCGTAGGATTGTCTTTAAGAAAATTTTATACTGTGAACACTTTAATGACTTAAGTTATCATTTTTATTGGGAAAAATAAATAAAAGGTCTACGATTCGCAATTTATTAGAATATATTTAGCTTCCAGGTTTTTTTGAGGTAAATTCAGGGCTGGGGGGGGGGTTAACCTACTGCAAGCACTAACTAAAAATTAGTGCTGCGGCAGACCGGTGCGGGCAACTCATGAACTAATCCCAATAGCTTTCCAAAAATGACCGATTATATTTTCATGTACTATATGAAAATATAGTATTATATGGCCATATGGTATTATATGACCATTGAATTTATGTACACCAAGGTGATTCAATTGTAGGTTATTTATGAATTAAATCAAATTTACTATTCCTGCAATGACTTCAATTCCGGACTATATCTTAACATGTCAAATAAATTTTGATCCTAACAAAAATACTCCGTGAAAAAATGCAGCCAAGTTTTGCGTAAAAAGTTATGATATAGTTTACGCCAAGTCTATTTCATTTGTTGTTTTCACAAATCTTGGGAGATATAGATGTTTATTTAGTATCCGTAACGTATGCACACTAAAACCTTACGTTAAGAAATTTCTGACTTGGCAAGAACACAAAGGTAAAATTAATTAATCTTAATTAATATTGAAGGGGTTTTTTTGAATAGGTGTTACCTATTTTCTTATTCTGATTCTGATTTAGAAATTCAGCGTGCTTGCCAAGTCAGAACTTTATTTTCTGTAAAATTTCGTAAGGCTTTAGTGTGCATATGTTGCGGATATTTAATAAATATCTACGCGGACAGAGTCCAACATCTCATCTGCAATGTTCATGCGATGCTGTTTTTGGTCGCAATTAAGCTATTTTGGTACGAATTTAAAAATAAAAATGTAAAAATCGAAGACGATCCAAAACACGTGCAAGCAAAGCAGCTGTCAACAATTAAGTGAATATTCAAAATGACCGAGCTTGTCGGCATAAGTGAGAGACATGAGTACCAACATAAAGCCACAAAAAGATCAAAATTCGAATATAGGTAACCCGCGAAAATTCAAAATTCGCAATACTTTTGAACACACCTCGTATATCTCAAGATTTGTGAAAACAGCAAATGAAATAGACTTGGTGTAAACTATGATATCATAACTTTTTACGCAAGACTTGGCTGCATTTTTTCACAGAGATTTTTTGTAGGGATCTCACTTCTTTTTGTATTTAATTTTGGTTAAGATGTGTGGATTTCGAAAGTGCCTGTTTCTATCTCTTTCGGTCCATGTATATGTCACACGTAGATAATTATCTAGACGGCATGCAAATCTCTGTTATTAGTATGTGTCGATACCTACACAATCTTAACTATTTTTTTCTTACATACAAGTTTACGACACTCAAACACAAGCCTTTTAAATAAAACCCTTGACTAGACTTGTGGACTAATCTTTTCCTGATATTGAAAGATTTAGAACCCAATATTTTTTTTAAATTAAAAATGGAGACCAATACAACTTTTAATGTATAATAAATACTTATTTATTAAAATATTATATGACATATTATATATATATATATATATATATATATATATATATATATATATATATATATATATATATAATATTTAAAATATTTTAACTGCCTGAAGTTAAAGCAGGTTCGCATTTGCTAACATGTGGTGATTTTGGTCAAGCCCTTCTTACAACCCAACATGTAAAATAACTAATTTTGCATCTGAAATAATTATAACAATGAATGCTTCATATAAAAAAATACGAAATTAAGATTAAATTATTAAAATTGTTTAACATACGTGATAAAGAATTAAAAAAAAAATCTCACTTATATAATACAGTCGTTGTATTATAGTTAGACATATATATTTTCATGATACAAATTATGAATCATAAGTCTTTATAATCCACTAATTCTTCATATCAGAGGATATATTTAGGAGATCAGATAAAAATATTGCAAATTTGACAATTTTTCCTAGCTTTATCAAATAAATCCAACCCTCATTCTAAATTTCAAGTTTCTACGATTATTAGAAATGCCTTAGAATCATGATGAGTTAGTCAGTCAGAGTCGAAATCAGGCGTTTTCAAAGCGGAATATCTCGAGAGGAACACAATATATTTACAAAAAAAATACATAGTGGGGCTGCTCATATACAATGAGTTGCTAAAACACACAGCGTATTAATCAATTACATTAAACATGACAATTAGCAATGAAATAAGTAAAACTATAGTAAAAAATTTAAACACAAAATAAATTATTAGGTTAAACAAACAGAAAATTAAATTTGTACATTATATCTAAAACTAGATAAGTTAATTATACACATGGTTATTGATTATGCCTAACGAATCTAAAATAATACTCTCAGATATTTGCGTCAGTTTTTTGGGGTCAATTCCCATATCCTCGAAGAATTTTGATGTTATTTTAGGAATAGCACCTCTCGAGCCAAACCATACTCCTATTACTCGGAACTCTCTGTCGCCTTGTTGGTCTCTATATTTCTCTTTATAATAATCTAAACACTTTTCATAAATCTGTTTCTTTTCCTCGTGGACTTTCTCACCTTGTAAAGGATCGTTAGTCTCGTACCTCACTGTAGGGTCAATCACTAAAGCTTCCTTACTGTTTTTATTAAAGGCTATAATGTCTGCGTACCTCGTGGAACCATTTGTATCAACGCCGAAGATTTCCTCATAACAAGTGTAACCTTTTTCCCTTAACAAGTCAATGATGGTATGTTTGACATTAAGTTGGCGGCGAGTAACAAGAAGCATGCATAACCTTATAATGCATGACTTGACTGGGGCACTGCCATGCCCCAGATTTCATTAAAAAAACCTCCAATTGAATCACCTTATAAATTTTATCATCTTGAGTCCAGGACACTTTGGGTGAATTTAAATTTAAACATGCTGTAACATAATAATGTTGATTCTTGTTAATCACTTAGTTGAAGTCCACCTTTAGGGTGTTATTCGATTGATTTGAACATATTTAAATTTGAACAGTATAGTAGAAAGGCGGAAGAAATTCTAGGTAGAAGTAGGAAGATTTGTAGGTCTAGAATAAGTATTTTGATGGATGGTCCCTAACCACTTTACAGAGTGTGGTAGATGTTATTTTCTTTTCTTTTAGGAGTTTCTGGTTCTTTTAGAAGTTGTTTTAGAGTTTAGAGTTGTCATTTCTTTCTTTGTTTAATAGGAAATTTGGTATAGGCTCTCGCGGATCTTTGGTTGGATAAGAAGGTTTTGTTGAAAAGGTTGTTGTTGTAAGTGGGAAACGTGTTGCAACAACACGTTTCGTGTTAAAAATTATTACTTAATTTGTTTTTATCACTCTTCTGGTGTATTAAACTTGATTTAAACAGTTGCAGTTGGATTCGTCTGTAGTTTTATTCAAAATATTGGAGATTAAGTGCCTACGGACTGAGTGATTAGTTTGTGACTTAGGTTGATACCGGCTGGTGACTAGCGTCCACTCTCTAGGCTATGTTAGGTGCCTTCATCCTAATCAAATGTTGGGTGTTTCTACACAACCAGGTTGGCCAGATAACTCTACTTGTCCTTGGTATATCTCCTACCTTACGGTTCAAAAACGGACGGAAGTACGCCCATTTTCTGACCGAACCTTCTCTTACCACACCTAAAATTTCGGAGGGAGCTACTCCAATAATTTAAGCTTTATCCAAATCTTATTTTATTATTTAATATATCTATTAAAATAGTAAACTTACGAGCCTGAAAATCTATCATTAGTTATTTTGACAGAGATTTTTTGGTATATATTAAACATAGTTAAGAATAAATTAACACACTTGAGTTTAAAAAATATTTTTTGTCAAACCACAATAAGCACATAGTTTAGTTTTTTTCTACTTTTTATGTACTTATTGTGGTTTGACAATAAAATATTTTTTTTAACTCAAGTGGTGTTCATTCATTCTTAACCATGCTTAAAAATCTATGTTCGCGGAGCCCAGATTTCATGTAAGGTCGGCAGAGGATTGCCGTAGGTACAAATTGTACGATGCCCCCAATGGTACCATTTGCTCAATATTAAAAATAATAGTTTATATAAACTCAGTGGTTCTGGGGATCAGTCTGATCTATCTAAGCTCATTACTGATCTGTTTAAGATCAGTGCTTACATGAGATATCGTCTCAGCTTAGTGAAGAGTCGGACTGGTGCTTAGCCATTTATCAGTTTTGTTTTTGTTTTATTTTTTGGATCAAAACAGGAGAATGTTTTGTCCAATAAATACTTATTAAAATCAAAAAGGTTGTACTTACCGCAAGTTGAAGAACCAATCGAATAATCAGCTACCGTCGATACTTGCTGTTGGATATAAATATCCTTTGGGATATTCATATCCAACAGCAACTATATCGACGGTATAAATCATTAGTTGTTTTGACAGAGATTTTGTGGTATATGTTAAACATGGTTAATATTTAATACACTTGAGTTTAAAAAGATTTATATTTAATTGTCAAACCACAATACATGTCAGGCCCATAGGGGCGTCATACCCTGGTATGGCAAACCTGAAGAGGCAAAACGAAGGACCAGCCAACCTCAAAACTCAGCGCTAACTTAATCCTAAAATAAGGTAGCCAGACACAAAATTTAAGTTGAGCAAAAGCGATTTATTACATGCAAATAGAGCATACAAGTGAATATTAATAGCTGTATTAAAGAAGTTAAAGAAATAAGCATAAAATACGCAAAAGTTAATAAAATATAAGCTAAATGGCGGAGGTAAGCGATAGCGTCTACCATGAAGCCCTGCTGGTATAATGACCAGTATAATAAATAAATAAATATTAAAATGACGATAAAACAAACAAGCAATAAATAATAAATAAGGCACATGCAAATGGTATAAACTAATATAAATTAAAACAAAACCAAGCATATGCTAAAAGCACGTAAAACATAACCAAGCCCCAAAGGGGGGAGGGGCGCAATTTAGCTTATACCTAAATTATTAAGCCAATTCTAACTTAATCAAGCTCATACGATGAATTATTGTACATAAATTTGGTAATAATTGAAATAATAAATAATCATTAAAATCGAAGGTAAACCTAAAATAAAACCTAAAATGGTGGCATGCACAACCATAAAACACGTTATTTTACGTGTTTTAAATCTAAGTTTGATAGCGCTAAATTATAAATTAAACAATGAAAATAATATAAATAAATAAATTTATGACTAGACGTGAATAGATCCTAATAATAGGCGTAAATTATTATTAGTGTAAATGTAAAGCGTGTATTTACGGCCCTTAAGCGAAGGTGATGATCGAGATGGTGAGTGACGGCGATTATATGCGATAACCAGTCCATAAACTGCACAAACTTTATAAATGCAACGTCCCAGTTGTAGCGAAACTGTTCTCTTAAGTGGTGTTACAGCGAAACAGCACTTAAACTAAATTAAATTAATTAAAACTTAATTAAAATTTGGCATCACATGCACAAAGCCGGCATTTTTGTCACTTACAAAAGATAACGAACTCTTTCGTCATATTTCGGATGGTGATAGCGAGTTACGTCATTTAATTAACAAAATTTAGATGATAATTAATGAGGTTTCATGCTGAAACACTGGTTTCAGCGATAATGATGAGCGATTTGAAGCAAAGTTGTGTGAAACAGGTTGGTAACACTGTCGGAAGTTTGCGAAACCTTCCCGAAGGTTACTAGATGAGGTTATTGTTGTGTAATATCGAAGCAACGTGATTCGATGTGAACAGATTGCCTGTAGAATGTCAATAAAATAAATAAGTGTGCTGAGAAATATGATGAACGATGGCTAAAGATGTGGCGGAAGAGAAGAAAAGCTGAAAATAAAGTGTAAAGTGTCTGTGTGTGTTTGTGTAAAACCTAAATTCTTGGATGTGCCAAGTCCAGGTAAAATCACGACTTTATCTTAAAACTACATAAAAACATAAATGAACATAAGAGGGGTTCATGTCCAAACATCACCACCTACCAAAATTAGCCTAGGGTAATTTTAAATCAAGTTCAGAAAGCGACTCAGGAGAGTCAGTTTCAGAAGAATGAAGGACGACTACCTTATTTACAGGACGCTTCAGCACAGAGTTAGAAGTCTGGACTGATACGACGCGAACAACGTTGTCAGCTCCTGGATGTGTCTCGATAACTCGACCAGCAGGCCACCGCAATCTCGGGGCGTTGTCGTCTTGAAGGAGGACTAAGTCACCTACCTGTAAATTAGGAATTTGTCGTCTCCATTTTGAGCGTTGTTGCAGCGTGGTGAGATATTCCTTGCGCCAACGTTGCCAAAAGTGTTGCGACTTTTGGTTTATAATCTGCCAACGCGTTAATCGATTTAAGGGTATCTGGCCAAGCGATTTCTCAGGAATGGCGAGCGGAGGACATCCTATGAGAAAATGGCCAGGGGTTAGAAACTCAAGATCCTCTGGGTCAGTTGTAAGGGACAAGGGGCCTAGAGTTCAAGATTGATTCGATCTTGATGAGAAGTGTAGCCAGCTCTTCAAAGGTCATAACGTTTTCTCCGTAAGTCGTACGAAGGAGGCGTTTTACTGACTTGACGACTGCTTCCCATAACCCACCAAAGTTTGGAGCATGTGGAGGGTTGAAGGACCATTGCACCTCATGCGATGTGGCGTAGGCTTGCAGTTCATCTTGAGTGGTTCGCTGGTTAATCCACTTGTAGAGTTCAGAGATTCATTGGCAGCTCCGACGAAGTTCGTGCCATTATCGGACACAAGTTTCTTCCGGCAATCCTCGCCTACCAATGAATCTGTCTAGTGCAGCTCTGAAAGCAGGGGTGCAGAGTGAAGAGACCAACTCCAGATGAACAGCTTTAGTGCTTAAGCAAACGAAGACACACAAATATGCTTTCATCGTGGCGCTTTTCGAAGAGTGGAGGTCTAATTAAGAACGGTCCAGCAAAGTCGAGTCCTACATTGCGAAAAGGACGGACTTCCTTGAAGCGTGAAGCTGGCAAGTCTCCCATCTGCGGTTGACAAGGTTTGGCGTCAAATATGCGGCATTTGAGGCATTTCCTAGTAAAGTTGCGAACTGTGCTTCGTCCACCGATGATCCAGTATCTGCAACGCAGCGCAAGAAGCAGAGACGGTCCACAATGGAGGTAAGCAGAATGGTAGTGTTTGAGGATAAGTGTCGTTAAATGAGATTTGGCAGGTAAGATGGCAGGATGCTTCGTTGTATCCGGAACGTTAGCATTCTTAAGGCGACCACCTACCTTGAGAATACCATCTCCATCAAGAAAGGGTTGAAGACTTGACAGTTGTTTCGGCGGCGGTGTTTCACTGTCGGGAGATTTGTTGTTAAAGAAGGCATGTCGTTGAACAGCGATAATAGCGAATCGAGTTGCTCTTCTTATCTCCTTTACTGAAGGTGCAGCTTTCATATTGACGTCCAGTCCACGCAGTCGGTCGACGAAGCGAAGAGCGATAGACAACTTGTTAAGAAGCGTCGGAAGATGAGTAAATTCCTTAATCCAGTCGATGAGAAGTGGAGATGAAGTGGTAGAAAGAAGAGTCTGGCCGACTGAAATCGGTTTCAGTTCAGGTAAGTCTTCCTCTGGAGCGAAGTTACACAAAGGCCAAGAAGAAATATCATTTAATGCCCAGGGAGGTCCATGGAACCAGAGCTGGTTATCGATGAGCTGAGATGGTAGGAGTCCACGGGAACCGATGTCGCTAGGGTTATCACCAGATGAGACATGGTGCCATTGACCAAGCGAAGTAAGCTCTTTAATTTTAACCACTCTGTTGGCTACGAATGTCTTTAAGCGGAACGACGGAGTTTGGAGCCAAGAGAGGACGACTGTGCTGTCAGAAAAAAAATAATAAGAAGGCAGAACGGGTAGCTTGCTGCAGAACGGAGACAAAGATTCGAACAAACGAGCACCCAGTAGCGCAGCACACAATTCCAAGCGGGGAATTGACGTAGCTTTGACTGGAGCAAGTTTGGTTTCGCGAGAAGGAGGTGCATCTGGCAATCTGTAGCTGAAACGGAGCATAAGTATGCTGCTGCACAGTAAGCTCGTTCTGAAGCGTCGACGAAACCATAACAGTGTATGATGCGTTCGGTGATGTGATCCAACGTGGTATAGTGACGTGAGACAGGAGCGGAAGCTGACTGATGAGACTTCTCCACTGATCAGCGAGATCTTGGGAAAGGTTTCGTCCCAGGACAAGTTTCTCTTCCAGGCTACCTGGACTACTTCCTTAGCGAGAATCACGACAGGTCCTAAGTAGCCTAGTGGGTCGTAGATTTAGCCACTGCTGATAGCACGGAGCGTTTAGTGCATGTGTCCACAGGAGGCGCGATAGCGTAAGAGAATGCGTCCTTCTGAGGGTCCCATTGAAGACCGAGTATTTTCACAGTGGTTTTTGTCATCATTGGACTCTAGGGAAACAGGTTCTTGATGAGGTAAAACAGCAGTCGGATCAGAGTTGCAAAAATCAGAAAGGATGCGAGAGTCATTGGCAGCCCATTTGCCGAGTTCGAAACAACCTTTAGCGAGGAGGTCGGTTACTTGACGTCTGAGTGCTATAACTTTACTTAATTCGTTGTCTCCTGTAGCAATATCGTCGACGTACATGTCGTCTTCTAGCACCGGAACGGCGAGAGGAAACTGATGTCCTTCATCTTCTTTAAGCTGCTGAATGGTACGGAGCGCTAAGTACGGAGCAGCTGCTTGACCATATGTGATGGTTTTAAGTTCATATTCCTGAACTTCGTCTGCGGGACTGAAGCGCCAGAGAATATGCTGATACTTCCTGTCAGCAGGATGTATCAGTATTTGTCGATACATCTTAACTACATCAGCCGTGAAGACGTATCTGTGGCGTCGGAAGTTAAGAAGTATGGTGACTATGCTTTTCTGGAGTTTAGGACCTACTAGAAGCACCGAGTTTAGCGAACCGGAAGCTGTAGAAGCGGCAGCGTCGAAAACTACTCTTAACTTGATCCCTTCTCCTTCACCCTTTACGACACAATGGTGTGGAATACATACGACACCTGGAGTTTGCGCAATCTCCATATGGCCAAGGTCGATATATTCTTGCATAAATTCATGGTACTTGACTCGAAGCAAGGAATTTCTCTCTAAGCGACTTTCTAAATGCTGCAAGCGGCGCAGCGACATGCTCTTAGTTCCCGTCATATAAGGTCTCTCATCTTTAAATGGCAGCGAACGACGTATCTACCATTAGGAAGTCGATAGTGAGTAGTCCGAAAGAGCTCTTCACATTTCTCGTCAGCTGGATCCTTACAGACGACCTGCGGTGGTTCTTCAAGTTCCCAAAAGCGATGGAGTTCTTGCTGAAGTGGATCAGGCTGAGAGTAGCGTGAAACGTGAAGACAGGAAAGTGATGAGATTTCAGCTCTGTCCTTAACTCGACCAAGAACGCAGAAGCCAAAAACTGTACCCAGAAGAATAGGCATAGAAGGTGAGATAGTCAGCATTTGACCAGTAAGTATCTCACTGAAGAGGTCACAGCCTACCAAGAAATCAATAGGCCGTGGGACCCAAAATTCGGGATCAGCAAGCGGGTAATCCCTATATTGATGCCACATGTCAGCAGTTGAATAAAACCCTGGAAGCGGTGAGGTGATATTATCCACTACGACGGCAGAAGTCCTGAAGCGAGGACGGGGAGAATCAGCTGATGTCAAAGTACAAAGCGCTCGACCTTGACAGCCAGTGAAAGGAGTAGCTCCTATACCCCATATATCTGTTGATTGCGTATCAACTTGTAGACCTAGAAGATCAGCGCACCTTCTAGTTATGAATGAGAAGTGGCTCCCGGAATCCAGAACTAAGCGAAAAGGCTGCGGTTGCACTCTTCCTTCGCAGTCTTCAAAGTTACAAAGGGCTGTTCCCAAAAGTACTTCTACCTGATCGAGGGAAGTAACTTGACAAGAGACACCACCTTTGCTCTTAAAAGATGTAGAAGGTTGCTCAGAATTCGACTGGTTCGTAGGAGGCGTTCCACTGGAGTCTGAAGACGTATGCGACGTCCCATGTAACATGCTATGATGCCTACCCTTACAGAATCTGCAACGCCATCTCGAAGAACAAGCATTCGTCTTATGTCCTGTCTGTAAACAGTTTCTACAACCTCTCCAGGATTGCAGGAGCTTCTGGCGATCAGCGACTGAAGCCATAGAGAAGGTTAAACAGTTAACAAGGAGATGCGAGTCCTTGCAAACTGGACAAACGATGTTTTCCGCGGGCTTGTCATTTTCGAAGGAACGAGATCGTTGATCAACATTGGATGGTCGCGAAGACGACGACTTCCCGTACCCAGCGTTGGCGAGGAGAGTTACCGGCTTACTTGAAGATCCATTCTTCTGTTGTTGGTTCCTATAGTTCGAGGCGTTATAGCTGTTAGAGTTATTATAGCGATTCCCTTGAGAACTCGTTTTGCTGTTGGTTGTGGGCGACAATCCTAAAGCAAGTTCTGAAGCATTACAGCAAGATCTCAGATAAGTAATAAGTTCGTTGAAGGAAGGAAAATCCTTAGAATTTTGATGCTCGAAAGCTTCTTTTGTTTCCACGTCTAGCGATCGATAAGCTAAATAGAAAAATATAAACTCTTCACGATCAGCGATGGTTAACTTCTTGAAAGCAGCAACATTCTCCGATAACTGAGCAATAAGTTTGTTCAGAACCGCGGCGTTCGGTTTTCCAGAGATGGGCTTCACACTTGTCAGTTGATCCAGATAAGCGGTGGCAAGGAGACGCTTATTATCGTAAGTATCTACGACGGCTTGCCAGGCGATGGTAAAGTTTCCTTCAGTCACCGTTATCTGAGATATAACAGCTAGTGCAGGACCTCGTAAGCACTTCAAAAGATATTTAAATTTCTCATATCATCCATGTTAGTGTTTATAACCATGCTGGTGAAAGTGTCCTTAAAATGCGGCCATTTTGTGCGATCTTCACCTCCATAAACAGGAAGGTCAAGTGGCGGCAGCTTAGGTTTGTAAGACTGATTAAGAAAGGTTGTATTATGCATAGTTTGTTGAGCTCGCTCAGTTATCTGAATATAATATTGATTCGATTCATTAAAATATCTCTTAGCCTGTTTTTTTTCGTGATCATTTTGAGTGCCACAGCTGCATCCTGTGGGTAAGCATATCACACAGATTGATGTATCTCTCTTCGTATTTATTGTAAACATCCTTGATACCTGAGTACATCCCTTTGAAGAGAGGTATTTGACTATCATCAGAAAAGCCTTAAAACCTTGGTCTCTAATATCTCTAAGGTCAACACAAAGAATTGCTAATTGACGTCTGACAGACACTTCCATGATGGTAAAGCGAAACAGCACAGAAGACAAGAAAACAGGTTACGGAGATTAAAATATTAAAAAAATGTAAAATATAACAATAGAAAACAAAAAGATAATAAGCAGGAAAGATATAAAACAGAAAATAATAAAGAACCATGTGCGATGGTCTACGTAATAAGAGTTAAAGATGCGGAGATAAATACAGATGTAAGCAGCAACACGTCTATGCGATGACAATTTAGCTACACATGTCATCCGCCACCAGTAACAGCGAACTAAGTCCCAGGCAAGATCAGTGAGCGTACACCACCTACCGTGAACTAAAACCATAAAAAAAATAAACTATATAAATAATAAAGAAAACCAAAAAGAATCCAATAAAAATCGAATAAGGTTCAAAATGATCCCTTGGCTGCAAAGGATAAAATAATCCGGCTCGACTCGGACCAAAATGTCAGGCCCATAGGGGCGTCATACCCTGGTATGGCAAACCTGAAGAGGCAAAACGAAGGACCAGCCCAACCTCAAAACTCAGCGCTAACTTAATCCTAAAATAAGGTAGCCAGACACAAAATTTAAGTTGAGCAAAAGCGATTTATTACATGCAAATAGAGCATACAAGTGAATATTAATAGTTGTATTAAAGAAGTTAAAGAAATAAGCATAAAATACGCAAAAGTTAATAAAATATAAGCTAAATGGCGGAGGTAAGCGATAGCGTCTACCATGAAGCCCTGCTGGTATAATGACCAGTATAATAAATAAATAAATATTAAATAACGATAAAACAAACAAGAATAATAATAAACAAGGCACATGCAAATGGTATAAACTAATATAAATTAAACAAAACCAAGCATATGCTAAAAGCACGTAAAACATAACCAAGCCCCAAAGGGGGGGAGCGCAATTTAGCTTATACCTAATTAAAGCAATTCTAACTTAATTAAGCTCATACGATAATTATTGTACATAAATTTGGTAATAATTGAAATAATAAATAATCATTAAAATCGAATGGTAAACCTAAAATAAAACCTAAAATGGTGGCATGCACAACCATAAAACACGTTATTTTACGTGTTTTAAATCTAAGTTCAATAGCGCTAAATTATAAATTAATAACAATGAAAAGAATATAACTAAATAAATAATTATGACTAGACGTGAATAGATCCTAATAATAGGCGTAAATTATTATTAGTGTAAATGTAAAGCGTGTATTTACGGCCCTTAAGCGAAGGTGATGATCGAGATGGTGAGTGACGGCGATTATATGCGATAACCAGTCCATAAACTGCACAAACGTTATAAATGCAACGTCCCAGTTGTAGCGAAACTGTTCTCTTAAGTGGTGTTACAGCGAAACAGCACTTAAACTAAATTAAATTAATTAAAACTTAATTAAAATTTGGCATCACATGCACAAAGCCGGCATTTTTGTCACTTACAAAAGATAACGAACTCTTTCGTCATATTTCGGATGGTGATAGCGAGTTACGTCATTTAATTAACAAAATTTAGATGATAATTAATGAGGTTCCATGCTGAAACACTGGTTTCAGCGATAATGATGAGCGATTTGAAGCAAGTTGTGTGAAACAGGTTGGTAACACTGTCGGAAGTTTGCGAAACCTTCCCGAAGGTTACTAGAGGAGGTTATTGTTGTGTAATATCGAAGCAACGTGATTCGATGTGAACAGATTGCCTGTAGAATGTCAATAAAATAAATAAGTGTGCTGAGAAATATGATGAACGATGGCTAAAGATGTGCGGAAGAGAAGAAAAGCTGAAAATAAAGTGTAAAGTGTCTGTGTGTGTTTGTGTAAAACCTAAATTCTTGGATGTGCCAAGTCCAGGTAAAATCACGACTTTATCTTAAAACTACATAAAAACATAAATGAACATAAGAGGGGTTCATGTCCAAACAATACATAAAAAAGAAAAACTGACCGGTTTCGACTATTACTTAGTCATCTTCAGAGTACTTTTTATAAACAGTACAGTATATAAAAAGTACTCTGAAGATGACTAAGTAATAGTCGAAAACGGTCAGTTTTTCTTTTTTATGTATTGTGGTTTGACAATTAAATATATATCTTTTTAAACTCAAGTGTATTATATATCGACGGTAGCTGATTCTTCGATATACTTATTACCCGTAATTATTTGCTTGTGGTGTCTTTGTTATACTCTCTGGTTTCCCCATTTACCAGTTCCGTTAATCCTTTTCCTGGCCAGACTAATCGTCGTCATTACTGTGGTTTTAGCATACAACTTACCACTAGTAGATGCTTTTGTGGCCTTCACCATATAAATGGGTTGGCGCTAGATTTTTAAGAGAACTCAGTATAACACGGGCATTAGTTAAGTTTGTTATTAAGTTTGTTATTGAGTTTGGATACAACATATTTGAAGGATGAGATCATCCTGAGTTGGGATGAGATCATCCTGAGTTGGGACCATCCGGTGTGAGTTCACCCAAAGCCCCACGGTTAAACTCAGATATCATAAGCCATACAAAACCTGCAGCCGACCTGAGCTGGATTATTAACCATACGAACTTGTACCGCAGTATTCTAATTGCTGCCTACAATGCTGATAAAATTTAAAAACTTTGGTACGAAGGAATTTTCTTTAAAATGCATGCTTATCAGTCCAATTTGTATTTGTTTAACAACCTCAGTAGCGTCACAACTTATTATATTTTATTTTAATTTTTCAAAGTAAATGCGCATAATTATCATATAGATTATAACATTATGCCGCACAGCATTATTTTCACTCACTTAAAACTCAGTTTATGCTCATTTTTAGGGCATTTTCTTTTGGAATATTCGAAATAATTACGTTATAAGTTGTGACGCTAATGCTGAGGTTGTTAACAAATACAAAAAAATTAAACAATATTTGGATTGATAAGCAAGAAAGTACGCATTTCACAGAAAATTCTCCCGAATTGCTGACCTTCACGCCAGCATTATTTTGTTGCTTAACGTACCCGTTACGTTATTTTACTGAACCGAACAAAAATTTAAATAAATCACCTTAAAAAATTAATCGTCTTCAACGCCTTTATCACACGGCTACTCTGACGTGTGTATGTGAAAACCATAAGCAGTAGTGTGACCATACCTCACAGAACCCCCTGGACTCTTATCAAATTCTTCCCTATGTCCACACTCACACCTGTATTATTATGTTGCCTCCCACCACTGTCCAACGACATCTTTCCAACATTTTCACTCAGTCTTGTCTTGGCCTTCATCTATTTCTTTATAATTACTATATTTATATTAATGCACATCAAAATGGCTTGGCTTGGTTTAGGTGAGCATGATCCACTTTCAAAAAATTGTAACTCATTAGTTACAGTAGTTAAGGTATTACTTACTCTCTACAACATTCCGTAATCGATTCTTAACTTTTACGTCGAAAAAATATTTTGATTTGTAAAATAAGTCTGGTTATTTTACATGGTTATTTAGGGGATTTTTGATTGCTTAAACTGTTTTTACTAGATAGTAAATCTAGATAAACAGAAACATTCCCGCCTTTATTTAATGTTTCCCCTTTTTTTCAACCCCTTTTTTCGACATTTCGGTTCACTTAAGGTAGTCGCATCGACTTTGGATCAGTTTTATTTAATTTAGCGCCCCAAGAAACAAAAGTACAGACTTTTTACCGACAATAAATGTAAACCTTGAATTTTACCGAATCTTTAAAAAAAATTGCTGGCTCAACAAACCGAGTTAATCACGTCATAAATATTTGATTTTGAATTGGTTCATAATTGGGTCAGTATCCTTTTAAGGTTAATTTTTGTACCAAGTTTGATTTAAAAATTCTATTTCGTTCAAGAGATAGCGTGTTTACAAAAACCCCCTTCAAATACATATGTATGTGTCTAATATATATAATATATATATTATATATATAGATATATATATATATATATATATATATATATATATATATATATATATATATATATATATATATATATATAATATATATATATATATGTATTGTAAATGTTTAACTAAACGTATTCTATCGTGATTAGATACTTCTAAAACGGATATTAACACCGATCCCCCCCCCCACCCCCCGCCCTATGAGTTCTCGTCATTTCGCTTTTTCGAGAAATTTGCAACAAATTTGTGTCACCGTGTTCAAAATTATACAAATTATATCATTCATCTCTGTCATGTAACAGTAATATATCATTAGGGGGAGAAAAAAAGTGTTGTGAAGGGTTTATTAGAAAGGTATTCGTCTTTTCCATCTGCCAAAAATTTTTCAAATACCACAAATGCTTTTCTTAGGGGTCTAAAAAAATTTGACCCATAAATAAAGTAATAATAATAATAATAATGCTCGTTTAGAGCCTTATTATCATCAATCATCAGGGATAACCCCTGCGGGAACCACCGGAAGTGGTTGCTGCAACTGTTAGGCTCAAAGTGTAAACTAAAGTTGGCGATAATATATTTGAATAATATTATTTACTCTTTGGTTGTATTATATACTCCTTGGTTGTATTATATATTCTTTGGTTGTATTATTTATATTTAGTTGTATTATTTATTTTTTAGGATAAATAGTACAATAATAATATCTTGTATTAATTATTCTTTGGTTGTATTATTTATTCTTCTGTTGTATTAATTATTCTTTAGTTGTATTATTTATTCTTTTGTTGTATTAATTATTCTTTGGTTGTATTATTTATTCTTTGTTTGTATTATTTATTCTTTGTTTGCATTATTTATTCTTTGGTTGTACTATTTATTCTTTGGTTGAATTATTTGTTCTTTGGTTGTATTATTTATATTTGGTTGTATTATTTATTCTTTGGGATAAAGCAATAATAATATCTTTATTATATATTCTTTGGTTGTATTATTTATTCTTTGGGATAAATAATACAATAATAATATCTTGTATTATATATTTTTTGGTTGTATTATTTATTCTTTGGAATAATTATTAAATTAATAATGTCTTGAATTTATATATTCTTTGGTTTGTATTATTTATTCTTTTGGGAAAAAGCAATAATAATATCTTGTATTATATATTCTTTGGTTGTATTATTTATTCTTTGGAAAAATTAAATACAATAATAATTATATATTCTTTGGTTGTATTATTTATTCTTTAAAATAATTAAATACAATAATAATGTTTGTATTATTCTTTGGTTGTATTATTTATTCTTTGTTTGTATATTTATTCTTTGGAATAATTAATACAATAATAATGTCTTGTATTATATATTCTTTGGTTGTATTATTTATTCTTTGAGAAAAAGCAATAATAATATCTTGTATTATATATTCTTTGGTTGCATTATTTATTCTTTGGGATAAAATAATACATAATAATATCTTGTATATATTTTTGGTTGTATTATTTATTCTTTAAAATAATTAATACAATAATAATGTCTTGTATTTATTCTTTGGATTGTATTTATTTATTCTTTGTAATTATACAATAATAATGTCTTGTATTATCTTTTTGTATTATTTATTCTTTAATTATTATTCTTTGAAATAATTAATACAATAATAATGTCTTGTATTATTCTTTGGTTGTATTATTTATTCTTTGTTTGTATTATTTATTCTTTGAAATAAATAATACAATAATAATGTCTTGTATTATATATCTTTGGTTGTTTATTTATTCTTTAAAATAATTAATACAATAAATAATTCTTGTATTATTCTTTGGTTGTATTATTTATTTTTTGTTTGTATTATTTATTCTTTGGAATAATTAATACAATAATAATGTCTTATATTATATATTCTTTGGTTGTATAATTTATTCTTTGGAATAATTAATACAATAATAATGTTTTATATTATATATTCTTTGGTTGTATTATTTATTCTTTGAGAAAAGCAATAATAATATCTGTATTATATATTCTTTGTTTGTATTATTTATTCTTTAAAAAATTAATACAATAATAATGTCTTGTATTATTCTTTGGTTGTTTATATTCTTTGTTTTGTATTATTTATTCTTTGAATAATTAATACAATAATAATGTCTTGTATTATATATTCTTTGGTTGTATTATTTATTCTTTGGAATAATTAATACAATAATAATGTCTTGTTTTATTCTTTGTTGTATTATTTATTCTTTGGAATTACAATCTTATATATATATTCTTTGGTTGTATTATTTATTCTTTGAGAAAAAGCAATAATAATATCTAGTATTATATATTCTTTGGTTGTATTATTTATTCATTGGGATAAATAATACAATAATAATATCTTGTATTATATATTTTTTGGTTGTATTATTTATTCTTTGGTTGTATTATTTATTCTTTAGTTGTATTATTTATTCTTTGGTTGTATTATTTATTCTTTGGCATTTATTTAATACTCTTATCTCTTTTATGACACGAAAAAAACTGTTAAATTTTTATGCTATTTTACATATCAACGCCCTTCTTAAAAGAAGGTATTAACATTGCACATGTCAACACATTAATGTTCGAAGGCGGTGGGAATATGTAAATTTTAAAACCTTAGAGACGGTTTGAGGAGGGAGAGGTTAAAATAGAGGCAAACATGTGACAAGTAAATGGTATGTGGAATTTGAGATTCATGAAAATAAAATTTAACCAAAAAATGTTATTATCTCGTCTTCCTCGACAAAAAAAATGTTTTTTTTACAAAAATGTAATGAAAATATTAAGAGAAATAAGAATTCTTTATAAACTTATTTGAATAATTATTTATTATATTTTTCTAATTTACACCATTAAAATTTAGGAAAATTATTGTGTGACACTAAAAATCTGAAACCAAGATATCATTTGAATTATCTGTGTCAGTGTTTTTAAGTTATATCATTTGATACTACCGAGTTTTGCAAAACATGAATAGTTGACACAATATAATTGTGAGAAAGACACCTAGGAAATGTAACAAGCAAAATGCAATGCTACAACTGGGAACTGTTCCATCATTCAACGTTCGTCATCATTGATGGCTCGACATAATGTCATGTCACACTCTGTTTCGTTACGTCTAAATCATCAGGGAAGCGACAGAGCCTGAACTCACTTTAACCTTCAATTAATTCTTCATTATTTAAGGCTATCCTTGAGCGACACAGTAGTGATAAGATCTTTAATGTTGAACTTTTGGAACTTATAGAGCTTTGCCTATCTCAAAACTATTTCTGTTATAACGGCAAGTTCTATGAAGGTAAAGCTGGTTTAGCCATGGGCGCCCCATTATCCGCATTAGCTGCCAACATTTTTATGCACTTTTTCTATCGCGAGTTTGTGGCTGATGCTATGAATCCATTTATGAAATACATTCATTTTTGGAAGAGGTACGTGGACGATGTTTTCTGTATCTGGACTGGTTCCAGAAACAAACTTTTACTTTTCTTGGACTATCTGAACAAACGTACTAAGTCTATCAAATTCACTCATGAATTAGAACAAGAAGAACGTCTTAATTTTTTAGACTTAAGTATAATTAAGAAAAACAAAAGTTTGCGCTATGAAGTCTATAGGAAACCTACAGCTACAGACAACATTATTCCATCGGATTCCTACCACCCATGGAGTCATAAAATGGCTACGTTTCACGCCTTGATACACCGCCTTCTAACTCTCAACCTTGACCGAGAAGCTTACAACAAGGAGCTGTCTATAATAAAATTTATAGCTAATAACAACGGTTACGATACATCCCTTGTTGATAAGCTTATAATAAAGAAAAGGCAACGTCTTATCCTTAAATCTATGGGAGAAGAGAAGGCATTAGATGATAAGAGATGGTGTTCCGTTCCATATATTGGCCCCTTATCCCAGAAAGTAGCTTCCGTCTTGCAAAATAATAATTTTAACGTGAGTTTTAATACATGTAGCACGCTTCGGAATCATTTGAGTAGGGTTAAGGACCCCGTGCCTAATAAATCAAAGAGTGGTGTTTACATGGTTCAATGCGGTGTTTGTAAGTCGGAGTACTTAGGTCAGACAGGTAGGAGCATAAGTACCCGTATTTCGGAGCATTTAAAGAATACAGGTAGCAGGTTCTATGACCATATCAATGCTGAAGATCATAAGAACGGTCCGCATCAGGTTGGGTTCCTTCATTTTGCAAATAAAGGGCGTAAGCTAGACTTCTTGGAGAAATTAGAGATTCTAAGGAGTCAGGAAGCAGTGGGAGAACTTAACTTGAACGTCAGAGGGGAAAGATCACCCCTTCTACTAGCTCTCCTGAAGGTACCGCCCCCGCCTCCAACCAGTCTATCACGGCTCACCGACATCGTTGAGTCGAAAAAGAAGAGGAAGAATATTAATAATTCTATTTAATTTTTTACGTATATAATGTCTTTCATTTAGCTGTTTTCTTATAATTATCCCTGGTAATTTCATTTGTTTTTAATTTATTTATATAATTTGTATTTATTGTCTTTACTGTATTTTGACTTGATTTTTATACATTGTATTTGTTTTAATTATTTGTAATTTTACTTATTTGTACAGGCACTGATGATGCCTCATGTAGGTTGAAAGCGCTTTGAATAAATTAATAGTTTTGTGGAGAGACTCTTTTCTTCGTTCCTTTCATTATGAACAACTCCACTAGTGCTCATTCTAAATCAAATAAAATGTTTATTTATTATAAATACAAAATTAGATTCAAGATACATATGTTACAAAAATAAGTTTATAATAGAGCAACTATCAAACTCTTTAAGAGAAAAAATAAACTTTAACTTTAAAATAACTTTATATATATATATATATATATATATATATAATATATAATAAGTATAAGTATAAGTAATAAGTATATATATATATAAGTATAATAAATAAGTTTATAATAGAGCAACTACCAAACTCTTTAAGAGAAAAAATAAACTTTAACTTTAAAAATAACTTTATATATATATATATATATATATATATATATATATATATATATATATATAATATATATATATATATTATATATATAGTATAAGTATAAGTATATAGTATATAAGTATAATAAATAAGTTTATAATAGAGCAACTACCAAACTCTTTAAGAGAAAAATAAACTTAACTTTAAAAATAACTTTATATATATATATATATAATATATATAATATATATATATATATATATATATAGTATAAGTAATAATAAGTATATATATATATATATATATATATATATAAGTATAATAAATAAGTTTATAATAGAGCAACTATCAAACTCTTTAAGAGAAAAAATAAACTTAACTTAAAATAACTTTATATATATATATATATTATATATATATATATATATATATATATATATATATATATATATATGTATACAGAACATGAATTGATACCCGAGGGAAGCTCGAGTATCACTGCTAGTAATTAATATTTTATTATTGTTAATATTTTATTTATTATGTAAAAATTTAAGTCAATAAACTACGGTATTTGACAACCAGCGCTGGCGCTGCGTTGCGGCTTTAGAGCAGAAGACCTATTGAATTTAGTTTCAAATATGATAGTTAATATAAAAATATAAACCTATTCCCGCGTAAAAATCATCCTTATATTTTCCAATTTGGGGATTTATACTATAAATAGCCTTACCTTTTGACGTCAGCTTAACCCAGCGAATTATGATTGTTATGATTATTAATTGCGAATTATAAGAACGATTTGGTATCGTTTCGTCGACAAATCAGTTTGTCGACAGTCGATGAAAATATTTGTCGACGCAACAACCCAAAGATGTTGAATAAAGGGGATGACGCACTAAGTCGATTTGCCATACGAAAAAGCGACACCATCGAAAACCAAAAATTAGAGAGATTTCAACACGAAACACACGTCAAAAACCAACTGCACATGCTAGGTACAAACTACGCAAGCTTACAATTCTTATAAGAGGCAAACTTACCTCTCAATGGTTTCCCATTGTTTATTGCTTGAGAAGGTTATTAACACGCTGAAATTATCACTCACTAATGTGGCTAAGTATAATTCAAAATTTAAAATCAAGTAAGCACAAATGACTTAACAAGTCATTGTAAGTTCGCTCCTATTTCTCTATCTCATACAACATTGTACTGTCGACAAACTTAAATTATTTGTCGATGAAATGATTTGTCGACGGAATGATTTTTAGACGAACTGATTTGTCGGCGGAGTGATACAATGTCATAAGAACCCTTGTGGAAGCTAAACATCTGGTAATGGGTATGTTGAAAATATAAATAGATAGTTGACAGATAGAAAAATAATTAAGTATAAATTGTCATGTAATGTCAAATATATTTCTTTCTTACTCAGGAATCCAAAGCGTTTCATTTTTTAACAATTGGCGACCGTGTGGAATTAGTAACGAACCTAGTTCAATCAAGGGAAACGTTTTGTTAGCTACATCTCTCTGAAGGCTTTAAAAATATTGGAGGTGTAGAAGAAGATAAATTTTAGTTAAAGAAAATATTGCGCAGTAAGTAGAACAGTTGTTTAAATTGATAATTAATAAAGATGAAGCTGATAGATGTTTATGAGATAGAACGGCGTATAGTAAGAAGAACATTTGAAGAACAGTACCAATTATTAGTGAGGGGAAAAGCAAAAATTGGTGCTGTAAGTCTTATTTTGGAAAACAAGTACAATAGATTGTGGGATCTTGATAATAAAATACATAGCTTAAGAGAAAAAGGTTCCATACATGAAGAACTTAAGTTTAAAGAAAATTTAACCTTATTAAAACTGAGAGCTAAATTAATAAAAGTGATCGACAATACATATCAAAGAGTGTCCGTCCAAGAAAAGGCTCTGCCTGGTAATGAAAATTATACAGAAATAAAACGTTCGGTCGGTAATATAGAATTTAACGAGAAGTCTACAGATTTGTGTAAAGATAAAAAAGAGGCCATTGATAAGGCTACCGTGAAAGGCAATATGTCATTAAGTATCAATGAAGTCAAGTATGAGAGTACTGAACATGGTTATGCGCAAGATTCAGTACTTGAACCTTCTGTAAAACATGGTGAGGTCATAAGACCTTATTTAAATTTGGACAATTGGATTAGTGTTGGTAATAATTCAAAAGAAATTGAAACTAAATGTTCGGAATCAATTAAAGAAATAATCTCAGTGAACGAAGAGAATAATGAAAAGCAAGTTTGGTTTGATACTAATAGTAAAGAAATTAGTCATCATAGTGAAGAAAACGAGACAGTAGCTGATCAGACATTAGCAGATGATGTAAAATTAAGTGCTGACGAATTAGCAGTAAGTTGGGAATTAGATATAAAGAGTTCTAAGTCAAAAATTTGTTCAGATGTAGGTAGTTCAGATAGAAGGATTTTGTCAGAAGGTGGTGTATTAACAAGGTTTAATTTGAATAAAGTTAGCAATGTGTCAAAAGATTATGATAATAGTTCAGTTAGAGAATACATAGCAGATTCGTTCAAAAATAATTTAGATAGTAGTGGAGATCGAAATAGTGATAGATTAAGGTTTGTAAGTTCTAAATCGAGCTCAGTTAGAAGTGGGAACAAAGATAGTAAAGAAATTAGGTCAGAACGAAGTAAGTCAGTTAGGTCCTTTAGTATAGGTCGTGAAAACATTAGGTCTAAAAGGAGTCGGTCAGTTAGGTCCTTTAGTATAGGTCGTGAAAACATTAGGTCTGAAAGAAGTGAGTCAGTTAGATATGTAAATAAAGGTAGTAAAAAATTTGGGTCTCAAAGTAGAAAGTCAGTCAGTTATTTAAAAAAATTGAGTAAGATAGTTCATTTTGATCATTTCAGAAATAAGTCAGTTAATATATCTCGAAGAAGTCAAGGTAGAAATAAAAGAGTTAATAATTTTGTAAGTTGTGAGTCGTCTATAACCATTAAGTCTTTACGTTATTCAGTTAGATATAATAATTTAGTTAGTTCAGTTAGTTGTCTAGATAGAGGTAGACGCACAAGTAGGTATTTAATTAAGTATTTCAGTTGTTCAGATGTAGAGAGGGTAAAATATGTATGGTTGGTAACTAAGTCAGTCGTAGTTAAAAATAATAGTTTTTGTAGAAAAGAGTTACCATCACAGATATTTGATTCTGCGAGTTTGAGTATTAAGTCATTGGAAAAAAAAAGTTTGTTAGATGGAAACTAAGAACATAGTAGATAGTTTTTTTTTATGATTTTTGTTCTATTAGTTGTTGTGATGTCTTGGTGTTAGGAGTGGTCACTTCTTACTTGTAGGTTCATTAAAAAAATTAAAATTAAATGTTTTGGATAAAAAGAAAATTTTGGAGTTCTAGTTTGTATTTAGTTTCGATTTTACTTTTAGTAACTTTTATGATTTAAAATTTAATTTGCGCTAGAAATCTTTGTATATTATTGTTGGGAGTTTTTTGTGTTTTGTTTACATGACAACTTGATAGTTTATTTTAAAAAAAGTAGTTTATTTTCATTGATAAAATATTTTTGGGAAATATATTAAAATATAATAAAGGTTAATGTGAACAATATAGTGTAATCGTAGGAACATCTGGGTGTGGAGGATGTTGAAAATATAAATAGATAGTTGACAGATAGAAAAATAATTAAGTATAAATTGTCATGTAATGTCAAATATATTTCTTTCTTACTCAGGAATCCAAAGCGTTTCATTTTTTAACAGGGTATTTATTTATCACGAAGGGATGGATATCTAAAAAGAATTCTTTATGTAAAAAATATAAGAAAATTTATGTTTGTTTTTCTTCCCATAATCATTTGCAATAAACAATATTTTGTTGGCAAAGGCAAAGATTCGATTCAGGGCTAAACAAAACTCGATAAAATCATATAGAATATATATTTCTTCGTGAAAATTTAAGTCTTTCTTTGCAACAGTGTATTTTTAAAAAGATATGTTTTTGAAAAAATAATAGCATGTTTGACATAAGGGTGTCTTTTGTTTCAGTATTTACGTGGTGAAACAGAGTTCTATAGACAAAAGAAAATTTAAGTAATTTATGCCTTCTTTTAGTTAATTTCCAAAACATGAGCTTATGGGTTTACTTACATGGAGAGGGGGAGGGAGGAGGAGTAGAATATATAATATATATATATATATATATATATATATATATATATATATATATATATATATATATATATACCTATACAAACAACACTCCAAGGACTACTCAACTCAGGGATTCGGTCCGGTTATAAATAGAACTTCAACTTTCCATTTGTCGACGTTTCAAAATACTAAGTTATGTATTCATCTTCAGGACATCTATAACACAAAAATACATGCAAAGATGTAAAGAAAGAAAAGTAAAAAAGAACAAAAAACAAGTGATAACAATTTTCTAGATTGAAAGAGCAAAAAACCGGAAGAAAACTTACATGAATCGTGAAGTTATCGGTTTCAGGATTTTTTTGCAAACCTAATACTTTCCCGAAATGGTACTTGATACTTTTAACCAAAAATAGTTAGGTTTTGGGCGACTAGAAAAAAGAAAGAAAATTACTTAAATTTATTTATTATAACCTTAAACAATGTAACCCTCATGCTATAAAAAGTGACGCTGGAGTAGGCTTTTGAGTGCTGTTCCAATTTCTTTGTATTTCACTTATTTTTCTTTCTAATAAAGCCAATTATTTATTAAAAAAATTGGGTGACTAACAATTTTTCCACGTAAAGGACTAAAACAAAGTTTCGTTAAATGTGTCATAAACTGGTAAATATCTTAAATTAAAAATATTAATTTTTTTTTTCTAAAATTGATTTCCAGTGTTCAAGCACTAGTCAAATATCTAAAAAGATTTTAAGCCGCTCCACAAAGTTTTTGAGATCTTTAAATTTATAACGCTAGCAGCGACGTGTTTGTCTAGAAATGACCTAACTCTAAACATTTTGCCTTTTTCCTTGTCTAACCCAAGGAACTTATCAGGGGAAGGAACATATCAGGCCTTCACAATGTAAAATAGTGTCGCCAACCCCCACCACTACTCCTTCGGCACTCGTAGCACTACTACATCCTTCCTATCAACCCCACCACTACTCCTTCGGCACTCGTAGCACTACTACATCCTTCCTATCAACCCCCACCACTACTCCTTCGGCACTCGTAGCACTACTACATCCTTCCTATCAACCCCCACCACTACTCCTTCGGCACTCGTAGCACTACTACATCCTTCCTATCAACCCCCACCACTCCTACTCGTAGCACTACTAAATCCTTCCTATCAACCCCACCACTACTCCTTCGGGAACTCGTAGCACTACTACATCCTTCCTATCAACACTTCATAAACATGTTGAGTAAAGTTTTAGTTCTTTATTGTTGTGTAGTAGTTAATTTTACATATTTAATGTTATTCTTACCTTTTTAAGATTATAAAGTTATGAATCCTTAGAAATTAAAAATTAATAGAATTAAAGCCAGTTGACATTAAGCGTGTTAGATCTTAAAAGAGAAAAACACAAACATTATACGCTTCTCCAATACTTTTAAACTCTATATGGGACAAGTTGTCCCATCTATTTTCCTTAAAAACGGTGACGACACTTTTTTGCCTTTATACTGCCCCTGTGATCTAACCAAACATACGTTGTCTAGAGTAAGTTGTGACGTCATAAACCGATTACAAACAAATAAAAACAACGTGTACTTCAACCTCCATAAAAGTCCCTTTTTAGAGATTCGGAAAAAAACTAAATATATGAAAATGATTATGTAAATATTTTTTCTACAAGGGGCAAAGTGACATCCCCCCCCCATGGAAAGAAAGATGGATGAAATTTTATACAAACGACCTTTTTCCTTTTTCTTTTTCTTCTGCAAATATGATCCCTTTTTTCGTCCAATTTTTTTTTTCTTTCTTTTTAAAAATGAATTAAAGCAATATTAAATTTTGCAAAAGATAAATAAAGTTTTTACGTGAAGGTTTGTTAGAATGACTTTATATTTATTGGATTGAAGAAAGAAAAGTAACAGTGCTTCCTTTTTTTCAATATCTTTTCAGTAATGACTAGGAGTTAGGAGAGCTCAAAATCGATTTATACAAGTTAAAAGTAAAATTTAACAGAAATTAAATAATTATATCATTTGATACTACCGAGTTTTGCAAAAATTAATAGTTGATATAATGTAATTGTACGAGAGGCACCTAGGACATGTTACAAGCAGAATGCAATGCTAGATCAGGGAAATTTTCCATCATTAAATGATGGAGAATATCGAATGATGGAACCGTTCAAAGATGTAGCTTGCTTCATTTTCTAGGCGTCTCTCGACCAATTATATTGTATCAACTATTCATGTGTATAAAACTCGGTAGTATCAAATGATATATGTTTTTCTTTAAAAGAATAATGGTGGTAAGAGAGCACCAATCGTCTTTGGTCTTTAAATCACCGCTCGTCTGGAATTTTAAGTGAAGATCAGAGTGAGTTCAGGCTCTGTCGGTGCCGTGATGACTTAGACGTAACGAAACAGAGAGGGACATGACATTATGTTGAGCCATCAATGATGACGAATGTCGACCAATAGTAACAACTTCTATGTTGTTACTATTGGAACAAGTTCTGTGTTGTTGTAATAACTTCTGTGTTGTTACCATGGTAACAACTTCTATGTTGTTAGAATTGTAACAACTTCTGTGTTCTTGTAATAACTTCTGTGTTGTTGTTACCATAGTAAAAAGTTCTGTGTTGCCACCATAGTAATAACTTCTGTGTTGTTGTTACCATAGTAAAAAGTTCTGTGTTGCCACCATAGTAATAACTTCTGTGTTGTTGTTACCATAGTAAAAAGTTCTGTGTTGCCACCATAGTAATAACTTCTGTGTTGTTGTTACCATAGTAAAAAGTTCTGTGTTGTTACCGTAGTAAAAACATTTGTGTTGTTACCATATTAATAACGTCTGTGTTGTTACCATAGTAATAACTTCTGTGATGTTATCATAGTAATAACTTCTGTGTTGTTACCGTAGTAAAAACATTTTGTGGTGTTACCATATTAATAACGTCTGTGTTGTTACCATAGTAATATCTTCTGTGTTGTTACCATATTAATAACTTCTGTGTTGTTACCGTAGTAAAAACATTTATGGTGTTACCATATTAATAACGTCTGTGTTGTTACCATAGTAACAACTTCTGTGATGTTATCATTGTAGTAACTTATTTGATGTTACCATAGTAACAACTTCTGTGATGTTATCATAGAAAAACTTATTTGATGTTACTATAGTAACAACTTCTGTGATGTTATCATAGTAATAACTTATTTGTTGTTACCATAGTAACAAATTCTGTGTTGCCACCATAATGACAATTTCTGTGTAGTTACTTTATTGTATTTGTTATAATAAACACAACACTGAGAGGGCACTGATGCAAGTGGCTTTAAGGAAATACTTCTTAAGATATTGTTGGCTGACTGAACAAGGCAAAAACTATCTGTCCCGACTTGGACTTTTTGAAAGTCTGTTTTTATTTAAAAAGAGACGTTTTACCACTGACGACCCGCGGTAGACAATGAAAATGTGTTATTTTATGAATCAACCTTAATTTATGAAATTTCACTTTACTTAAAATAAAGTTTGTAAACTTATGTGTGTTGGTCAGACAGGCCAACTTAATCATCTTCTACCTTAACTCATGCCATGAGCCCTAACCTCTACACCCGTGGTGTAGAGGTTAAGGTACGCGGCCAATACACAAAATGAATTGACTTTAAACTTCTGAGTTTATTTAGTCATGGGTTCAATTCCAGCACGGGCATCTGGGATTTTTATGAGAGGGATAAAAATTATGCGTACCACGTCCTTCAGAAGGGACGTAAAGCCGGTGGTATCGAGTCTGTGCGTTGTCAGGTACTCGTTAAAGGTCCCTTACCCTAAATGAAACCAGGTAAAGGCAAAATTTAGGACCCTCATAGTAGATTCATTATAACACTATAGTGTGTCTGCCTTGTAGTTGAAAGTGTATGGATGTTTGGTTTAACAGCGAGAGCACGTGTTGTTCCTAGTTTTCACTCGACTATATGAGTCAGTAAAAATATGTATGATTGCTTGAAAAAGCACGAGAGGAACTATAAAAATTCACGGCTCTTCTGTCTAGATTAGATGAAATATACCTATCTCTGGGATCTGGAAAAAAGGGGCCAACAACGTGGCCTACTTGCCTGGTAGACTACTCCCATATTACTATTACTAGGTCTTAGCTTGTTAAAATTGTGTAATTTATATTACTACTAACTCATGCTATGAATAATTCTTCTACTTCCGAAGGTTCCCCTGTTTGCCTTAAGGTGTCCATTATCCCTTGAAAAGAGTGATAGAGATAACTAAATCTAAAATAGACGAAAGTCCTAATGTGGTAAAATAGGGTCTAAGTGATAAGATAGTTTGGATTGTGGTTGGCCCTTGGATACGTCTAGATGACTTTGGTCTCTAATCTTCCTCAGTAATTTACATTTCCCCTTATTTGTCTAAATCTCTTATCTAATCCCTGGAGAGTAATACCTAATTCGGGAGATGAGATATTTAGAGATTATTGCAGAACAGATTTATTCTCAAAAACAAATTAGGACAAAGGGAGATCAATATAGATGAGTCGGTAGAGATATATTTTAATTCAATTAGGTTACATTTTAAAAGTTTTAGATGTAGTATACTACAAGAATAACCTATGCGGTTATTCTGTTTTTATCTATCATGTCCAACATTTTTTTAAATCAGTCACGTCCATCATTATTTTTATTAATCATGTCTGTCATTCTTATTTATCAGTCATAATCATCATTCATTTTAATCAGTCACCATAATTCCATAATATCCATAATTATTTTTAGCTGTCACGTCCATCATTCTTGTTATTTACCGTGTCTATCATTCTTTATTAATCATATCCATAATTCTTTTTTTAGCTGTCACGTCCATCATTCTTTTTTATTACCGTGTCTATCATTTTTTTATTAATCATATCCATAATTATTTTTAGCTGTCACGTCCATCATTCTTTTTATTTACCGTGTCTATCATTCTTTTTTTATTAATCATAATCCATAATTCTTTTTTAGCTGTCACGTCCATCATTCTTTTTATTTACCGTGTCATCATTCTTTTTATTAATCATATCCATAATTTTTTTAGCTGTCACGTCCATCATTCTTTTTATTTACCGTGTCTATCATTCTTTTTATTAATCATATCCATAATTCTTTTTTAGCTGTCTCGTCCATCATTCTTTTTATTTATCGTGTCTATCATTCTTTTTATTAATCATATCCATAATTATTTTTAGGTCACGTCCATCATTCTTTTTATTTACCGTGTCTATCTTCTTTTTATTAATCATATCCATAATTATTTTTTAGCTGTCACGTCCATCATTCTTTTATTTACCGTGTCTATCATTCTTTTATTAATCATATCCATAATTCTTTTTTAGCTGTCACGTCCATCATTCTTTTTATTTACCGTGTCTATCATTCTTTTTATTAATCATATCCATAATTCTTTTTAGCTGTCTCGTCCATCATTCTTTTTATTTACCGTGTCTATCATTCTTATTAATCATATCCATAATTCTTTTTTAGCTGTCACGTCCATCATTCTTTTTATTTACCGTGTCTATCATTCTTTTATTAATCATATCATAATTCTTTTTAGTGTCTTTTCTTTTTATTTATTCTATCATCCATATCATTCTTTTTAGCTGTCACGTCCATCATTCTTTTTATTTACCGTGTCTATCATTCTTTTTATTAATCATATCCATAATTCTTTTTTAGCTGTCATGTCCATTATTCTTTTTATTTATTGTGTCTATTATTTTTTATCGATCATGTCCATGATTCTTTATTATCAATCGAGAATTGATGATATTTTATCCGTTGATATATCTTAAAATGATAAATATTAATATCCGTATTACTTTAAAATTTTGTTCAACAAATATGGTGATTATAGTGCGACACATGGCTAAAAGCAGTTGACAGCGCGGGAAAATAATGGGAGGGAGCCAATAGGATTAGTCCTGAATGTTTCAAACCCTAAATGAAATGTTCAAACTCCACCCTCAAAATCAAATCGGACCAACCTCATTGGTTCCTCAACACTATTTTCCCACGCTGTCAACTGATTTTAGCAGTGTGTCGTACTATAGCAACCGTACGAGAATTCTACTAAGCTGGCGTGCTAATGTATTTTATCTTATATGTTCCAGGTAGAGCAAGGTTTGCGTTTATACTCACAGCACAAGCAATCTCAAGCAGTTGCTAAATGGAGATCAGCATTAAAGAGGATAAAGAAACGAAGTGATAAATTCTTATTATTAGGATATCTATATCAGGCTTATATGGACTGGGGAAAGTACAGGTAAGTTATATCAAAGCTGTTTGTAAGTAAACTTCGTTTATGATATGCAGAAACTTAAGAGTAAAGACTGTCTTTGAATGAAGATTTAGGTCTTCCGATGGTAACCGTATCGATGTAGATGAAGAATCCGACGTTTCGCTTCCACTGTGGGAGGCATCTTCAGGGATGTAGGACATCATGGATAGAAACACAATGCTCTACAAAACAGACCAGTTTTTGTAGAAGCATTCACTTCAGTTTTGTTGAGCATTGTGTTTCTATCCATGATTTCCTACATCCCTGAAGATGCCTCCCACAGTGGAAGCAAAACGACAGGTTCTTTATCTACATTGACGCGGTTACCACCAGAAGACCTGAATCTTCATGACAATAACCGCGGAAGCCTACGCAGTTTATTAAGTCTCTGGTTTTTATTTACAGTGTTCTTTGGAATTAGCCGCCACCGTGGTCTAGCTCGTTAAGGCGTCAGTTATGAAACTGTCCTTTGACACCACAAAGGTCTTGGGATCGCATCCCAAGTTACGCTTTCAGTTTCTACTACAAGATTATTGTTCAAATAAATTATCTTCAACTTTAGAGTTCACTTAAAGCGTAACGGTTGCAACTACCACTTGAGGTGGTTCCCGCAGAGGTTACCCCTAATGAGCTGCAAGGCTCTAAACGGGCGTTATTATTATTATTATTGGTCTAAGTTAAATAACTCGTATAAGGTGTCAGTGATGGTAATTCATCCTATTCCACTGACAGGAATTTACGTACTATATGGCAGGTTTGGAGAACTGTTGCACGTTGTAATAGTATCAGCAAACCTTTGGGTAGACCTAATAATTCCAGGTTATTTGTTAGTTTTTTAGTTACTACTCCCTCTGATGAAACTATTGCTACGACTTTCATTTTTTTTTCAATTTCCACATATTTTTTATTTCTATGACTAAGTTCTGATATTTTTCTGTTTTATGACTTTCTGTCGACTCTAGGTTGTTTGTGAGAGGAATTCCAATTTCTATAATAGTGGCAGTTTCTGATTGTTTGTCGATAAGAAGGAGATCTGGTCTATTGAAGTCAATAGTTTTGTCTGTAGTAATGGTTCTGTCCCAATAAAGAATGGATGTATTTAACTCGAGAACTGGATCAGGATTATAGTTGTAGTATGGTGGTGAATTTTTAAGTAAATTATATTTTAAGGCTAACTGTTAATGAATGATTTTTGCCACTTGATTATGTCGACAGAGATAAGCGTTATTTGCTAAGACTGGGCAACCCGATGTAATATGTTCTATGGTTTCACCAGTGGCATTAAATTTCTGCATTTATCCACTCAGCCTTAATGATGTGTTTCTCGTAATTTCTAGTTTTAATTACTTTATCCTGGATCGCAACTAAATATCCTTCTGTTTCAGGGAATAATTTGCCTTTTTTAACCATTTTAAAGAGTCTTCTCTATTTATAGTAGGTCTATCAAGAGCAGTCGGGTATTTTCCGTGTAAAGTTTTAAGTTTCCATGTTTGTTTTATTATTATTATTTTTATTTTTTTAGATTTTCTCTTAGTAAAAGAATACTGGCTAAAAATATATATTAGTTAATATATAATGGCTAAAAAATGTATAATAATAATTAAAAAATATTATTATTATTATTGTTATTATTATTATTATTTGGAATTTAATTTGACTTCTTAAAAGCCAAGAAAGTAAAAATAGCATACACCTAAAATTAATCTCTGATTTATTCTTTGAACCCTCATAATCATATTATGAAACAACACACTAACTTTATATATCTTATTTCAAGCTATATTAAGTTCCCTTGCCACTTTTCTCTAACATAACCTGGTTATAACCTTCTATGTTGGTTATAGTTTAGTATTAAAAGGTTTTTATATGGAAGGTTATAGAGATTAAAAGAGAAGGAAAAGGTTAGACATTAAGATAAGTAATGGACCATAACGGTGGTGTAGAATTTCCCTTGTTGAGACTACGATATACCTGGACACCGATTCGTTGGTTTCCCTTATTTAGTATCTACGGGATTATGTCCTCTGCCAAAGGCAATTTTTATCTTTGACCTTTGAAATGACCTCTTGTTTTTAATAATGTTAACGTGGTTTTCGTGTTTACAAAATATAATGGGTTGTTTAAAAAAATAGATAATAGTTAAAAAATAGAAAAAAGTAGTTAAAAAACAAAAGTTAACTAAAGGCTTAATTGGAGGTCACATAGTTAAAAAATAAAAGTTAACTAAAGGTCGAATTGGAGGTCACAAGTTAAAAAATAAAAGTTAACTAAAGGTTGAATTGGAGGTCACAAAGTTAAAAAATAAAGTTAACTAAAGGTTGAATTGGAGGTCACAAGTTAAAAAATAAAAGGTAAATAAAGATTGAATTGGAGGTCACAAAGTTAAAAACAAAACAAAACTAAAATAAAGGCCTATTTAAAGGTCACAAAGTTAAAAAATAAAAGTTAACTAAAGGCCTATTTAAAGGTCACAAAGTTAAAAAATAAAAGTTAACTAAAGGCCTATTTAAAGTCACAAAGTTAAAAAATAAAGTTAACTAAAGGCTGAATTGGAGGTCACAAAGTTAAAAAACAAAACTAAACTAAAGCCTATTTAGAGGTCACAAAGTTAAAAATAAAAGTTAACTAAAGGTTGAATTGGAGGTCACAAAGTTAAAAAATAAAAGGTAATAAGATTAATTGGAGGTCACAAAGTTAAAAACAAAACAAACTAAAATAAAGGCCTATTTAAAGGTCACAAAGTTAAAAAATAAAAGTTAACTAAAGACCTATTTAAAAGGTCACAAAGTTAAAAAATAAAAGTTAACTAAAGGCCTATTTAAAAGTCACAAAGTTAAAAAATAAAAGTTAACTAAAGGCTGAATTGGAGGTCACAAAGTTAAAAAACAAAACTAAACTAAAGGCCTATTTAGAGGTCACAAAGTTAAAAAATAAAAGTTAACTAAAGACTGAATTGGAGATAACCAAGTTAAAAAGAAAACAAAACTAAAGATTGAATTGGAGGTCACAAAGTCACCAGAATTAACTCTAGTATAATTAAAACGTTCATTATTTTTCACGTTCATTTATTCAGCAAACCCAGCCAGGATTTTACGTGGTTTTCTTGGCTTCTAGAGGTGCGGTAGCAATGGGTCCGTCCGATGCGTGCGTAGCGGTCATTGCATTGCGGAAAATGATGGTTCTGCAATTGCCACGCTACGGCCGCCAAAGCCGTTAACGCAGCGCACTCTTGTTCCGAATTCTGAAAACAAAAATATTTTTGTTTCCATATTGAATATATTTTTAGTTTTATAAAAAAGACGAAGAAGCAAAGTTTGTTTTGGACGTGTTGTGTCTGTTTAGATTTTATTTTAATTTTTTTCAATATATCAAATATTTAATTTATTTAATCATGTCTGATGATAATGGGAACTTTCACACTAAATGATAGTTCTTCTTCTTGTTCAAATATTTTTTTAGCGAATTTCCTTTGGAAATTCGCCTAATGGGATAGGCGTCATGGCGGAATTTGAACCTCGGACCACACACAAATCCGTTTCAGAGTCCCTAATACGAAAAAATAAGTTTCGCGAGACTTTTATATATATATATATTATATACATATATATGTATTATATATATATATATATATATATATAATATATATATATATATATATATATATACAGGGTGTACAAAATAAAACTCCCTTCCCGAAAGGAGGACGTACTACAGCTCATTTCCAACAAAAAACTTCATATTAACTATAGTCCGATTTTCAACCGTTCTCCACAAGGTCAAATTTTATGATTTTAAAAAACGCGTTGACTTAACTTCATAAAATGACCAATTGTGGCTAAACTATAACTGCTAGCTTCAAAATATTGGTTTCGTTGGAAAGCTGAGAAAATTTTCTATAAGACCACTCACTTGTATTTTCAAAAACAATTTAACATAACAGCCAAAAATTTGCATGAAATCAAAAATTAGTAAAATTTTATGATTTTCCAAAAATTTTGAAGTTATTTTGATGAGAAACTAGCAAACTTGAGAACCTCTTGGTTTCAGGAAAACTACCTTGTTTACTCCTCTTTAAGTCAATACCCATACCAATCCACGTTGATAGGTTGATTTTTTCAGTAAAAGAAAAATAGGCTCAAAAAAACACGCTAAAATGACTCTTACAGAAGTGATTTCTGTATAATAGTCCAAGAGCCAGACGCAAAAACGTGACGTCTATCCCAAAGGTTTAACCCACTAGATCGACTTTTCTGGCTCCCTGATAATGAATCAGGTGGTCTGCCGTTTCAGATAAGGGAATCTGCTGAAAAAAAGTATATTTTTCTAAAATTCAAGTTTTAACCTATCTTTCAGCATTATATGTCGGTCATTAAGTCATCACATATTAGAGCTGTGCTGACTTCTTTCTCTAGAACAACTCTAATTGCCTGCAGTTTAACAGAATATGCATGATTTTTAAGTCTGCCTAATTCTTAAACATGTTAATACAGAAAAACATGACATTTTAAGGTATTTGTGCGTTTTTGGACAAAAATGTATTTTTTACATGTTTTTTCGGTGATCTTTCAACATTTGTATCTCCGGTTTTACTGGACCGATTTTGATAGTTAAAAATGGATTTATCACAAATTTAATAAACTTTAAAAAACAACCTTTAAGTTTTTAGATAAAATCAATAGAAACACCGTTATTGGGCGAAAACAGAATTTGGGGTCATTTTTCGGATTTTAAAGGGGCCCCGGGGCTAAATTTCCCTTATCTGAAACGGCAGACCACCTGATTCATTATCAGAGAGCCAGAATAAGTCGATCTAGTGGGTTAAACCTTTGGGGCTAGACGGTCACGTTTTTTGCGTCTGGCTCTTGGACTATTATACAGAAATCACTTCTGTAAGAGTCATTTTTAGCGTGTTTTTTGAGCCTATTTTTGCTTTTTCTGAAAAAATCAACCTATCAACGTGGATTTATATGGGTATTGACTTAAAGAGGAGTAAACAAGGTAGTTTTCCTGAAACCAAGAGGTTCTCAAGTTTGCTAGTTTCTCATCAAAATAACTTCAAAATTTTTGGAAAATCATAAAATTTTACTAATTTTTGATTTCATGCAAATTTTTGGCTGTTATGTTAAATTGTTTTTGAAAATACAAGTGAGTGGTCTTATAGAAAATTTTCTCAGCTTTCCAACGAAACCAATATTTTGAAGCTAGCAGTTATAGTTTAGCCACAATTGGTCATTTTATGAAGTTAAGTCAACGCGTTTTTTAAAATCATAAAATTTGACCTTGTGGGAGAACGGTTGAAAATCGGACTATAGTTAATATGAAGTTTTTTGTTGGAAATGAGCTGTAGTACGTCCTCCTTTCGGGAAGGGAGTTTTATTTTGTACACCCTGTATATATATATACATATGTATTTCTAGACACTTTCTTGTAAACACTCTATCTTTTGAACGGATTAATATTTTGTAACCAAACTTGGTACAAAAATCAACCTTGGGGAGGACACGAACCCTATTGAAAACCAGGTTTTTGTGACGTCATTAACCCGGTTTGCTGAGTCAGCGAAATTTTCAAAAATTCGGCAAAATTCAGGGTTAATATTTTTTGCCGCGAAAAAGGTCATCATTTATGTTTTTTGAGATGCTAAATCGAATGAAACCGGTCCGAAGTCGATACGACCACTCTAAGTGACCAAAAAGTCGAAAAAACCATTGTAAATTACCCAAAACCAAAATTTAGGTCGATAAAAAATAAATTTCGAGTAGGGTGTCGTTTTCTATGTAATTTTGGGCGCTGAATCGAATGAAACCGGTCCGAAGTCGATACGACCACTTTAAGTTACCAAAAAGTCGAAAAAACCACAAAAATTATAGAAAACCAAAATTACGGTCGTTGAAAATTAAATTTCGAGTAGGGTGTCGTTTTCAATGTTTTTTGGGCCTCTGAGTTGAATGCCAGTGGTCCGGAGTCAATACGACCACTCAAACCCAGAGTACCTGGGTTCACATCCTGGAAGGGTCTATAATTTTTTATCGTTTTTTTACCTAATATAAGTTTACAACTAGAAAATAATTCTGGCGCGGTGGTCCGCATGTCGGGCGAATTTCCTTTGGATGCGTGTTTCCGTGCTTTTTACATTATATAAGTTTACAACTACTAAATAAATAATTCCGGCGCGGTGGTCCGCTGTCGGGCGAATTTCATTTAGAATGCTTGTTTCCGTGCTAAACAACCCATTTCTTGCTTAAGGTTCTGGTTCATGCTTTAGAACCTAAGCAGTTACTCAATTGTCAAGCACTGCTCGTAACTCATTTTGTCTGTATTTTCCAAAGGAAATGCGCTAAAACCTTTAAAGATAACTGACTAAGCTTAAAGATAAGTAACTAAGCTTTAAACTAGTGCAAATAATAGTGCGTACTTCTAATTTTAGAGGCATGGTTTTGTACAACAACTGGATGATTATGCGCATTTCCTTTGGAAAATACAGACAAAATGAGTTACGAGCAGTGCTTGACAATTGAGTAACTGCTTAGGTTCTAAAGCATGAACCAGAACCTTAAGCAAGAAATGGGTTGTTTAGCACGGAAACAAGCATTCTAAATGAAATTCGCCCGACAGCGGACCACCGCGCCGGAATTATTTATTTAGTAGTTGTAAACTTATATAATGTAAAAAGCACGGAAACACGCATCCAAAGGAAATTCGCCCGACATGCGGACCACCGCGCCAGAATTTTCTTATTTAAAATTTCATATGGTTTAAGTTTAAATATTTTTTTTAATAGACCGACCCGATCAAAACGACAAAGTATTATCTTGTTTAGTTTATTATATTGTAATTTACTTGTTATGAAATGTAATAAATAGTCTTGTTTTTCAAAAAAACATTTAAACTCCAGGATCTACTTCTTAAATACCATTTAAGCAGTAAAACCAAGAGAATAGAAATAAGGCATAACATTTCACAACTATTACATTAAGATAAAATAAACTGATCAAGATAATAAAACTATAACATTCAAATTGGCGAACACCAAGAATATTAAGAAATAAATTTGATTTAAGAATATAAATATAAAAAAAACAACTTTGAACTAATAAAATCTGAAAGGAAAAATTAAACACTTTAAAAAGACACAGCACAAACAAAAGTAATAAAATAACAAATTTGTAAGATAATATTCATTTTTATGACCAAAAATAACTCTTTTATTAAAATAATAAAGAATAATAGGACTTGAAGCACAGCTAGAATAAAAACTTAAATTATTATTCTAAAGTATTCTTCTCTAAATCGGGAGAGGGGTTAATAAAAATTAGAAAACTTTAAGAACGGAAAGGTTTCTTTCGCGTCAGGTCTCTAAGGTGTTTCTTAATCAATCAAATGCTAATCACTGTATTATTTGTGCGGGTTTAGTTGGTTTGCGAAAATTTCCAGTTTCCGCAACACAACCGTAAGCTGTTTAAGAACGTCCCATACGATTTCATAGGTTGGAATTTGAGCTGTCACCACACGCTGATGGATGCGTGTGGTGACATCGCACATCGCAACCGCAGTATTGTGAATGCACCTTAATACGCAAATGCGGGGTTGGTTCCTGTTTCATCAGAGACAAGTTGTCTCCAGCAAGTTTCCGTTGTCTCCAGCTAGTTTCCGTTGTCTCCAGCTCACGAAAAGTCTAGGTTCTGCGGGCTGAGGGAGATGAAGGTCTAAAATAATTCTGGCGCGGTGGTCCGCATGTCGGGCGAATTTCCTAGACATAACTACTACTTGTTGTAACCTAACGTTATACACACACTCACAGGAGAACTAACTATTACATTTTTCACTTCTAAGGTTGTCTTTAGCCTCTGTCCATATAAACCTGATAAGTTTCTAAAAGTGTAAACATCCTACTCGTACATGTGCCTTGATATCAAAGACTTAAAAAAGTCTGGTTTTACCCTGATAATACAACTTTGTTTACTTAATATTATTTTCCTTAACTTTATAGGGGGGGGGGGACTTGAGATTTTTACAAAACTCCTGGGTGCCCTTAGAATTAATTCTTGACAAGAAGGAATTATAAATGTAAATAAGAGAAATCTGGGGTTTTTCTCCGAGTTTCCATGAATATGTTTTTATATTTATTTTCTTTATCCTGTAATTTTTTTCCTCCCTTCCTCTTAAGTTAACTTGTTATAGTTTTTTTTTTCTTTTTCCTCTAAACCCGTAAGGTCAATTAAGCGTTTTCCCCTGACTCAAATCTCACTCAACTAATTTACCCCAGAGTCTGTGCACATCCAATCATCTAGGAAGCACACCCTTCGTACATGGTTGCACATACTGACTAGTTCACAGTGTGTCTAGTTCATCTAGCCCAACCAGACTCTATCCAAACTCACTGCTCTGGCTAGTGTCTGCGACTTCACAGTGTGCCTTGTTCATCTAGACCAGCTACACTCTAGTCTGGATGGACTCTGGTCTGGACTGGCTAGGCTCACTGCTCTGACAAGCGCCGACTACTAGTTCACTGTGTGCTTAGTTCATCTAAGCACACAGTGAAATTTTCAGCCAAGGCTTCCCGACGACCAACGGATCCAGCCGGGCCGCAATACCCCCCCGACACAACCCCCGCTCGCAGCACGCGCTAGCCCCGTCACACCCAAAGACACTGAAGATGGAAGGTGTCGCTGAAGTAACTAATGGGTCTTGAGGGGAATTATTATTATTATATTATGGGAGATGAAAAAGGTTGAAATCCTTGCATTTGTTATATCCACTACTGGAATTGTACCTCATAGTCTAATTACTAATATTAAAGCTCTGGGCTTAAATCACAACACTCTTCACGACATTCGAAAGGCTGCAATTCTTAACACCTGTGATACCGTTAGAAAATATTTAAATCAATATATACCTTTAAATTAGCCTTAGTCTTTGTACTTTATACCAGACTAATGCTAACGAAAACTGGCAAAAGCTAAGAAAAAATAAATTAAATAATAATAATAATAACAATTATTGTCATATTGTCCGTAAAGTTCTTAATATTTAACCAGACTATTTATATAAATCGGTAAGAAAGAAAGCGACGAGTAAGATAAAATCTGAAATACCTTGGTTTAACCCGGCTTTCAGGTTCGCCGATGAAAAGAACATCATAATAATAATAATAATTATAATATAGATAATAATTATAATAATAATAATAAAATATAAAAAGTATCAAAAAATAAAATAAATAATAAAGAGAAAAATTATTATTAAAAGAAGTTTTATTATAAATTAGAAACAATTATTGAATTTCGAACCCTCATTCACTTTTTTGAAAGTTTAATGAAAACTCTGTTAATTGAAAAAAGGAAAAGGGGTTAATTATTGTGAGTAATAAATATTCTGATACATTGTGAAAGGGGAGGTTTTTAGGTTATGCTAAAAGGGGCCAAATATTACTGCAATGGGGGCTAAAATGTTAATTCCCACGAATTCATCAAATTCTCAGCGGACCGCAGAGTTTTGGAGTTGAAGTAACCAAAAACCACTTGGGTTAATTTTCATATGTACGTGTATTAATCATGCAGTTTTAAAGGTAGGCGGTATGTTTATGCAAATTATCCGAGTATATATGTCAATCGTTAAATTTAAAAATAATAAATGAACAGAGATGTAAACTTAAAAATTATTTTTCTTTAATTTTCTACTTTAATTTATTATATGGTCAAATTTAAAAAATAACAATACTAAATACGTGTGAGAGTTAGTGATGTCCAGAAAAGTTTATTCAAGGTAATTTATAACGGCTTAAGATTTTTACTTTTAGTTTTACGTGTAAAAAATCAAATTAGAAATGCTAAGTCATGTACAGCGTTCATAAGCACTTCTATAAAAACATTATAGGTATTTTTAAATTTACTTTTAGTACAGTCATTGGAGTTGAAAATCGAGCCTTACCTCTGATTTGCTTGCCTATCAACCGATTTACCTGAAAATTTGGAATTAGGCTTATCTTACCCTTACCTTCAAACGTGACATTGGCCCGTAGGGTGCTTTTTATTTTTAAGGGGTGGAAACCACCCCTTTATCAAAAAATTCAGATTTAGGCATTTTAACTTGTTAAAACAAAATGTGTGACAATTATTATTATTACTAAACTTGATTATTATATACTGAACCATTTTTCAACCCTTAAATGATTTTACAACCCCCACAAACGACTTTTAAAAATAATAATAGATAATACTTAAAAATAATATTAAAAATTACTTTTTTATAACTGAAAATTATTTAAATGCATGTAATTGTCCCACAAGGACTCCTCCCCCTTTGTAAAGACTGTATGTCTATGACAAATAAATATATTATTATTATTATTTAAATGCAGAGTGAATATTGTTTCACGTTCTTCAACATCATTATGACATGTTTTACTCCTTTTCAACCCTTACAAAAAAACTGTACAATTTTAAAAAAACAGCCTCTAAATTAAAAAAAAAATTAAAAATTACTTTTGTATAACTGAAAATGATTCTGATATCGTTTCACATTGCCAATGTCACCTTTCAAGTTAAGGTTGAGATAAGACTAATTCCAAATTTTTAATTCATTCCATGAATAGACAAGTAAATCGGAGGTATTATGCTCCATTGACTGTACTATTTTTATTAATGAATGGGGTGAAATATTGAGTGATTAAAAATTTTGCCTCAAACAATTTACAAAAATTTTGGATTGATATTTAGATTAAGTTTTCCTCTCGATATCCATCTCAAAGATTCCGATCAAACTTAATGTAATAATAATAACTTTATTTGATACAAGAAATGAATCTTCTACAAAATAAATAGCAATATAAAATTCTAAAAAAAATATAAATGCGAGCTTCTAAGGTTATAATAATAATAATAATAATAATAATAATAATAATGCCCGTTTAGAGCCTTGCGGCTCATCAGGGATAACCCCTGCGGGAACCACCTCGGGTGGTAGTAGCAACCGTTACGCTCAAAGTGTATTCTAAAGCTGGCGATAATTTATCTAAACAATAATCTTCTATAAACCGAGAGCGTAACCTGGGATGCGAACCCCAGACCTCCGTGGGTGTCAAAGGTCAGTGTAAAGACTTTCGCCTTAACGACCTCGGCCACGGAGGCGGCGAGCTTCTAAGGTTAACACATTAAAATTAAACTAAATTTCTCAGATCAAACTTAAGGTCCTTGAGTAATAAATCCGATGTAAACAGAATCAATATAATAATTAAAACAAGCTGCTTAAAATATAAAATCAGGCATTCCTATCTCATATATTTAACATTGCAGTGAAACCCAGGTACGTATGCTAATGGTTAGCTCGTATTTCTGCCACCTAAATAGCGCGGGTTCAATCCCTGTCAAGATCTCTGGGATTTTACTCGTTTTTACTCTAGTAGGAGTTGTACTCGTGAAAGATCTTTAACTCTATATGAACCTGGGTGTGGGCAAAATTAAGGGCCCTGAATACTAGCTTAAATATAACATATATTGTCCCGATTTATTGTTTTAAGAGTAGAAAGGCTTAGTCTGGAAGGGGGGCACGTGTTTTATCTAGATTAAAACAATAGATTAAGCCATAGTGAAGCCACTGATCTTTAATGGATTAGAGACAAAGAGCAGTCGCTTAGACTCGTAAGGCAGAAGAGAGTAAGTAAAAAGGGCCTAATGGCAAAACCTGCTTGCTAGGTGATCCAATCGCCTCTTCCTAATTGCTATAACTATCATCGGTCTCTAATTATTTAGGTACTTCATGAAATTGATGTTTAACTATACTTACAAAACGTCCTATTTGACATTTTATTAGAGACTATCTAATCTATCTTCGTAGAAACTATATCCGTTAAGTGATTTTAGTCCTATGCAAACACCAGGATCTCCTCTAGAAGCAAAACTCTACCAGATATCCAGGCTAAATTATATCTATGCCGAGGGTAAATGAGTCTGCGTTATGCAAACATCGCCTTCTAGAATTTATTAGTTTTTTGGACAAAATAGAATCTTATTTTTAAAGGAAAGCTAAAATGTTTATTTTTCAATTCACTTAAGTTTAAACAGGATTTGTTTAAATACAGATTAGATTGAATTTTAATTGAACAGTATTAAATTTTGCTTTTCTAAAGAGGGGGAAGTTAGTTGCAGATTGAGAAAAAATTGTAAGAGTAGTTATTTACACGGCAAGGGGTAGAAGAACTTTTTTTACAGGTCAAGGTCTAGTTTTCCCCTAAGGCGAAGCCGCGGTTGAAAACTTCATTATCACCCAAGGCCGTAAGGCCGAGGTAGATAAACAAGTTAGCTTTACCCCGAGGCTTCACCGAGGGATATAACTAAAATTAACTCCTGAGCCTTAGCCGAGCGTGGCAATACGAGAGCTGAAATACGATTCGATTCCTGTCGTGTATTAAATTTTTACCTACGACTTAGATAATAAGTAAAATATATTTTTTATCAATTTTTAAAATTTGTGATGTCCGCATGTCGGGCGAATTTCCTTTGGTTGCGTGTTTCCGTGCTTAACAACATTCCTGTTAGGGACGATAATTTTTTATCTTTTTTTTACATAATATAATTTTACAACTACAAAATAATTCTGGCGCGGTGGTCCGCTGTGGGGCGAATTTCATTTAGAATGCGTGTTTCCGTGCTTGACAACCCATTTTTAGCTTCTTTAAAACCTAAGCAGTTACTCAAGCACTGCTCGTAACTCATTTTGTCTGTATATTTCAAAAAAATGCGCATAATTGTCCAGTATGTTATACAAAACTATGCCTCTAAAACTAGCAGTACGCACTGTTATTTGCACTAGTTTAAAGCTTAGTCAGTTATCTTTATAGGTTTTAGCGCATTTCCTTTGAAAAATACAGACAAAATGAGTTACGAGCAGTGCTTGTGTAACTGCTTAGGTTCTAAAGCATGAACCGGATCCTAAAGCAACAATAGATTGCTAAGCACGGAAACACGCTTTCCAAAGGAAATTCGCCCGACATGCGGACTACTGTGCAAGATTTTTTTTTTATTATATCAAACATCATCCGTCTTTTCCACAAGAATATCTATATTTAAATAGCAGAGCCGGCTTTCGCCATCAACTGTGCCGGAAAGGCGAGTCTCTATATGTTGTCCAAAATCTCTGTAAAGGGCTTGGAGCAGACTGCTAACAATTGGAGCTAACAATTTTTTTTATTGTTACTTATATAGCTACACTATCTGATAATGATAGTATCTACTTTATCTTTACTTATCTCAAATTAAAATTGTGTTAACTCATATTTTGCTTTGTTTCAGGGAATCATTAGAATTTGCTCACAGACAATTAAATATTGCCGAGGAGGTAACACACTTATTTTTATTACTTTAATTGTCCGAGAAACTCCTATGAATAAGATCCTTTCCCTAAATTGATCTGTTAAGGCTTAATTTAGGATCCCTAATAGTAGTTATTTGATATATATATATATATATATATATATATATATATATATATATATATATATATATATATATATATATATATAATTATATATATGTATGTATGTATATACATATATGATTTCGAGAGCAGAAAGGTTTAGTCTGGCAAAGGGGCAAACTTATAGTAAAGACACGGCTCTTCTGTGAATTAGATGTAAAATACCTGCACTAGGACTCATAAGGTAGAACACTATCTTCTATCGAAGTGAGTTTGCAGAAATGCCCAACGACGTGGCCTACTTGCTGGGTGATCTATTAGCTCTCCCAAATTACTATCACTAATGTCACTGTGTGTGTCGAATGATGGAACAGTTCCGTTGAATGATGGAACAGTTCCGTCGAATGATGGAACAGTTTCGTCGAATGATGGACAGTTACGTCGAAGATGGAACAGTTACGTCGAATGATGGAACAGTTCCTAGTTGTAGCATTACATTCTCCTTGTTACATTTTCTTGATTTCTCTCGCACAATCGTATTTAATGAATTATTAATGTTTTGCCAAAACTCGAAAGTATCAAATAAAATCTGATATAATGACTGTTTTGTCTATGTATATTGATCCATCTCCAATCCACTGTTTTCTTCTAAAGAGTTCACGTTTCAGCGCCTTTAAATTAGACCTGAAAGTTGATTTCTGTATAAGTCATGTTTGTATTTTTGATATCTGTAAGTGGGTTTTATTTATGAGCATGGATAGGTTTCTTGTAAAGACAGTGCATACCAAAAGTTTGAGAACTGTTCCATTGATGTTGCAAGATGTATGATATGCTACACCTATCAACTGGTCAAGAAAAGGAAAGCAAAGAGTCTCTCCACAGAAATCTTTGATTATTTACAAATTACGCAAAGCTCTTTCGACCTAACAAGAGACCATCATCAGTGCCTGACAAACAAATAAGAAAATACAAAATGAAAAAACTCATAGATAACAAAATAGTAATAAAAAAAAGAAAGCGCTTTGCGTATACTGTGAATAAACAAAGATTTCTGTGGAGAGACTTTATTTTTCTTTTCTTTAATATGGACTCCATTTATGCTCATTCTAGAACTTATCAACTGTTCCTTATCTATAACTGTTCCATCATTTTACTATTTAAGATAGAGCAGTTACCAGATGTAGCAATATGTATGCTATCTGATAACTTTTCTACCCATAAAATTGTTCCATACTTTCTCTATGAATTCACAAATGCTATGTTGCATCTAGGAATTGATCTGCATCTAATACTGGTATATATTTTCTTAATCTAGTCCTATATACCTAAAGATACCTCCAACAGCGGAAGCGGTTACCACCGGAAGACCTGAATCTTAGTTCTATTAACCGCGGAAACCCACGCAGTTTATTAGCAAATGCTTAGTTTTTCGAAACAAAAATTTAAGAAGTTGATAAATTTATTGTAATTTTAAAACCCAATGCTAAAATTCCTATGACTTTCTCTTACAGGTAGATAGTCCAAATCTTCGTGCTGAAGCATACCTCAATCTGGCTCGTGTTCATGAACGTCTAGGTGGATTAGAGCGAGCGTTAGCATGTGCTAAACACTCTCTATTCAATGAATGCGATCAGTGTAGAACAGCAGGTTTAGTGCAAATCGCTGTGGGTTCATTACATTTAGAACTTGCTACGTTTTGCAAAGCGTTGCAAGCTTTTCAACAAGCTCACAGTATAGCTCTTAGGATACAAGATCCGGCACTTGAACTACAGGTAACGAAATTAGAATAGAAGTAACATGTTTCAAAATCTTCTGGTAGTAACCCCACAAGTTCTTAGTGGAGAACTTTAAATTTTTTGCGGTTTACTAGGAAACCTTCATTTTCTCATGTTCCGTTAGAAATTTATTTTTTTAGGGGTGTCCTTAAAGAACTTTAAGATTCTTTAATTTCTCAGAGTTTCTGCTAGGGATTTCCTTGGAGTTTACTGGAAGAACATAAAATTGCTTAGTGTCCCCTCAAGGAAATTTTATTTTATTTAGCCTATCCTTGAGGATCTCCGAGAAACTTCAATTTCTTTGGTGTTCCCTTATAGGAACTTCATTTGCTTTGGAGTATCCCAGAGG
>JACMZG010001859.1:5558154-5663154 GCA_018340805.1 Microvelia longipes
TTGTAGTATGAATTTGGCGTATTGTATATTCTGAGGACGAGAGAAGCGAGTACGAAGACGTTTTGTAGTATGAATTTGGCGTATTGTATATTCTGAGGACGAGAGAAGCGAGTCCGAAATTTTAGGATGAGCTTACCGAATCCGATCTATTATGAAAAAGTTTCAAGGTACCCCGTACCCGACTTTTTTTAATTAAAAAATTGTTTAATTGTTATTTACCTACGTTGTCACTCCAAACGTAGGTTTAAATAAAGAAAAGAAAAACTTAATAAAAATTACTTTCAATCCGTTTAAATTTTTAAGCCAGTTTTTTTTTACTCCAAAAAGACTCAGTTAAGCGTGAAATAACAGTTGGGTAGTTGGGAGGGGGATTTATAACTTAATCCTCTTACAGTGGGAATTGTAACGGGGGGGCAAATATAACCCTTGGAAATTGAGGGGGACGCAATAACAGTGAGGTCTAAATTATGAGATCTCTGTTTAAACTGTTTTTATCCTTTATCTTTTATCAAAAAACTAAACGAAGATTCAAAAATCTTAATATGTCAAAAAATTAATCATAAATTGTAATTTTAACCACAACATTATTAAAATATTGTTCTTTTAAAAACAAAAATTGTTTCGTTAAATTACAATTTAGGTACCAACTTACTTGGAACCATACGCTATATTTAAAGCACCTAATTTGAAGTTTTACAACTTTTAATAAGTATATTTTTGTTGTTAAAAACTACGAGTTAAGATTGATTCCTTCTATACAATAAATTATTATAATATAATTCGTTAAAAACAAGTTGTTTATTTTAGTATTGTAAACTATTTAGCATAGTACCTATTTTAAATTTGATATTATTGTTTGACATATAAAACTATTGAAGCTTGAAGATCAAATGATTTTAGGTTTGAGCGTAAATGGTAAAAGCTAAAATAGAATAAGTTTAATTTTAGATTTTTATCTTGGGAGAGTTTTCTTCTATTTGAATGTTGCGTGTAATATTGTATTGTAATTGTAATTTTGTTGTAGTATTGACTCTGTTAATACTAAGTGTAAGTTAGGTCTCAGCTAGAAGTTACCCGTGGTGTAGTGGTTAAGGTACGCGGCCAATACACAGAATGAATGGACTTTAAATTTCCGAGTTTATTACGTCATGGGTTCAATCCCAGCACGGGCCTCTGGGATTTTTATGAGAGGGATAAAAATTCTGCGTGCCACGTCCTTTAGAAGGGACGTAAAGCCGGTGGTCTCGAGCCTGTGCGTTGTCAGGTACTCGTTAAAGATCCCTTACCCTAAATGAAACTGGGTATAGGCAAAATTTAGGACCCTCACAGAAGATTCATTATAATACTATAGTGTGTCTGCCTTGTAGTTTAAAGTGTGTGGAGGTTTTGTTTAACAACGAGGGCACATGTTGTTCACTAGACTATAAGAGTCAGTGAAAATATATAATTGTATGATTAAAAAATATGTATAAAAATATGTATGATTGCTTGAAAAAGCATGAGAGAAACCATAGAAATTCACGGTTCTTCTGTCTAGATTAGATGAAATATACCTACACTTGAAATTAAAAGGAGTAGAACACTATCTTAGAAAGCTGACAAAAAGGGTCCAACAACGTGACCTACTTGCCTAGTAGTTACTACCCCCCCCCATATTACTATTACTACAGTCTATCGTTTAGTTTAAAAATCCCCAAGGTCATAAGTGTTTTAGGGATTGACCAATCAGAGAAGCCGCTGCCAACCTCTCACTTAAAAAGAGAAAAAAATCCCTACCACAATAACCGCTGAAGGGAAAAAACCTTCTTCCCGGCAATCGTTCATTTTGTTTGTGGTTCTTCTTTTGATTACATCGTTTTGAAAACTACTTTCAAATTAATCTTAAAAAGTATATTTTAAAATAAAACTACATAAAAGAAATGTAAAAAATAACATCGCCAAGAAAATACGGGTAATATAACCTGATTTGTTTACAAATTTTTTTCCCGCTACCTCCTTGCAGGGATTTTTTTTTCTTAAGAATCAGTGGTGTCTAAACTGACCTGTCAAAATTTTAAACTAAACGATAGACTGTAGGTCTTAGCTTGTTAAAATTGTGTAATTTAAGTGTTGTAAAAACATGAATAGACCGGGACCGCTTCACAAAAATGCAAGTCATGTAGTTACAAAAGAATTGTAAAAAAACAACTTGTAATAACAAATGTTAGCAAGGATACACTTGTACATTTGTAGCATTTTTCTATGTAATAAACAACAACAACAATTTTCTTGTTCAGTCTATTGCAATTACTTGTAAAATTTTAAGTCCGAACCTAGGTAGACTGAGTTACAAGTTCATTTTATATAAAACTTAGTTTTTATCACCAACTTTTAGTTTATTAGTAATCTAGTGCTCAATATGAGTTTGTAAAACGTTTTTTAAAAATATTACATCTCGTATTTTAGAAATAATTGCATTTGAAATAATTAGCTCTTATAAATGAAACTGGGTTTTAATAATATTTTGACACATTTTTTACAAGAACTCTTGTAGGTTACAATCATAGATAAACAAAATTAACATAGATGGTTCACTCAAAGATTAAAAAAAAATAGTTGACGGGATGCAGGAGGCTCAAGTAGTACAGTCTAGTGGTGACAGCGTGAATCTGTCAGATATTTTATTTCTGACATTTTTATTTCTTTATTTTTATTCAACCAAACAACGAACTGTCGAGGGTAATCAAGTCTTTCCATCCGCTTTTCAGCGCTAGAATGATGAGGAGTCGATGGATGAGTGATCCCAAGAAAACTCTATAAGAAATTCGTATAAATTGGTAAAAAGTGAAAAAAATTAATTTCTCACTCTTACTTCATCTGTTCTGTCGTCCTCCCTTGGATTTGAACCTCTAATGTCAGAGTTTCATTTTTTGTTTGTTTCCTTTACTTATCCGTTTGCGCCAACCCGATATATTATAATATTCAAATAGCAAATTTAAATCTTAAGTCTAAAACACTAAAAATGAATTATTGTTATTTTTTTAAGAAAACGATGGTGCTGCTTCGCGTGATGAGGCCCCCAAGTTTTGAAAAACAAAAATACATCGCGAATACTACAGCATACCATAGATCTTTGTTTACTTTTATTTTATTTTACAAAACGATTGGCAACTGTTTGTATTTAAAAAAATACTACGATTGTGCTGTATAGTAGAGAATAGAGCAAATAGATTTTTACAACTAGCGCTCTTCAAGACTCTAGTGATGAGGCCCCCAACTTAAATCATAAACACAAACTTGTCAATTGAGTGTTCCTACTACACGCGGGAGTAAACCATCTATGTTAATATTGTTTATCTATGGGTTACAATAAATTGTAATGATATTGCTGAAAGGCTTAATTTTGACACTTGTTGTTACAAGTTGTTTTATACAATAGTTTGTAATATTTGTGGGGGAGATAATCAACGAGTAGTTAAATCGGTGTAATTAGAAACCCTTCTGATTGACCAATAAGGGTTCTCAATAAAAGATTGGACCGCAGTGCGGTCCAATCGTTTAGTACTCGTTCTGTAGATAGAATTCTAAAACATTGTAAATACCACCCATTTAAAGTTAAGTTAGTCCAGGAATGAAACGAAAATGACTTCATTAGAAGAGTCGAGTTTTCCGAAACTCTTATGGAAAAAATAGATAATAATCATGACTTTTTGGAAAATATCGTATTCTCAGACGAAGCTACTTTTGTGTTAAACGGGCGTGTCAATCGGCATAATTGCAGATTTTGGAGTGATGAACCAAGCTGGATGTGGGAATTCCATACACAATGTCCACAGAAGATAAATGTTTGGGCAGGAATTGTCGATTGTTTTTTTTTATTGATGAAAATCTTACAGCGGATTTGTATGAAGAAATGCTAACAAATGAAGTGGTTCCTACAATCAGAGGCAATACAAATTTCGAGAGAATTTGGTTCCAACAAGATGTGTCTCCTCCTCATTTTGGCCGATCTGTTAGGATGTATTTAGATGAAGTTTTTGACAGAAGACGGATAGGCCGAGGAGGCCCTATCCCGTGGCAAGCGAGGTATCCTGATTTGACCCCGATGGATTTTTACTAGGGGTCACTTAAAGTCCAAAGTGTATGCCACAAAACCGAACAACCTCGAAGAATTAAAAATAAGAATTGTAGACGAAACTGAGCTCTTAACACAACATGTCATTTCTACCGAACAAGAAGAATTAAAAAGAAGAATTGTAGATGAAACTGAGCTCTTAACACGAAACAAAATTTACATGTCATTTCTAATGCAGTTTCAGCATTCTACAATAGACTTTGATATTGCCTAGAAGTAGAAGGACGTCATTTTGAACACTTCTTTAGATAATTGTTTTTTTGTTAATACTAATTTATTTACAACAAATCATTTATAAAATGTTATTATAGTTAACCTAATACCTAATTTATTTGAATTTGTTTCTATTTTATAAAATACCTTTGCCGTAAAAATCTCCATATTTTAATCCGTCAAAACAAAAACAATCGTAACAATGTAAACATTGGGGATGATTATTTGTTTACACTTTGATTGTCCGCCATATTTAATTAAAAATTATCATTGCAAACCAATAAAAAATGATATTTAAGATAAATGTACATTGTGATTGACACATTTTTATAAAAAGAAATAATTTGCCGCAAACCAGGAATTATTTTCTTTTGCGAAATAAAATGGCGACGTCCATTTCAATAACGTTTCATTAAAATAGAAAATGGAGTCAAACTATTATTTTTCAACGTGATTTAAGACGATTTTACTCTTGGGTGTTTTTCCTAAAACCTTTAGTTTGGCCGTGAATAGACGTTAAAAATTTAATTTTGTAAATTTCAACTGACCGCCATTTTGAAACGGTGAATGATAAAAAGGTCTGGTTTGCAGCAAAAATTTTCTTTTTTTAAGAGCTTTCTAATAATGTATCACAATATAGGTGTTCCAATTTGAAATTTCAAAGTTGAATACAATACGGCGACAACCAAAATGGCGGGAAAATGGGTAGCTACCAAAAAAAGTAGTTTTTTATGCATGATGAAGATAGCCGCAAACCGCAGTTTGATATCTCAAATATAAACGAAAATAATTTGCCTAACTTTTGCCACACCCTGTGTAATAACATAAACAATTTATATAATGTAATAACAATATAATAATATAATAATAGTTTTTATTTTAAAAAATATTTACAATATTATTCAATAGAATTATAAATTAATTACACATTCATATAAAATTTAAACACATTTATAAATAAATAATTTAAATTAATTTCCGTTCTTTTTTTACAGCGCGGAAGTTTCGTAATTAGGGACTCATTACTAAATTAAAACATAAATTTATAAAAATGTCTTAAATAAAGAGTCTGGAGTTTTCCGTTTCAAATTGTCTTGTTAGGAAATCGTTGCTAAACATTTTTCCGTGGTCTGGAAAACTAGTGACAAATTTTACGATAACCCCTAAGAAAATCGCGTAGCAGATTTTGTGTAGTTAATCGTAGAGATATTATTACTAGAGGGGCTCTATCGGTTGAATATTGAAACATCAAAAAAGTAACCTGAACACCCTTGAGTATTAATATGATGTAATAAACTAATGCAACGTTTATAATAGAAAAAAACCCCAAACAATGCGAGAAAAGCTGACAACGATTGATTTGTTATAACCTTATTTTACTCTCAGAGGAGGTTTTCATGACTAGACGTTACAGCGAGCCATTTGGTTAACACTTCTAGTATGTATACTGTATAGGTAGGTATTTGAGTAACTAGACGTTGTAGCGAGCCATTTGGTTAACACTTATATAATATTAGTTGTTTCAGCTCGCAGTGAGATGGAATATAGTTATAAGATTCCAGTCCCCCCACCTCGTCAACCACAAGCTCTTTCTATTCTACCCCTTCACATTTTACAGTTCTTCCCTTATACTACCTCGCAAAGCTACTTGTCTTTTAATTATCATCTTAATTGATTAATGTATTGATATTAATATATTAATTAATCAATGTATTGATATTAAACACGATTGTCAAACTAGACAATCGTGTTTGTCTAGTTCTCCGATTTTTCGTGTTAATGTATTTTTTGTATCTTTATGTACTTAGTTAATAAATTTAAAGTAATTTAATTGTATAAAACTGAAATCAATTGTTGTCTTCTCTCTGTGTATGATTGTATTTTATTTTAAATTATACATTGCTTCATATTACATTATTGTTCGATTTCTAATGACTTCTATCGTCTGTCTCTATTATTTTACTTTGAATCAATGAATGAAGAGACAACTTGACGTCTGATGACTTTTATATTTTATTTTTTACTTTGATTCAGTAAAAGAAATGTCACGCTCACGTAGTTGTGTCTTCATTTTTGTTGTTGTGTATGAGTTTCTCAGTTATTATCTGCATAAGAAAGTTTAAACGCAAATTTATTTTTTCTCCTTGTTTAGGCTTTTGAATTGTGTTATTTATTTTTTTAAATGTATTAAACGAAATAATCTTCTTTATTGCGGCAAATATAAAACTACATAATTAATGAATGATAGCAAAATCAAAATATTTTGGAAAAAGTAAGTGTAGGTTGTTAAGTATTTTCAAAACACAAATTTGATGTTTGATTGACGGTAATTAATATTGATATTATTATGATATGATATAGCGTATAGAGACGAGCACCTCTCGATATTGGTTGCTGGAGATCGAGAATATTACTCCCCACCTCTCTCACTAGCTATACTCAAATACCTACCTATACAGTGTACATACTAGAAGTGTTAACCAAATGGCTCACTGTAACGTCTAGTATTTGAGTATAGTTAGTGAGAGAGGTGGGGGAGTAATATTCTCGAGTCTCCAGCAGCCAATAATCGAGAGGAGCTCGTCTCTATACGATGTTTCATATCATAATAATATCAATATCACCGTCAATCAACATCAAATTAGTGTTTTGAAATACTTAAACCTAACTTACTTTTTCCAAAATATTTTGATTTTGCTATTATTCACTAATTATGTATTTTGTAATTGCCGCAAAAAGAAGATTTTTTCGTTTAAAACATTTAAAAAAAGAAATAACACAATTCTTATGCCTATCTAAGGAGAAAAAATAAATTTGCGTTTTAACTTTCTTATTCAGATAATAACTGAGAAACTCATACGCAAATACAAAAATGAAGACACAACAACAAGACATTTCTTTTACTGAATCAAAGTAAAATAAGAGAGATAGAAGTCATCAGACATCAAGTTGTCTCTTCATTCATTGATTCAAAGTAAAATAATTTAAATAGAAGATATAAGTCATTAGAAATCGAACCAAAATGTAATATGAAGCAATGTATAATTTAAAATAAAATAGAATCATACACAGAGAGAAGACAACAATTGATTTCAGTTTTATACAATTAAATTTCTTTAAATTTATTAACTAAGTACATAAAGATACAAAAAATACGTAACACGCATAAATCGGAGAACTAGACTAACACGATGACCAATTGATTAATATCAATATATTAATTAATTAAGATGATAATTAAAAGACAAGTCCCTTTGCGAGGTAGAATAAGGGAAGAACTGTAAAATGTGAAGGGTAGAATAGAAAGAACTTGTGGTTGACGAGGTGGGGGACTGGAATCTTATAACTGTATCCCTTTCTCACTGCGAGCTGAAACAACTAATATAATATAAGTGTTAACCAAATGGCTCGCTACAACGTCTAGTAATGAGGTTACACAGAGCCCCTGAAAGCCCTAAAGAAATGTTTCGGCCTCTCAATGTATTAAGATAGGCTATGCCTCCTCTAGTTTATAAACTCTATGTAGCTAATACTATAACTTTTACTTGAAAACGACTCTTCTTAAATATAACTGGCAACCAAGCATACTTTCTTATCTACGTATTATATATATATATATATATATATATATATATATTATATATATATATATATATATATATATATATATATATATATATATATATATATATATATATATATAATATATATATATATATATATATCTCAAGTAGGGAAACAAATGCGATTGCTGTCAGAGCTGGCATGTAGTTCACATTTTGTCCACCAGGGAGTTGGCTCAAATTTTTCTATGGGCGCAGCCATCTTGTTTTACCTTTGTAAATATAAACAAACTATTTACAGTACCCCAAAATTTTGTTTTTATTGCATTTCTTTGTACATTTTAGTATAAAATGTTAATAATTCGTGTAAGTATTACGTTTTATCACATCCAATTGAGGTTTAAGTGCAAATCTTTAAATAATAGGCTTGTTTAAATGACTTAAGACGAGCGGCTAATTAAACTTTATTTTTGTGAGCACCACTTAACTTAAGACACTTTTGCATAATTTTAATTAGTGATTTAACAACTTTAACCTAAATTTTTTGATTATAATAAAAGCAATCTTAATTTTAAGTTATATTCAAGGCAATACACTGTCGTCTGCATGTTCTTCAAAATCTTAACATGTGGTTTACCTTTACTATAGTTTCTCTTTTTCTTTCAATCTATTCTCTTTTTTTTTCTTTTTCAATTATTTCACAGAATTTAATACAAAATCATTAAATTATCACGTACATTTTAAAGTACAAAGTAAAACTCACTGTTATCAGGGTTGCCAAAAAAATTAAGTAAAAAACCGTAAATCCTAAAAGGCTCATGCGGAGTTATTCCAATTTCAGCTATTTTTATTTCTAATTTATATGACGGGGGTCTGACCTCAAAAAAAATTTAAAATAAAATACAACAAAATACATGAAAATAAGAATATAACAATAATTAAATGACGTCAACGTCTGGAGATAAAATCTTGTATGCACCTTGGGAGTAAAATGCTATTTTCCTCCTTGCAATTATCTTCCTCGGCTTTGCCTCGGGAGTTAATTGTTATAACTTCCTCGGCTTTGCCTTGGGAGTTAATTGTTATAACTTCCTTTGCCTTGAGAGTTAATTGTTGTAACTTCCTCGGCTTTGCCTTGGGAGTTAATTGTTATAACTTCCTCGGCTTTGCCTTGAGAGTTAATTGTTGTAACTTCCTCGGCTTTACCTCGGGAGTTAATTGTTATAACTTCCACGGCTTCGTCTCGGGAGTTAAATGCTTTGGTTCCCTCGGCTTTTGCCTTAGGAACCAACTAACTGCTCAGGGAAATTATAGCATTCTTTACTCCCTTGGTGCATAAATAACTATTAGGAATATAATATATAAAAATCTAATTGTACTAATTCTAATGAATGCATCCATAATATAGTTATTTATGGGCTGAGAGACTAAAGAATGAAATTTTCCTGAGCAGTTAGATGTTCTCTAAGTTGAAAGCCGAGGCAAACAAAGTTGTTTTACTTCCAAGGCAAAGCCAATGTACTAAATGCTATGAACTTCCGAGGCAAAGCTGTGGGAGGTAATTATTGTAAGGGAAAAATAACAATTTAATCGAAAGGTGCATGCATACCAGGTATTGAAAAGACATTGAAATACTTTAATTGTTATATTTTGTTTATAAATTTTTTGTCGAGGTCTCTATAAATTTTGGGGGTGCATCTCGCAACTTCTTTTGACCTAATAGAAATTTTTTTGGTCGGGCTTCATTGTAGACAGAGCCAGCTCATGTAGACAGAGCCTTAAGATTCTCATTGTAGACAGAGCCTTAAGATTCTCATTGTAGACAGAGCCTTAAGATTCTCATTGTGAACAGAGCCTTAAGATTCTCATTGTGAACAGAGCCTTAAGATTCTCATTGTAGACAGAGCCTTAAGATTCTTATTGTGAACAGAGCCTTAAAATTCTCATTGTGAACAAAGCCTTAAGATTTTATTTTCTTTATCTGATTGCAGGAAGCGACGAGGTTATCGTTAGTGTCAGGAGATCAGTGCAGCTACGCCAAGAGTATCAGAATAATGGGTGATATTTACCGGAAGAAATCAGAGATTAGCGTATGATATCTCTTATAGTCATTGACATTTCTTGTAATGTTAACATCCCAGTTTTTAAAAATTGGATATTTTTACATAGTCATGTAGTCTAACCAAGGATCTTGAATAAAGGGGATGACGAACTAAGTCGATTTTTCATACAAAAAAGTGACCCCATCGAAAACTAACAAATAGAGAGAATTCGACACGAAACACACGTCAAAAATCAAATGCACATGCTTGGTTCAAACTGCGCATGCTTACAATTCTCATAACAGCTCAGGTCTTAAATTTTAGAGGCAAACTTATCTCTTAATGGTTTCCCATTGTTAAATGATAAATAGATACTGAACTTATAGTTCTAAAACAGAACTAATGGTCATAGGGGTACCACCCTAACAACAAAAAATTATTTTAAATATGTGTCATAAATATCCGTTAATGAGAAAGATCGTAAAGAACAAAATAATAAGTAAAACACTTGCTGAGTATTTAATAAAACCGGTCTTAGATGGCAAAAGGGTAGCGGAATACAAGAATCTAAATTTAGTTGACGAGAACTCTTTTTTAATATAATTTTAATTGAAAAGGTTAAAATACCACTTAAAATGCTAAAAATATTGTAATGTACTGATATTTATATTAGTTTTTTATGAATAATCAATAATTAATTAATAATAGAACATAATAATTCAGTAACCGGAAGTATAGCCAACTTTTTTATAAGAAAATTGTATATTGTTAGGGTGGCAGCATTACTTAAGACCACCAGTGAACCGCCATTCGTGTTATCAGTAGTGCTCCTTCTATATATAGCATTATTCTAAGCCAGTGAATAACCTCTTGTCATTGATTACAAAGAGCTTTTTAAAGATGAATAAATAAAATAAATATAAATAAAACGCTGAACTGTGGAGTAAATTATTAAATATAAAACAACAGTCTCTCCACTAATGTAAAATTTATTTACAGAGTCGGCTTTCAACTGTAAACAGCCATCATCAGTGCCTACAAACAATGTAGAAGATAAATAAAATAATAATATAACAATACAACCAAAATAAACAAAAGTACAAGTCAAAAAGTAAAAAGAAAGACAAATAAATAAAAACAAAAAAGAACATACCGGTAAGATGCGTTGCATTTTTTTTATTTTGGTTGAATTGTTATATTATTATTTTATTTATCTTTTATATTGTTTGTAAGCACTGATGATGGCTGTTTAGCCCTGATGGAATTTTACATTTAGTGCAGAGTCTGTTGTTTTATATTGAAAATAAATATGTATAAATAAATAAATATAATAATAATAATGCCCGTTTTTGGGCCTTTCGGCCCTTCAGGGTATTCGCCCTGCGGGAACCACCTCTGGTGGGTCACATCTACTATGCTTAAAGCAAAGCTAAAGTTGGCGAAATCTTTTTACAACAAATTCTATTCATAAAAACTGAGAGCATAGCCCGGGATGTGAACCCCGGACCTCCGGTGCCGAAGTCCAGTACTATACGAACACGGCTACGGAGGCAGATAAATAAATAAATATACTTGAACATTATGAGTTCTATTGATTGCTTTATTCCTTTGAAGCTAAATGACTTGTATATTTACTCATTAAGTTAAAAGAGTAGATGAGTTATTTGTTGACAGGTTTTAACATCAACTTGTCGAGTTCTCTAAGTAGATATTGTTAAGTAGTTTTATTCTTGAGAAATGAGATACTTGATAACTTGTTGTTTTATACCTCGAGATATCCTATCACTCGAATTTTGAAATATCCCCCTCTCTATCTTCAAAATATCTTTCTCTCTCTCGCATTTTGAGTTACCCTCCTCCTTCTCTCTCATTTTGAAAAATCCTCTCTCTAGTACTCTCAGGTATCTCTCCCTGACTCTCTTTTTTTCTCAAAAAACCTTGCACCCCAAGATTTGTCCTTTGCGTTCTTATATTTTAAAATATATTTTTTCTTTTATTTCAAGATATTGTCTATTTCATATTTCGAGGTATTATTCTTCTTGTATTTTGAGATATCCTTTTTTCGTATATTTAGAAGAACCCTCTATCTCTTATTTCGAGATACCCTCTCTCTCTCTCTCTCTCTCTCATTCTCTCTCTCTTATTTCAATATATTCTCTTTCTTTCTCAAAGCACAATAGTGTAGGAAATGTTGAAAAGCAAATGGTTGTGTAATAGAGAGAAGGGGAAAGTAGTCAACACAAGTAATTCTAGAGAGTACTCTGTTGATGGTGTGTTTTAAGGGTTACTTCAATATGTTGTTTATACCTTATAAACCCTATAAAACTTTACTGTTTTTGTGAAGTCATTACATTGAATGAATAAATAAATTTTATTTGTAAAAATTTCAAATAAAATCTAAAACATATGGTTAGAAAATTTGATAACAATGATACATTAAAGCTAAGTTCGGTCATCAATGTTCTATTCCTCCTACTTTAAAGATTGCCCATAGATTATTGATCCCTTCCTTAGCGGCGGTCACAAGCCCCTATGCGGAAGTCACACTCCCTTCAGCAGCAGTCATAATCCCCATCACAATACTTTCAGCAGCAGTCATAATCTCCATGCGGCAGCAGTCATCCCAAATCCTTTGCAATCATAATCCCAGACATCCTTTCAGCAGGTCATAATCCCCATGCGGAGGATCTTTCAGCAGCAGTCATAATCCCCATGCGGAGGTTACAATTCCTTTCAGCAGCAGTCATAATCCCCATGCGGAGGTGACAATCCTTTCAGCAGCAGTCATAATCCCCATGCGGAGGTGACAATCTTTCAGCAGCAGTCATAATCCCCATGCCAATCAGCAGCATCATTCCCCATGCGGAGGTGACAATCCTTTCAGCAGCAGTCATAATCCCCATCAGCAGATAATCCCTGTTCTTTCAGCACATAATCCCATGTCACATCTTTTAGCAGCAGTCATAATCCCCATGCAGAGTGACAATCCTTTCAGCAGCATCATAATCCCCATGCAGAGGTCACACTCCTTTCAGCAGCAGTCATAATCCCATGCAGAGGTCACACTCCTTTTAGCAGCAGTCATAATCCCATGCAGAGGTCACCTCCTTTTAGCAGCAGTCATAATCCCCATGCAGAGGTCACACTCCTTTCAGCAGCAGTCATAATCCCCATGCAGAGGTTACAATGCCTTTAGCAGCGGTCGAAATCCCCTATCTGGTGTTCATGGACCACTAGATAGTAGTCAAAATCTCTCATCAGCCCTTTATTATTTGTTAATCTTGGAATCAGTTCGTTAGTGATATGCCAATAACTCCACTATATTATATAGTATAGTATAAAACACGGTCAAAATCAGTCGACAGTGTTGGAAAATAGTGTTGAAGAACCAATGAGGTTGGTCTGACATGAAACTGTGAGCGTGGATTAACATCCAAGACTAACTTCATTGGCTCCTTGACATTATTTTCCCTCGCATTCAACTGTGTTTAGGCCTGTGCTATAATTTCCTAATGTATTATAAATCAAAAACTAAGATTCGTTATAAAATATTATGTCAAACTATGAAATCAATACTAGAGTTGTTAATAATATTTAACTTTGATCTCTTGCTTGTCTTACAGTGTCGTCGCATATGGGTTTTAGGTTTTAGCTCGGTCTGATAAGCTGATGATATTTAGTGAATTTTGACTTTATTAGGGGATAACGCCATCATGCGTTTTAAATTTTTATTTACAATAATCATGGGGATACATTTTATCCCCATGATTCACTTGACGTTACTTTTGTTTAGTTGGCAAGTAAACAAAACTATACCACTTTGATTGGTCGATTTTAAATTTTATTCTAATTAGATAAGAATTCAACCAATTACAGAGTAGTATATTTTGTTTACTTGGCGAATGAAAAAAACCATAGCACTATGTTTGGTTGATCTCTTAATTTTCCTTTACTTTTTACCTAAATAAAGGAATTTTCGCATTGTTATAGATGAGTTAACTTGGTGAAATAAAATAGCGTATGACGTCACAAGCTACACATAAAATTCCTCTCAATCTAACCTGTAGTTTATCAGCCTTGGGATTCTCTAACTTTATATTTTCACCTCTTGAAACTCTGTTAAGATTTCAGAGGAGGGGTTGTTTAGAGTAAGGGTTTGGTTGTGGAGGATTGGGAGGGGGCGAGAGACGGTCTGACATTGTTTAACTAGAAATTTGAAGATGATACTTATCTCTATTGTAAACTCAAGTGTAAACAAATTCTAATAAAACAAATTATTCGGTTAATCGTATTTCTTTGCTTATATTTGAGTCTTCAAAACTAAAGTTCTGTGGAATAAATGAATGGTTTAAGAAACTCTCGATAGGTTATTTAAGGAAAGATGACATCCAACAGGCTCGGAACCGCAAGCTTAAGTCCTTTCGAAGGACTGCGCGAGTGTTGCAAAAGTATTCCATCTGGCGGAATCAAGTTCTAGAAGCTCCGACTGAGAAGAAGACCCTGGACTGTCCGGTCAAAACGCTCCCTTGGTGACGTTACACCTCACCACAAGGACCCCCTCCCCCCCCCTTACCCGGACTAAAAACAAAATTTATCCCTAAACAGAGTATAATGTGAAGTTTTTTAACTATGAAGTTCTCTTGTGAAGTCATAACGGACTAAAAAAGTGTTTCCTATAATTGGGGTCAGACATCCAAATTTAAATAGGAGAGGGATTCTCCATTTTTGTGAGGAGGGGTATTCTCTACATTTATAAGGAGGACTGATCAATTTTTTTAACACTTTCCCGGAAGTGGCAATCCCAAAACTTGTAAACCCTAAAAAGCCCCGACCAAAAAATAAAGTTGCCGTTCAAATAAAGTTGTTTAGAACCATAAAAAATGATTTTTTGGGGGCGTCCAAAATTTTTTAATTTATAGGTAAGTATTATTTTAAATACTCCTCCTCACGGTGCAAGGCTCTAGTCTTTTTGTGAGGAGTTCACAATTCTGGTTTTTTAAGTCTAATTTAATATTGGAAATACTTTGTATTGTGAAATAAATAAATAAATTGTAAAAATTAAATAAATAGGGGGACCCGACCAAAAAAAATGTTTTATTAGCTCGAAATCCTTTTTAGGTCAAATGGAATTGTTTAGAGCGATAAGAAAAATAAAATAATATACAACAAATCGTATGAAAATAAAGGAGTTAATTACAACTCCCCCAACTTTTCCTCGGCAGTTAAACACATAAATCCCTCGTCTTCGCCTTGGGAGTTGGTTTATGCATTGGTTCCCTCGGCTTTAGCCTTAGGAACCAACTAACTGCTCGGAGTAATAATAGCATTCTTTACTCCCTTGGTGCATAAAAAACGTAACAGACACAATGTGCATACTTACATTTAAAATAATATTGGAGGTACACTAGCCGTGCGGTGGTCCGCTAACCGGTCTTAGGTCCGCTAACCAGTCTGAGGTTCGCTAATCGGTCTGAGGTCCGCTAATCGGACTAATTCCCTTCGAATGTGTGCTTCTTTGCTTTAGAATACATTTCATTGTTTTTTTTATCCATTTGTGTTTCACAGCCTTCAAGTTCTAGCTTAACTACTTGTCACACAATTAGGTCATTATGAGCATAACTATACCATGGGTTATACAAAACTCTGGTCAACACTATAAAATCTACATAACAGTTCACAATATACATTATCATAAGCTAAGCAGCAGCCTACTCAAAAAAGCTAAATCATAAGCCTACTAAGCAATATAAATTAGTATAAAAGCCTAGACAGGAAGCGGCCACCTTCAGTCTGATTCTGTAATTATGTTTAGCTCCTTCTCTACGAAGTAAAAGTTATTATTATAGTTTCTAATTGTTATTATATTATTTTGTGTTAATTGAATAAATCATTTTTAAAAACTTATAAGTTATCTTACAAATTGTCAATTAGCTCATGGGTCATACAAAACTCTGCTCAACACTATAAAATCCACAAAACAGTTCACAAAATCCACAAATATTTGCTCTGATTAAAGCTAGGTGATAATAGCACTTAAAACTCAAGCAAGTATTAGTAGTAATTGATGAGCAAGAAGGCACGCATTTTAAGACAATTCTGAGTACGGTGAATGCTCGATTTGATCCCGAACCGGTTTTATTCGATTCAGCACACCAAACAAAAAATGTTTGTGGGACTTAAAAACGATATCTCACTTAAAAATAATTTTTTAACAACCGTATTCTCTTTTTGGCTTATGGTTCGACCTCGGGTTTCGGTGCCTTCGGGAGGTTTTATCGTCTCTAGGCTGGCTTTATTCAGTGCGCCAAATATATAAAGTAAGACTTTTTCTGGCAAATACTTGCTCTATATATATATATGTATGTATGTATGTATGTATGTATACGCATACCTATACACACACATCCCTTGCGCACATATTTTAAAAGTTTTGAAAGTTAATAATTTTTTCAATCTATTTCCTGGCACTATAAAAAGTGCCCATTTTATGGCCTCTTGATACATCGTGGTATTTAGTCAGCGGGAATCACCTTAGGTGAAGATGCATTCCGCCTCATCTGGTCGAAGTATTAATACTTAAAGTTAGCGAAATCTATTATATCAAAAATTAATATAAACTCATAGGAGAATCCCCGGTCTTGGCACAAAAATAAAATTCATAATTAACTTACGGAAAGGAGATATTCGTTGACATATATAACTTGATAAATATTTCATGTTGGCATAAACTCTAATTTACCGCCTCCCAAACTAGATTAATTTATCTTAGACTCCGCCGGGGGAGGTTATTACTTCCCACAGCTGTAAATTGTAGAGTTTTTCATCTTTTGTTGCCCTCGGTCCAGTTTATGTTTTTAAAAGCTTTGCTGTGTTTGAACGAGTTATTTTTCTTCTTTTTCTCCAGTTTTTGTCCATTTTAATCAGACTAATTGCACTTTTCCCTTCTTATTGATTCAATTATTTATATTAGTATTTTGTGTGACCAATCACCATGTAATAAACAAAGAATTCGGGTACGGGTTACCTCAGCACTTATCCTCATCACATCGGATTCGCTACGCTCATCCTCCCAGCTTCGGACTCGCTTCGCTCATCCTCTGGATTAAATGTCGATAAATTTATACTGTAATACGATACTGCAGCGAGTCCGAAGCTGGGAGGATGAGCGTAGGGAGATGTGATGAGGAAAAGATAAGATATGTTTCAGCTTATATCGGGCAGATCTAATGGAGTCAGGCTTATTTCCAGTTCGAGAAAAAGTAGGTTCTACCTCTTTTACTATTCCAGCTAACATTAAACATTGTTTTTCTGGGGTTTAGAATGCGTATAGGCAGTATGAGTCTGCAATGACGACTGCTTCTAATATGGGTGACAGACTGTGCCAGATGGAAGCTATGGATGGAGCGGCTCGATGCCTAGAAGCGTTGAGGCTACAGCAGAAGATTTGCAACTGCAGACCTCTTGAATTCAATACGAGACTCCTGGAAGTTGCCATGGCTATTGGAGCTAAGGTATGATGATTTGTTCTGATCTTTTTAAATTTTGTTTTTAGTACATGATATTAAGTAGCAGTATTCTAAAATCTCATTTTAAGTTATAGTTATTTTACGCAAAAAAAATATATGAAACGGACCGAGTCCGGTAGCCTCAGTAGTAGAGCGCTCGTCTTTCGACCTGGAGGATGAGGGTACAAATCCAGTCGGGGGAGGACCTTAATATAAGGTTATCCCTGGTACCGTACACTCGGGAGGTCTTGGATTCAAGGCCGACCCACACATCCAGGGTTTTACGTGGTTTCCTTGGCTACAATACACAAATTCGGGGTGAATTACGTAAGTGACAAGAACGAAGTGCTCGGTTATTGAAGTCAGACGTCTCCTGGTGGCACCGCGGAACTTTGACGTTTAAGTTAGGACTAAAGAATGAGTTTGTGTTGGAGTCGTGGTTGCTAGAGTTTTCTGTTAGGTAGCGCTGGATTAGCCATAGCGTTGAGCCTAGCTAGAGTTTGCAGATGCTAGAGGAGCTGATGAGACTGGTGAGACCGGTTGAATAAGGGTGGGCCAAGTAAGATTAATGTGATCTGAGGAGCTAGTAAGACCAGATGATCTAAGCACACAGTGAACTAGTCGGCGCTAGCCAACTACTAGAGCTCACAGAAGCTCACAGAAGCTCACAGAATGGTGAGCTTAGTCAGAGTGTAGCTGGTCTAGATGAACTCGGTACTCTGTAAACTAGTAGCGACACTAGCTAAAGCGGTTAGTTTGGAGAGATAGTGGTTGGGCTAAATGAACTGGGCACACGTTAGACTAGTCATATGCGCTGCAATGTAAGGAGAGTTTGCTTCCTAGATGATTGGGTCAGTACAAATTATAGGGTGGATTAGTTGAGAGAGATTTAAGTACGGGAAACCATTAATATGACCCTAAGGGTTGTATTAAACGTAAAAATAACGTAAAACTTTTTTTAAACGTAAAAAAGATATAAAACGACTAAATATAATAAAACCTCCGTTTTGGATTTTTAGAGGTTGGGTAAACATCTATAGAACACTTACGTACCTACCTATATTTACCTACGATAGTAGATGGGGAAATGTAATAAGGTTAGGAACCTATTGACTCTGGTAATTTTATATTGACCTACAAGAAGACAAGGAGAGAGCTCAGATTAACCAATAGAATGCTTCCTTTACTGACTTTTGACTTGCTGTCAGCAGATAACATCAAACTACTTCAAAGAGTGAAGCAATCTTTTCAGAATAGTCCGGGTATTTCTGATTGAAAATTTGAAAATTGCCTCTCCTTTATAGAAGGCCGAGAAATATAATATATATATATATATATATATATATATATATATATATATATATATATATATATATATATATATATATATTGTTTTTTGTGTGAGATCGTGTGTGTTTTCTTTACTTTATATTTAATCTAATTGATCCAATTGGTACTTTTACTGCTTCAATTCAATACATAATCCTAAAATCTTTCTTCCTATCAACTGATCCAACTCCTGATCAAAGTATTGCTTCAATCCAATTTTTACTTTTATTAATATCCATTTGATCCTTCTACCATCAAACACTTCTATATCCCTAAAGCCCAGGGGTGTCTACTTCTAAAGATTTATAGACCATTCCGTCTTAGGATATACATAACCATAGAGTAGAGTAAGAAAACCACCGGTCAGGTCTTTTACTACAGAGTTGGCAATATGCTGACTCAGCAAATTTTTAAAATTATTTTAACTATTTTGTTTTTGAAAATTGGTTTCAAATAAAAATTGCAATACTCAAAAAAAACAAGCATCTTTCTTTTTAGTCATTTTTAAGATACAGCCCATCGAAATAAATGACTAGTACTATTAATGTTTGTTTTCTTGAATACCATGACTTTTATTTTGTAACTTTTGTGAAAATTTATAATACTCTTTTATAAATAAGAGAGTAGTAAAATTTAAAAATTTTGTTGAGGTAGCATATTGCCCTGGAGTAGAATGCCGGACCGGTGGTTGTCTTACTCTAATAAACAGGCTTCCGCTGTTATTGTCATGAATATTTAGGTCTTCTAGTGGTGACCGCTTCAATGTAGATGAAGAATCCGACGTTTCCCTTCCATCGTGGTAGGCATCTTCAGGGATGAAGGACATCATGGATAGACATCATTGAACTACTGAACTGAACTCAGTTCAGTACCGTTCAGTTACATTGTGTTTCTATCCATGATGTCATACATCCCTGAAGATGCCTCCCACAGTGGAAACGAAACGTCAGATTCTTCATCTACATTGACGCGGTCACCACCGGAAGACCTAAATTTTCTTACTCTACTCGCTGGACCAGTAAATCTTATAACCTAATGGTTCATAAATCTTAACTTTGAAAACAATAAATAAATAACGTAGAAAATCACCTCCGGGCTTCCTGACAACTATCCAAGCTCTACTATTTGTAATCTAATTATCGAAACTGTCTCTAGCTGCTAATGAGGACTGTCCACTGTAGACTAGAAAAGATCTACTCATCACTAGGTGACGAAGAACAGAGGGAAGAACATGAAAAAGCAGCTCGTAGGTTAGAAGATGAATTAGAGCTACAATGCGGTGCTTGCAACACTCCGTTTGGACTGGAGTCCGATTCGTTGGAGGCACTTCCTTGTACTCATATCCTTCATGCGAGGTAAATATATATATATATATATATATATTATTATTATATATATATACTATATTATATATTGACAGATAGATAGATAGATTATACCCGTTTAAAGCCTTGCGGCCTATCAGGAAAAAACCCTGCAGGAACCACATCTGGTTGTAGAGACTACCGTTACTCTAGATTGTATTCTAGTTGGCGATAATTTATTTTAAACAATAATCTTATTTAAATTTAATCACATACAGAGTAACCTGGGATGTGAACCCCAGACCTCCGTGGTGTCAAAGGTCAGTAAAGGTTAACGCTCTAACGACCTCGGCCACGGAGGCGGTTGATTACAAGCGAGGTGATTACTCATTTAAATTTGACAGGTTCCCATTGTAAACTGTCTTTACTCCGTAACTTCATTGCAGGATTAAATTTTTCGGTGTTGTTTATTAGTTATATCTTAATGTATTGATCTTCAGCGCCAGAACAACGAGTTTAAGTTCGGCATCTCTAACACATAGCAAGTTTGGCATCTCTAACACAAAGCAAGTTCGGCGTCTCTAACACGTAGCATTTTCGTCTACTGCACTATAACAAAGTGGAGTTCATTTTCACTTTTGGAATCATCTAGTTGAATAGTAGTAGATAACTCAGTAGCTTGTAGCTATGAGAGGAGCTTGTCTAAGCTCTTCTAGGAATGTATTGATGTGATCATTGTAGTACAGACTGGCATTGCTTAACTACTTAGATTGTCTGAACTTAGTGGTGATAAAAGAAAAGAGCTTGCTGACCAATTCATAAGGCTAGAGTCTCATTCCTTAACTTTTGCTCCAAAGCATACATTAGATATTGCTGTATTGATTATGAAGACCACTCTTAAAGTAGTCCATGCTGTGACAGGATGAGACCGTCTAATCGAGGATAACACTGTATATCGCCTTATCAAAGGACCGTCTAAATAGCTTACCTATTTAGACATAGACACTCTTAGACACTTTAGACACTTTTAGCCCTAAACATTAATGCTGTCACTCATTGACTGGTTTACTGACGGATCATTTTTGGCTTTACCCCCAATTATGCCTGATGGTACTGGCAACTGTTCATAGTACTAGCAACTTCTTGCTTGGACATACTTAATTAAGTAACAGTCTATTACATTGTGGTTTCCAGCGTTTTGTGTTTATACTGGAAACTAGTCCAAAAATCAGTTTTTGGATGGAAAACTCCTTTCTCAAATCTTCAGGTCTTTTTGCTTGGACATAGTTAATTAAGTAAAAGTCTATTACATTGGAGTTTCCAGCGTTTTGTGTTTGTACTGGAAACTAGTCTAAAAACAGTTTTTGGATGGAAAACTCCTTTCTCAAATCTTTAGGTATTTTTGCTTGGACATACTTTATTAGGTAACAGTCTATTACATTGGGGTTTCCGGCCTTTTTGTTGTACTGGAAACAAGGCCAAAAAGTAGTTTTTGGATGGAATTTTTTTTTCTCAAATCTTCAGGTCTTTTTTTTGCTTGGACATACTTTATTAGGTAACAGTCTATTACATTGGGGTTTCCGGCCTTTTTGTTGTACTGGAAACAGGCAAAAAAGCAGTTTTTGGATGGAATTTTTTTTCTCAAATCTTCAGGTCTTTTTTTTGCTTGGACACACTTTATTAGGTAACAGTCTATTACATTGGGGTTTCCGGCCTTTTTGTTGTACTGGAAACAAGGCTAAAAAGCAGTTTTTGGATGGAATTTTTTTTTCTCAAATCTTCAGGTCTTTTTACTTGGACATACTTATTAGGTAACAGTCTATTACTTGAGGTTTCCAGCGTTTTGTGTTTGTACTGGAAACTAGTCTAAAACAGTTTTTGATTGGAGAACTCCTTTCTCAAATCTTCAGGTCTTTTTTTTGTTTTCCAGCGTATTGTGTTTGTAATGGAAACTAGTCCAACAAGCAGTTTTTGGATGGAGAACTCTTTTTCCAAATCCTCATCTCTTGTCCTGCTTGGACAAACTTTAAGTGGCAGACCATTGCATTGGTTTTGCTAGCGTTTGAAGAATTTATAAATGAATCTGAGGACGTCTTTTTACTTTTTCGGGTTTACAGTAAGGATAAGAAGTTCTGAATAACTTTGACTAAAATGCACCTAAATATTTTAATGTACCTCCTCAGCCAGTCTCTGTACCTTTAAACGTAATAATAATTTTTCTTTTTACTTCAAACTAAAGATTGCCTTTAGTTTTATCTATATCATTCTTTCAGATGTGCTCACGATATTCTAAGACGTCGGGATAAAAAGAAGAAACGAGTCTGTCCGGACTGTGAGAGAAGCGTTAGTTCCAGATTGTATCTTCACTGTGAGGATTCCAGCCCGAATTTATCACTTCATGCTTCTTCGGCTGCTCTAGCAGGAGTGTAAGTAACGTTGCAGTCCGGAGTTACTTATGGTTCAGTACATTCACGATTATTTCAGTTGTTTATCACATTTAAAGATGACGTTACTTTATTACGTAGAGAGTCGATGAATCCATGTTTACTGAAGTATGCTAATTATCTTTCAGTCGTAATACACTCCAGATATTCATGTATGATACACTGTGATACTTTGGAATTAGTTAATACTCTAGATCAAATCATGCAATGCTACTTTTACACATTTCAATAGCCTGTACATTATGCTGGTACGTTACTTAAGTTACTAAGGTGACTACAAGTAAATCTATGATTGTATTACTAGAACTGTATAGCTCTAAATTAGATTAACTGTTATTTTACACATGCTCGTAAAAGAACTACTTCGGATGATTTATCTCAAACAGTGATTACCTTGAATAAGATGTAGACCCATAGTTTGCTAAATACTATTAGTAATCTGACAATCATACTGGATATCATACGTATGAGGACAACTGACTAATGGACTACTTCAGTTGTCACTATGTAATTAGTAATGCTGCGCCGAGTAATTTCATAGCTTAAATTAGTGACTCGACTGCTTTAGATCTAGTATAACTAGTGACGAATTTCATCCTAGGGGTTAATTTATAGTTATTTTAGCCCATCAGTTGTAAACATGATACTAGTGTGAGTGAATAGTATACTTATGTAAGTACTCTACGTGTACAAATGAACTATGTATCATTATGGCTGGCATGACATCTACTATAAATAGTAAACTCATGTACTAAAGTAAAACTTAGTGATTCATCGTGGGCAACAGATTTGACTTATAATTAGTTCACTGAGTGTAGTTAAACTAGAAAAGTCTATTCTTGGAGATTAGTAATAATTAGTGTAAGACATTACAACCTTCCACACAGAAATCAATGGTTTCCGAATAAAGCCTTACAACGATGTGGAAACAAGCAATATACGCAAACCCACGAACATTAATTATCGCGTCGAGGACCAGTACTTATTAACTTGACTAATTCGTGACTATCATGTTCATGGTTATTACAGAATATATAATCTGGATGTATAGTAGCTTCTATACTTGTAACTATCACGATACTTCTTCAAATTCGATGTTTACATAAGTAGACATAGTATGTAAGACATTTGAGTTATATCATCAATAGTGCGGTGAATGCATGTTTACTTCACTAATTTGGAAGTATATTAGTAACATCATTGAAAAATGAATATCTGACTACCGATGATAGTTATCTATAGTACTCAGTTTACATGAATTGTGATTTCACGGGACTTACTAATTAAGATATCACGTTGTATACGAGTCATGAAATTTCTTGGATCACGTAACCGTTTTAGTAAGTAAAGTTTAACTGGTACTTCAGTAGATAATCTCTCAGTTGTATGTATACTACATGATTATGTGATTGGGGAGTTACTAATTGTACTTACTACGTTTTTTGTTATAACACTCCAGTATTCATGTTTAACTGATATTCTGGAGTTATATAAAGTACTCGAGCACTCAGTTATAAAATGATTATCTGGAGTATACTAAATAAGTACTACAGTTGTAATATGATATTATTTCTGCAGTTACGTTAATTATACTCACTGTGTATAACACTGAATTATCGGGACTATACTAAATTAGTACTAGTGTAACATAATTATCTGAGAGTTTCTAAATTAGTCTCGTTGTAACATGTATGTATCGGGAGTTAATAATAATCTCAGTTGTTAAACATTGGAATTATCGGGACTTTAATTAGTATCAGTTGTAAAATCATTGAATTATCTGGAGATCCTATTGTTACTGCAGTTGTAACATGAATTATCTGGAGTTATAATTGGTACTGTTGTAACTGAATTATCTGGTTACTAATAAGTAATCAGAGACTTCAGTTTGTAAACAGATGAATTATCTGGAAGTTACTAATAAGTACTCGTTGCTAATACATGATTATCTGGACAGTTGACTAAGAATTGTACTCAGTTGTAAACATGAATTCGGACTACTAATTTAGTACTTTCGTTGCAACTGATTATCTGGGGTTACTAATTGTATCAGTTGTAACATGATTATCTGGGTTATAATGGACCGATACTCAGTTGCGTAAACATGAATTATCGGGAGCTTACTAATATCTCAGTTGTAACCATGAATTATCTGAACGTTACTTAATTAGTATCATTGGTAACTATGAATTTCTGGAGTTACTAATTTAGTACTCAGTTGTAACGATGAATTATTTGAGTTACTAATTCGTATCAGTTTGTAAACTAATTGATTATCTGGAGTTATAATTAGTATCAGTTTAAACATGAATTATTCTGGTTACTAATAGTACTCAGTTGTAACTGATTATCGGGAGTTACTAATCACTTATATTAAGTTCAATTATATCAATTATACAAATCAAGTATAATTATCAAAAATAATTAGAGATGTAATTTTAGTGTGCATTTCTTTTATTGTTTTTGAACCGTAATAATATCTGATTCTTTTTTGAAGTAGGTATTTTCTTAAACATTCGTGAAGTAATTATAAAATGCCAGGTGACGGCAATGAAGAGTTTAATAAAAGCAACATATATTAAAAATTGGAGTACATATGGCCGTCATTTTCTAATATCCCCCTTGCCTTTGGACCTGAAATCAATATTAAAAAACCAATCTTTTTTTAATATCGATTTGATATAAGTCGAAACAACAAAATCGACTCGAAATCAATTTGAGTCGATATGGTTCAAATCTACTTGAGAACAATTTAAGTTGATTTAAGTCGACTCAAGTAAATATTAGCGACTCGAGTCTCAGTCGAGTGTACAAGTCGACTTGTGCCTATTCAAATCGACATTAGATATTTAAATCGACACGAGTCGACTTGTATCTATTCAAGTTGACTTGGTTCGACTTGTACCTACTGGAACCAACTTAAATGTACATTATTTATATGAGTCGTTGAATCCATTTGAATCAGATTTTAGTAAATTTGAATCAACTCTGGTCAACTTGAATCATCTAGAGTCAATGATTCAAGTGAAATGTCTATTCAAGTCACTCGAATCAATTTCAGTCGATTATACTAGAGTCGATTTAAGTCGAGTCAACAAGAGTCAATATGAGTCAAGTCAACTAGAGTTGATTTAAGGCGAGTCAACAAGAGTTGATATTAGTCAAGTCCACTGGAGTCAATTTAAGTCGATTCAACAAGAGTCGATATTAGTTAAGTCGACTGGAGTCAATGTAAATCAATTTAACAAGAGTCGATATTAGATAAGTCGACTGGAGTCAATTTAAATCGATTCAACAAGAGTCGATATTAGTCAAGTCTACTGGAGTCAATTTAAGTCGAGTCAACAAGAGTTGATATTAGTTAAGTCGACTGGAGTCAATTTAAGTCGATTCAACAAGAGTCAATATTATTCAAGTCGACTGAAGTCGACTTAAATGGACTTAAGACGACTTAAAGTGATACAAATCAGCTCAAATCGACTTGACTTAATCAATTTGACTTGAATCGACTCATAAAACAGTCGATTTGAAAAAAATTGACTCGGCACTTCTCTAGGCTCAAGATATTTCATGAGGTCAGTTTTCCCTAAAAGGTTAAGAACAACTGCTCTAGTGTTCTCTAGAGTAACGTACCGAACAGACCTATATTATGTTTCCTTAAATAAAATAATAAAATGTTAGTGTTTTACCTTATGTGTGGTGTTTTACCCCAAAAATTGACACCCCATTCCATGTAACTAACCACTACCTATAGAATTAAAACTCATCATTTTAAAATATATTTGATAGTTCGCTTGTGTAGATATTATTTAAAAAAAAATTTCACACACTGTGAAAAAATCATTTTCCAATAAGAACTGTTGTTCCTCCTCAATAGTATTAGTCTCTTTGAACTTAACCCTTCCCCACATCCTTCTATCCCTGTTCTATTCTCACCTTTAAACAACGTACAACCTGTAATCTATTTCAATTTGAAATTGCGAAATTCATGTACATCCTCTATCTCTTACTCTACACGTTAGTTTAAAGTGTCACCAACCTAAACCCCTTTAAAATTTCAGGTTCCTTGGCCAGGGCTACCATCCACATCGGCTGTCTAGCGTAACGACGAGGGCAGTGGTATATTCTTTACCTCGCCCTTAGAGAAATCAATGTCCTGGCCAATACGCATCCCCGCACCTCCACTGCCACCTAGTAGAAGTAAATACCCAAATAGATTGTTAACACTGCAACCTCCGAAACCTCCTCCAAAACCTGTGAGGTTATCTAAAGTCAACACACTTCCTGCTAATTCTGTTGTTTAGAAATATTAGTGTTTTTAGAGGTACTCCCTATTGTAAACCTTTATAATGTTATTAATGTTAAAATACCTTTTTGGTGTTAAGGACAACTCATAAGAATTTATGTGCGCAATTAACGTTAATGTAAATATTAAACAACGAGCGTTTAGCACTGTTGCGCGACGAGTAACGATGATTTATATGGAAACATTTTTGTTCGATATCTTGATGTCAATCGATTTTGTGTTTTCCAATTTTGTTTATTTAAATTTTGAGAACTCCTATGCACCTTTGCATTATTAGCATGTTCAAAGTTAGCTATTGGCACACTTCTATAGTGGCAAATTAACAGTTTTTGGATTTAAGTAGGCTTGAAATTATTGCATTTGCCACATAGTGTTGGTAAGCTACAAGCTTAGCCTCTGTTCTCGAACAAGCTCGAACTTATATCTTTCACTACCTCGTGTCTGAAGCCACGAGTCTATATTTTGTTCTCGAACAAGCTCGAACTTAAAGCTTTCGCTACCTCGTGTCTGAAGCCACGAGTCTAGCTTCTTATAAAGTTTTTTTATAGTGTTGACAGAGTCAAATCTCTATGCAGACGACACAATACTCTTCATTATATCTAAGCAACTCATATGTATCTATATTAGTACTCATAATAGAGGACTTCAAGTCTTACTGAATTTAAAAGTGAGTACCTACTCCTTTTACTAATTATGAATACCCAAAGGCATTAGAACCACAAAACCATGTCCTCCCTAGTGGGATGATACTAAGTGCCATACTTTGTATTTATGGAGTGCCTAGATTCAATAAACTTAGTATACCTAGCTAGTGGATAGTATTGTATAAGCTTGCCTTACATTCCCCTATGTGTACCGAACCATCGACTTTTTTTTCTTCCCGAATATCCTTTGTATTCTGTTCTGGTAATTCTACAATTAGAGATGACCGGATTTGAATGTATTCCCTATGGGATTTATTCTGTGTTAAACCCATGTATCCATCTTATGTAAAGGCTCGGCCAAAGAAACATGAAGCTTCGATGAGGTAGCTCGTGTTTTCTTGATTCGATACTACCGAGTTTCGTAAAACATGAGTTAACACGGTCAATTGTACATTGTAATTGTATTAACTTCTTTGTCAGTAACGAAATATTACGTATGTTCACATGCACAACTTAAATACTTTACCTCGAGTAATGATTAACAAGTGTGCTATAGCTCAAAGTGTGCCTGCCTGGATACTCATGCAAGGGATGTAAATCCTTACATGTACCTTACTTCGAAATGGACGTTAAGTCATTTTTCCAAGTCTGTACAACGTCAGGTACTCATTAAAGTTTCTTAACCCGTAGTTAATCTATATATAAATATATATATTCTTGATGTGTGTATGTCTGTGCATGTGGACATAGCTAGTCATTGAGATATATTGCTAGAGGCTGCATACCCTATCTTAGTCGATTTAGAGACTTGAGACGTCTCATTATAATGTAACCTTATTATATCCTCTCAAAAAGTGTTAGAAGGCTTTAATAGATTAATCTTTGCCAGTTTTTCGCACATTGCATTTTTTGTATAATAAGCGATTAATTATATAAGTTAATTTAATTTTGTAATGTTTATTTGATAATGTTCAGGTTAATTTTACGAGCTTACAAAATTCAATCGATAAGGCCTCTCTATTAATAATTTCTCTATGGCTAAAATGATTTGTCATGTCTAAGCATAGAGATATTATTATTAGAGCGGCCATATCGGTTGAATTTTGAAACATCGAAGTAGTAACCTGAACACCCTCAGTTAGTAATATAATCAAATAAAAAAATAAATAAAATGCCCGTTTTAGGGCCTTTCGGCCCATCAGGGTATTCACCCTGCGGGAACAACCTCAGGTGGGTTGCATCTACTACACTCTAAGAATTAATTAAAATTGGCAAAATCATTTTAATACAAATACTATTCATAAAATCTTAGAGCATAGCCCGGGCTGCGAACCCCGGACCTCCGGTGCCGAAATCGAACGCCTTTGCGATCACGGCCATGGAGGCAGACTCATATAATCAAATAAACAGTAAACAAATGCTGTAACTTATATAATACATCGTTTATAACACAAAACTGAACACAAACAATGCGGGAAAAGCCTCCAACGATTGATTTATTGTAACCTTAACACACATTTAAAGTAGATTTCAATTAGGTTACAAAACAAAATTTTCAGCCTCTTAATGCATTTAGATGCAGTTAGAGCAGGACCTGAAAAAATGTGACTCATTTTATACTACTTCAAACCAAATTTTTTTGAAAATTTATCTTAAAGTATGAAGAAAAAATATAATCTGCCTATCCATAGTGGAGCTCTTCATATGATTGCGCATGCTCAAAATTTTATAAAATCGCACAAATTTCAGTATTCTTGAAATAAGTGGTTCCCTGTGGGTCGTCTGCAAAACATGAAGAGAACATTTTTAAAGCTGATAAAATGTTCTATAAAACGAAAGTTTAATCATCAAAATCGGATGACTGCAGCCAAAGTTATGGCTCTTCCAAAAACACTAAAAAATGGTTAATTTATGCAAAGTCAGCGAATTTCTTTAAAAAAAATATTGGCTTTTTGTGCAATTTTTGGCCATTTAACAAATATCATAACTTTAGTTGTAGTTATCGGATTTTGACAGCATAATAATAGGAAATTTTATTAGCTTTCAAAGATGTTATCTTCATGTCTTGCACATGACCTACATGGAACCACTTATTCGCGATTCAAATTCCGTAGCAGCGCCACCGTCGCTGATAAGAAATTGATAACGGAAGGGTTATCGTTGTTTAAGTCCTTATAGGAGTTTGTTGGTTTTTCTTATTTGTGACGATTATTTTATTAAATTTTTTTATCAAAGTGCTTTAATTTAATTAATTTTAGGGCGTATGAACTCAGTAGAATCACTATTTCGTTGAAAAATAGGGTTTTAATGGGTTGTCACGAGTATTTAAATTGAGTGATAAGATGGTGAAGATCACAATATAGTGTTTTATTTTAGTTATTGTTAATTAATGTTACTTTTAAATAATTTTAGTTTACACAAACACACAAAATTACCTTTCAATTGCATTAAATTGTTTAAATTAGTTGTTACAGGTATTTAAATTAACTGATAACAAGCCGATTTTCACCTTAATGGTGTTTTAATTTATCAGTCAATTTTATTTACACACTAAATTGATAAATAACTCAATAAATTCACGTTTTTTTAAAATGTTTGTTTAAATCATCCGTTTAGGTTTTATTATTTCTGGGTTAAATCGGACAAATCCAAGTCTGTAGTGATAAGAGCCTGATTCTATATTTGAAATCCTGGAATAATCGAAGTATTTATCTATGAAATATTGGCCATTTTTTTAGCAACGATGGTCGTTCTATTAATTTTTACCTCATTTATTACAAATTAACGAACAATAAACGAATAAAAGAAGAATTTTCAACGCCTCCCATGCTAATCCTATGATAAAAAAAAATTTGATCACTCTTTCGTTTTCCCGCCATTGGCATTGCCAACCTTACAACTATCTCTTTGAATCGCGAATTGCAAAAAACTGGAATTAGTGCGATTTTCTAATATTTGAGCGAGCGCATTCATATGAAAGGCTCCACTCCGGATAGGTACACTATGCTTTTCCTTCAAAATCTAAAGTAAGTTTTTAGGAAAATTTGGTTTGAAGTAATACAAAATGAGTCACATTTGTGAGGCCTCTTGGACTAATAGGGTATGCCCCCCCCCCCTAGTGACATATTTTTATGGCTCTAGGTGTAAATAAAAAAATATATATTTGAATTAACATTTTAATTATTGTAAAATATAACTATAATATAAATTATAATATAAATATATAATTATAATAAATTATAATTGGACGCATTGTATATAAAATGTATTAGTAAATATATAATCGCATGGACTGCCTTTGTTGTAAAATAAACAAAAAAATGATAAGGAATAGGGTTTTGTTAAAATAATTAAATAAATATTTAAATGAAAATAAATTTACAAATTATTTATGCTGTTGTAAAATTAAATAGTAATAATGAATTAAAAAAGAGAATAATAAATTTTATTGCTAATGCTTTAGCTAATAAAATAAATGTTTGACGATTAAGCAAAAATGCAACACTGTGCTTGGTTGATTTCAAAAAGTACGATAATTACATAAAAAATCGACCAATCGCAGTCTTATGTTTTGTTTGTTCTTATTGAGTTAACAAAAGCACATCTCTGTGATTGGTTGATTTAAAAGATTGTGCTAATTACATAATTACTCGACCAATCGCAGTCTTATGTTTTGTTTGTTCTTTTTGAGTTAACAAAAACACATCACTGTGATTGTTTGATTTAAAAGATTGCGCTAATTACATAAGAAATCGACCAATCGCAGTCTTATGTTTTGTTTGTTCTTTTTGAGTTAACAAAAACACATCACTGTGATTGGTTGATTTAATCATTGTGTTGAGTTTTTGTTTACTTGGCGTGTAAGAAAACGCAACTCTGTGATTGGTCGATTTTAAAGTTTATTTTAATTACATATAAGAAATCAACTAATAATGTTGTGTTATTGATTACTTGGCGAGTAAAAACGCGACATTGTGATTGGTGGATTTTAAAGTTTATGCTAATTACGTAAGAAATTAATTAATTCCAGTGTTGTGTTTTGATTGTTGTGCAAACAAAAACATAAAATTATGATTAGTTCATTTTTTTTTACCCATGTAACATTATACAATAAGTGACCCCTTTAATGTTATACAGCAATAAAGTTCCTTCTCACAATCTTATAATCAATGCTTAATTTGATAATCATATTTTTAGTTATATACTTAATTTAAACTGTAAGGAAGTAAATTTAAGCATGATTCCCTCAGTGATAAACTTGATTCCCGAGGTGAAAGCCAAGCGAAGCTAAGAAACTTAAATTTAGTTCCCGTGGCGTAGACGAGGTCACTATAAATTGCTGAGAAGGTGTCGAAGGACTTGATTATTACTTTGGGAGCTATGCCATTTTACTCTCGTAGTAAGTTCAATATTTATCCTTCAGAAGGGAGAAAAAACGTAAATGCAGTTTAGAAAATGTAAAATATAAAAAACCTTTATTTGAAATTAATGTAACATAAAAAACATATATTACATAACAACTTTATGTAATATAATACTTACTTACAGCCATAGAGGTATAATACTAGAGTGGGCATAGCCTATAGCACATAGGCATTGAGGCCTAGGCTAGGGCATTGAGAGGCCTGCAACATCTTGAAGTAACCTCATTGAAACCTCCTCCAAGAGTGAGTTAAGGTTGTAATTAATAAATTTATCTCAGTTTCCTAAACATTTGTGTTTTGATTTGTATTTTAGCGTTTTATTAACATGTTATTGTAATTTGTACTGATTATATTTCTAAGCGAAGTTGGTCAGGTTATTTTTTCGATGTTTCAAAATTTAACCTATAGGGCACCTCTAGTAATAGTATATCTATGCTTACAGTTGATTGCAGAGTAATTTTAGGTGCTTAGAATAATACTAATATAGAAGGAGCACAGGAGGTAATTTGAACCATATTGAAATCATAACGTAAAGAAAGACACGGGTTTTCTAAAGTAACCTCCCTTATAACGTTGATCTAACCTGGTCTATTGTCATAGAATAATACCATTATAGAAGGAGCACAGGACCGTAAACACATGTAATTCCACTGATAACACGAAAGCGGTTGACTGGTGGTTTAAGTAGGGGTACTACCCTAACAACAAAAGGTTATTTTGAATATGTGTCATAATATTCATTAATGAAGAAAGATCGTAAAACAAATATAATAACTTAAAACACCTGCTGAGTATTTAATAAAACTGGTCTTAGATGGCAAAAGGGTGGCGGAATACAAGAATCTACATTTAGTTGACGAGGACTACTTATTATATATAATTTTAATAAATACGTTAAACTACAATCTAAAATGCTTTAAATATTGTAATGCACCGATATTTATATCAATATTTTATGAATAATCAATCAATAATTGATAATAGAACATAATAATTCAGCAACCGAAAGTATTGCCAACTTTTTTTTTAGAACATTGTATATAGTTAGGGTGGCAGCATTACTTAAGACCAACAGTGAACCGCCTTTCGTGTTATCAGTAATGCTCCTTCTATTTACAGTATTATTCTAAGTTCAAGCCTTACAATATATAGAGATAGAGTATGCACTCTCTAGTAATATATTTCTTTGGGTACTCAGGTTAAAGCAAGGATGTTGAATAAAGGGGATGACGCACTAAGTCGAATCGCCATTCAACAAAGTGACCCCATCGAAAATCAAAACATAGAGATGAATGCAACACGAAACACACGTCAAAAACCAACTGCACATGCTTGGTACGAACTGCGCATGCTTATGATCCTTATAACAGCGCAGGTCTTAAAATTTAGAGGCAAACTTATAACCTAAGGGGAGGTAAGTTTGCTACTATTTCTCTACCTCATAAACTTCCATGGGGTCAGAAATGTTCCTTAATGCGTCATCCCCTTTATTCAACATCCTTGGGTTAAAGTATTGTTCGACTATGGTTGTAGTTTTTAGCATCTATGTTACCTTCTTGTGACGACTCTGTCTGCAAAACTTTTCTTCTCTCGCTGTCTAGTAATAATAATAATAATAATTTCTTTATTTCCACCAAAAATAATATGCAAAAAAATATTTCTACAAAAACATGTTTCTTTTATGTTGATAACACAAGATTAGTATTAAAATTTAATTGTTTTCAACTGAAAGGAACGAAGAAATGTGTTTTTACGAATTTTTTTTGTTTTGAACGAATTTGTTTTTAATTTGGTGAGAACCTTTAGTAGATGTAAAATTCATCTAGAGCGAGGGCTCTGCCACGAGTTTCTTCTCAATATCACATATTTATATTTTTATTGAATTTTATTTGTCCATAGAATATGTTTAATGTTGAATTTTATTGTATTTTATTTATGTTTTATTAGATATTATACTGTTGACTTCGAGATGCTCTAAAAATCTGTGCTTAAGTATTAAATAAATATTTGTTTATAAGCTACACAATTTGTATAAATAACCTGCTCACATAGATTCAAATAAAAAAAACACATTTCATATTTTTAAATTGTATTAAACGGTTATGTATTTAATGAAAATATTTATAAAAAAATTTATCTCGCTGAAACTATTATTAAAATTAAAGCTTTTGAAATTAAATATAATTACAAAAAAAGAAGAAGAAGCTAAGCACGCTCACTGGATTTGAATTTAGCTTGTAACAGAAAGTCGAAGGAACATTGTAGCAACATTGTTGGTGTTATGAACAAATTAGGAAAATGTTCTTCAACTGTTTCGAGTGAGCTAATTAATAAAATTAATAAATAGTTCTGATGTATAAATAGTTACGTCTTTTAAAAATATTGCTATTGAATACTATTTTGTTAATTTATAAGCTTTTTCTTTTTTATGACCCACTCCACAATTCCGAGTCGACAATATATGTTGCTAAGTTTCATCTAATTATCAGCATTAGTTCAATTTTAGCGAATTTTTTAAGAAAAATTGAGCTTAGGTTCATAGGGTGGGGGTGAACTTTGTGTAAAGAGGGACTCACTGATCAAGAATAATTAACTTTCGAACGATTTCTTGGAACGAAATAAAACTTTGTACAAAAATAAAGCGCGGAGTTCGTGGATCGGTCAATTTTTGTTTATCATATGACTCAAAAACCAACTGCGTATGCTTCGTACAAACTGCGTTAGCGCACAATTCTTATAACAGCGCAGGTCTTAAATTTTAGAGGCAAACTTACCTTTCAATGGTTTCCCATTGAACATCCAACAACAAAAAGTTATTTTGAATATGTGTCATAAATATTCATTAATGAAGAAATATCGTAAAGAACAAGTATAATAACTTAAAACACCTGCTGAGTATTTAATAAAACCAGTCTTAGATGGCAAAAGGGTAGCGGAATACAAGAATCTACATTTAGTTGACGAGGACTACTTTCAACATTATTTTAATTAAAAACGTTAAAATACAATTTAAAATGCTTAAAATATTGTAATGCACCGATATTTATATTAGTATTTTATGAATAATCAATCATTAATTAATAATAGAACATAATAATTCAGCAACCGGAAGTATTGCCAACTTTTTTTAGAAAATTGTATATTGTTAGGGTGGCAGCATTACTTAGGTGCACCAGTGAACCGAGTTTCGTGTTATCAGTAGTGCTCCTTCTATATATAGTATTGTTCTAAGATTATAGCGTAAATTTAACGACTTTTATATTCTGAGGACAAGCGTAGCGAATCCGATGTGACGTAGGAAAGTTCAGAGGTACCCCGGACCCAAATATTTTTTTTGAATCTTATCTTTCTGGCGCAAATGGTATAAAATGGCCTCCTTAAGTCCTCACGCATGGTTTGTCAAATTTATTTCGACAGTCTTATCATTTTAACCAGGTTCATATCACAGGTCAAACTAGAGAAAGCTTATAAATTTCATATGATTACTTCCTGATTATTGCTCAGTGTATTCAAATTGTTACTTAATTAATTATATGAAAAAAATATTAATATTATAAATTTTTGTAATTTATTAGCATATGACTAAATTTTTTATAAAATGTATATAAAATTAAATAAATAAGGTTTAGGATATATTTATAATATACCAAAATTACCTAGGTTAAGTACATATGTTATCTGTGTAGAGTACACACACACACACACATACATATTCATATATATATATATATATATATATATATATATATATATATTATATATATATATATATATATATATATATATATATATCTGTGTGTGTATGTGTGTGTGTAACAGGCCTGTATCCAGCCAAAAGTTATAAGAGGGGATAAAAACCAATCTCAGAGGGGGCAAAAATTTACGCATCTAAACCGGAATTCCCCCGGCCCCTACTTGGCTACGTGCCTGGTGTGCAATTTAACAGTGCCCAATATGAGTGTTGTAAAATTCACTACTTATTACAATTACATAACTTGTAATTACAATTACATAACTTGTAATTGTAATTACAAGTTATTGTAAATACAATTACTAATTGTATTTCTTATCCAATTATACATGTATTAATTGCACTGTGTTATCCTTGTAGACATTTTATCATTAAGGAAGGTAATCAAGGACGCTATTTAAATTTGAGTCTTATTCCTTTGTTAGAGTCTGACTTAAACTCAAGTCATACTCTTGGATACTCTTAGTTTTCAAAGCAAAACACTTATGCTGGCATGTGTGTTTGTTTTGTCGATGTAATATAAATTTATAACAAATTGTACGTTTTAATTTGTATATAATCGCAAGCGATCATAAGGGAGGAGCTTTAGCTCTTTACTACTTTTATATACACACACTTGGATACTCTTAGTTTTCAAAGCAAAACACTTATGCTGGCATGTGTGTTTGTTTTGTCGATGTAATATAAATTTATAACAAATTGTACGTTTTAATTTGTATATAATCGCAAGCGATCATAAGGGAGGAGCTTTAGCTCTTTACTACTTTTATATACACACACATGCATACAATATATATATATATATATATAATATATTATATATATAATATATATATATATATATATATATATATATATATATATATATATATATTATTATATATATATATATATATACATATGTGTGTGTGTGTGTGTATAGATCTATATATATTTTCTTAACCACTGCTGAGATCTTATTTTTTCACGTTATGGTGGCGCCTAGTCACAAAAATTAATATTATTACATTGTATATAATACAATTATATAAAAAATATATATTTTTACCTTATTATATTTGTAGCGAATTTTTTAAAGATGGAGAGGGGGAGTGGGGGGAGTATACTTTTTTTAAAAAAAGCGGCCTCCCTGATAATATATATATATATATATATATATATATATATATTATATATATATATATATAATATATATATATAATATTATTATATATATATATATATATATATATATATACTTATATATATTTATTTATTAAATAAATAATTGGTTTATTTACAAAAAAACTAAGTTACAAATAAAAAAAAAACGACATGCAAAGTACAATTTTTGAAAATGGGAGAAAATTGTGTAAAATGGATGGACTCTGAAAAAAAAATAGATGCCATCTAGCGAGCGAAGTGAGTCCCTTTTAGTATGTAAAATTATATACATACACAATTTAGCGAGCGAAGCGGGCCCTTTTTTATACATATTATTATTACACGCAACCAAGCCTATGCAATCAAGCGAGCCCTTTTTTAGTCTATAAAATTCTAAATATACGAAATCTAGCGACCGAAGCGAGCCCTTTTAACTATGTATTATTATAAGTATGCCCAATCAAGCGAGCGAAGCGAGCCTTTTTTATCTATGTATTATTACTATAAACACAATCTAGCGAACCTTTGTTACTATTATTTGATGTAACTAATCGCAATCTAGCGAGCGAAGCGAGCTCTTTTTAGTATGTACTATTATATAGGTACAATCTAGCGAGCGAAGCGAGCCCCAATATACACAATTTAGCGTGCGATCAAGCCCTACTATTTTATACAGAAGTATTAGTACACTCAATGTAGCGAGCGAAGCAAGCCCATTTTTATTTATATTATTATTACATCAATAAAGCGATCTTGCAAAATAATAATGCGTCGTTTTAACTCACTATTATCACTCTTAGCACATATATTTTGACTATTTTTATCGAATCCAGGTCGAATTGTCGATTCGAACCTTTTTAGATCTTATGTTTACATAAATTAGCTGGAAAATCAAAAAAAGTAATTTTAACCGTGTTAAAATCATAACCTAAAGACACGGGTTTTCTAAAGTAACCTCCCTTATGACCTTGATGTAACCTGGTCTATTGTAATCTGCATGCCTGGCAACACTTACTTCGTTCACACGTGGGGTTTGGCAAGAGGTTCAATTCCGTGTTCAATCTCCTAGGGGATTCAACCCTCCCCCCGGAAATTTAACGTGTAAACGGGATTCAACCCTGAAACTAATTTTTTATCTGGGTAGAGCCTAAACTAAAAGCCTAAACTTTTTATCATGTTTACATGATAAAAAATATCATGTAAACAGTGGGTTTAATCCCCAAGGGAAACCCCGCGTGTGAACGAAGTAACTATTAGATATTTATACCTCACCTCTCTCATCACTTGCTTCAATCATTTATGTCTTCGAAATATAAATACTTACCTATTATTTATTACCAGTAAAGTGCTGTTAAAATGAGTGGTCGGCATAAAGACAGTGTTCCGACTCCCCCCATTCACACGTATCTGAGCAAATTCTGTCACTTTTAGTTTCTCAAAATACCCGCATTGCAGCGCTAAATATCCCTCCATCATTTTAATTTTCACCAATTATAACAACTTATTCGTTTTTGCCGCCACATATTTAATTAATTTACTTAAAAAATTAAAATATACAAGAGAAAACGATAAAAATGGCTCTATTTGTTAACCGTTGCATAGTAATGGATATAAATCAAGAAAGAAAGATGGAGGAACAACTAGCGCTGACTAGCGGCATAGTACTTGAACTAGATTCCCTTGATTGAAAGCTGGTCCATCTCACCCTAGGATCTCGAATAAAGGGGATGACGCATTAAGAAATATTTCTGACCCCATGGAAGTTGTATGAGATAGAGAAATAGAAGAAAACGTACCTTCCCATGTTTTTAATAATACAAGGCGCCAAACGCAGGTTATGTAGCAAGGTTGTCGAGTTTGCTTCTCAACTTTCTTTTGTGCTTCTCGTGATTGTTACATTTGTGGTGATTATTAAGTCATTTGTACTTATTTAATTTTAAATTTTGGATTATACTTGGGCACTTTAGTGAGTGATAATTTAAGCGTGTTTATAACCTTCTCAAGCAATAAACAATGGGAAACCATTGAGAGGTAAGTTTGCCTCTAAAATTAAAGACTTGCGCTGTTATTAAAAATTGTAAGCATGTGCAGTTGGTATTTGACGTGTGTTTCGTGTTAAATTCAAGAAGTGTGATATTTAACGGAATATCACACTTCTAGAATACCATGTTCAAATATAACTAGTCATGAATTCTCTCTATTTTTTGATTTTCGATGGGGTTACTTTTCTGTAGGGCAAATCGACTAAGTGCGTCATCCCCTTTATTCAAGATCCTTGATCTCACCTATAGGGAAAAAAGAGGGAGTCGGAACACTGTCTCTACCGCCAACCCCTCAATTTGACATCACTTTATTAACCAATATTTAACGTTGTTACTATCATTAAATAAAAGTTGTAAATTATTATAAAAAAATGTAATTAATTTTACTATAATGTTATATTGTACAGAATCAATTGGTAGCGACACATAATTTAATTAATTAATTTAAAAGAGTTTTTTTGGAGTGGTAATATATATATATATATATATATATATATATTATATATATATTATATATATATATATATATATATATATATAAATATATATATATAATATATTAATTTTTGTTTAAGATTGCAGTCCTATATAATATTAATTTATGTAATAACTCTCACAACGTGTCAACATCTTCAGGTGAATCTATAACTAAAATTGTAATGCAAAATTATTTTTTTAAACGAAACTTATAAAAACTTTAAACCGCTCAAATATAGTTTATCGAATTCCTAGTAAAAATTGTGATAAAACGTATACCGGTGAAGCCTCACAGTTACTTCTAAACAGGCTTAGGGTCAATCGAAGAATCAGCTACCGTCGATACTTGCTGTTGGATATGAATATCCCTGGACCGGTTTCGGCATGACGCCATCATTAGCAGGCGGGGCAACACTCAAGCCTCATCTAAAAAAGTTATATCAGTGATTAACTTCTAGTCTCAATGAGCACGACGAGCCCTCTGAAGATGGCTGAAGATGATCTTCAGAGGGCTCGTCGCTAATCAGTGATAACTTTATTAGTCGAGAGCTCGAGTGTGCCCGCCTACTAATGATGGCGTTATGCCGAAACGGTCCAGAGATATTTATATCCAACAGCAAGTTCGACGGTAGCTGATTTTCGGTTGCTTCTTCAACTTGGGTAAATGCAACCTTTTAATTTTAGGGCTTAGGGTCCATAATAAAAATGCAGACAATTTAGACACAAACAGCTATAGCTGAACATATGACCAAGAAAAACATAAAATTAATAATGACAATGTTAAAGTCCTACATTCCGAAAAACATTTGTACAAACGACGCATTTTGGAAAGTCTTTGCATTAAAACTGACCCTAACACCATGTTTTATTCATAGTGTTAGGGTACAGGATACAAACAATATAAATAGTATTTACTCAAATATTTGAAAAGACCTCCTAAAAATACAGTGCCTCCGTCTACAATTTCAAATCACCGTTATGTAATAGTTTGTCCCTGCCCTCCTTAATTTTTGTTTACTGACGTTTCTGTCAGTTTTCTAAATTATTTTCAATTTTATAAGATTCACAAAAGTCCTATATTTTTTAATATTATAATAAAACTAAGCTTCGACTAAAAATAGACTATAAAGACTCTTTATATCTGTTAAAATAGCTTACCAAACCATACCAAGGTGCAATATGAAGAGTTTGTAAAATTGTTTTTTTATTTTATATTTGTTAAACTCTGATGATGACTAATTTTTAGTCGAAAGCTTAGTTAATATTATATATTAAAAAATATAGGACTTTTGTGTATTTAATCTTTTTTTAATTTATATATTTTTTTATATTAAGTCCACAAAAAGAAACTTTCTAATTTATAAGTTTCGTTTAAAAAAAATTGCATTGCAATTTTAGTTTTATTAGACTCACCTGAAGATGTTGAGCTTCGCTCAATGAAACGTTGTGAGAGTTATTAAATTAATAATAAGGATTCAAATAAAGGTCTATCCACAAATGTAGTTTTAAGCATATAATGATAGTAAAACGGCTTTCAACCAAATAAAGGTCATCCTCAGTACCAAACAAGAGGACGATCAAATAAATAAATACAATAACACACAATAAATACAATTAATACAATAAGATAAGAAACAAGAAGTAAAACATAAAATATGGTCAATCAAAAAGTAAAAAAGAAATTAAGTAAAAAATTACCGGTGAGAAGAAATTATTTTTTCTTTTTGAGTCTAGTAGTTATAATATTTGAGACTGAATGCAGACTAACCTTATCCGACTGGGGTGGGAGCAGTTCCTGATTAGTTCCTTAACAATACTGAGCAGGCGCATCTCTCGTTCAGATTATTATCACCAAAGGCTTTCTGGCTACGCGCTATTTCAAATTTTTCCAGCGAATCATTCGAGGCCCTTTACTTATTTTATGAAGTATCCCAACCTTATGATCTATATCCTTATGACCATACGCTCAATGTGTTGGTAAAATTGCTGGGATTTTCTGTTTTTTCTGTCGATTCCCGTACATGCTCGCCGCCGCGGATATTCCTGCCAGTTTGGCCAATATATTGAGCCTCACAAGTTCCACACTGCATGACAAACACCACAACTAACCTCAAATTTTATAGGGTCCTTCACACGAGAAAGATGCGTTCGTAAGGTGGTGGGGACGCTGAAACTAACTTTATAATTATTCCTCTGGAGGATAGTAGCGACTTTATTAGAGATGTCCATATAGGGGACAGAACACCAAACCTTGTCGTCGCGCGTATGACTTATATTAACACCCATATTATGAAGCACCATTTTCCTTTTTGTTTTCTTGTTTATGAGTTTGTCAATCATAGATACGTCGTATCCATTTTTAGTTGCTATATATTTTATAGTTGACAACTCAATATTATAGGCATCTTCATCAAGGGGTAATGTATGAGCCGGTGTACCATTGAATTAAAAGCCGCCATTTTATGGTCCATGGATGACGTGAATGAGCGTTGATAACGGTCAGTAGCAGTAGGTTTACGATAAACTTTATATTTAAGTATCATTAGCTCTGCTCACAGTAAGGTCCAGAAAGTTAAGGCTGTTATTAACTTCTACTTCACAGGTGAATTTAATAGACTTATAGCAGCTGTTAAGATAGTCTAAAAAGTTGTATAAATCAGGTAAGCTACCAGTCCAGATGATAAAAATGTCGTCTACGTACCGCCTCCATGTTAAAATGTATTTGCGATATACGTTATCTATATGGGTCACAAAATTGGAAAAATAATGCATAAATACATCAGCAGCAAGGCCTGATAACGGCGCACCCATAGCCAAACCCGTACCACCCGAATAAAGCTCATTGTTAAAACAGAAGTAATTTTGGCTAAAACACAGCTCTAAAAGCTCAATAAACTCTTGGATGAGGGCTTTGTCAGAAGATGATCTATGTAAACCCTAGTCATCAGAAAAAGGCTCGTTGCTGAAGGTACGTTAGTAAAAAGATTAACTATGTCAAAAGATACAAGACTAGCTTGCTGAGGAATGATAATATTTTGCAGAGATTGAGTGAAATCTAATGAGTTTTTTACTGAGTCAATTGCTTTAAAGTTAGTTATAGAGTAAAACTTTTTGTTTAGGTTCTTGCTTAATAATTCAGTAACTGAACCACAATACGATACAACAGGCCGTATCGAATTATTTTTATGTACTTTAATAGAGCCATAGAGTCTAGGAGGTAACGGGTTCATGTTGATAAGTGATGTTTGTTAAAATTATCAGCAAAAACAAAATTGCTTTTGTATAATGTTTTCGCAATCTATCTTGGAGTTCGAAAGTAGGGTCTTCGTCTTTACTGATCATATTAAACTTATTAGATGACAAAAAATTCATAACCTTATCTATATATAATTGTTCTCCATTACCACTGTAGTTTGACCCTTTCAGCCTATAAAATTTTTGAGGTTAGTTGTGGTGTTTATGTCATGCAGTGTGGAACTTGTGGGGCTCAATATATTGGCCAAACTGGCAGGAATATTCGCACTAGGGCGGCAGCATGTACGGGAAATCGACAGAAAAAACAGAAAATCCCAGCAAGTTTTACCAACACATTGAGCGTATGGTCATAAGGATATAGATCATAAGGTTGGGATACTTCATAAAATTAATAAAGGGCCTCGAATGGATTCGCTGGAAAAATTTGAAATAGGCGTAGCCAGAAAGCCTTTGGTGATAATAATCTGAACGAGAGATGCGCCTGCTCAGTATTGTTAAGGGAACTAATCAGGAACTGCTCCCCACCCCAGTCGGATAAGGTTAGTCTGCATTCAGTCTCAAATGTTATAACTACTAGACTCAAAAAGAAAAAATAATTTCTTCTCACCGGTAATTTTTACTTCATTTCTTTTTTAATTTTTGATTGACCATATTTTATGTTTTACTTCTTGTTTTCTTATCTTATTGTATTAATTGTATTTATTGTGTGGTTATTGTATTTTTATTTATTTGATCGTCCTCTTGTTTGTAGGTACTGAGATGACCTTTATTTGGTTGAAAGCCGGGTTTACTATATTATATGCTTAAACTACATTTGTGATAGACCTTTATTTGAATCCTTTATATGAATCCACTGGCGCATACGTCACTAATATAAATAAATAATAATATATATAGGACTACATATATAAATTAAATGGGATTATATATATAAAATTTATAGGCTGCAGTCTTCAAAAAATTTAAATTATATATAAATTAATTTAAATGTTAATATGGCTATTAATGTGCAAATATATGGTTAAAAACGATAAACACATTGTTTTAAAAATACATTGTATTAAAAATACATTCATTTGCTTAAACTTAAAATTGAATCTAAAAGCAATAACGCTTAAACTGAACCAATTTTTATTAGAGTACCAATATAATAAAGATATATATCCTGGGTGAATATAAACACTTCCGATGCAGCAACATTAAACTATTACAAACCCCGGTTTGCTGAGTATGCAACATTTTCAAACATCGGTAAAATTAAGGTAGTTTTAATAGATCTTCAAGGAATTCTAGATAGATTTTTTAGAAAGCCATGATAGATTATTTAGGAAGCCATAATAGATCCTTAAGGAATCCTTAATAGATTCTTTACTAAGCTTTATTAGATCCTTAAAGAATCCTTAATAGATTATTTTTGAAGCCTTAATAGATTCTTAAGGAAGTCTTAATAGATTCTTTATTAAGCCCTAATAGATCCTTAAGAAAGTTTTAATAGATTCTTTACTAAGCTTTAATAGATCTTTAGGGAATCCTTAATAAGGCGCGGTCGAATATCCACGGCCTTCTAGAACGTTGGATCACCAACGTACTTTTTTATAACTTTTTTTTCAAAATTTTCAGTATTTAGCCGGATTTGTGATAAATGAAGCCTATTTCCGTAATTTGCACGCTCTTTTGGTTAATCTCAAAGAGTATTTACATTCACTCAACGATTTATTTTTAATCTAACTTGGTACATACATAACTACTGTTAGACGTCAATATTTTGTGTTATATTTTGACATGTCATATTTGTTAACATTGACGTCTAACAGTAGTTATGTATGTACCAAGTTAGATTAAAAATAAATCGTTGAGTGAATGTAAATACTCTTTGAGATTAACCAAAAGAGCGTGCAAATTACGGAAATAGGCTTCATTTATCACAAATCCGGCTAAATACTGAAAATTTTGAAAAAAAAGTTATAAAAAAGTACGTTGGTGATCCAACGTTCTAGAAGGCCGTGGATATTCGACCGCGCCTTATAGATTCTTTATGAAGCCTTAATAGATCTCGATCTTAATAAAGAGCTCGAGGCATCCTAAAAGAATAGATCTTGTAAGCTTTGTACGACTAAGAATACAAGCCGAGTTACAGGGGTGTAGCAGAGTGAAGAAGATAACGAAATAACCAATAACCATGTAAAGAAGTTTTCACTGTATTAGAACTGCTTGCCGTATTTCTAATATGTCTTTGGTCAGCTTTCAAGAAAATTAAATAAGTATTAAATAACTTAATTAATAAGTAATTAAGTAAAGAAGAAAGTAATTACTAAAGAAATAAGTCTGACTTAATAAATGTTCTTGAATGCCATGGATCATTAATAAATAATTTATATAGTTTGAAAATTATATTCTAAATTCACTAAGTTATATTGCGAACGGCAATACATTATAAAAATATATATATATGAAAATAATTATATTGAATCATGTTGAATAATATGGTTTTGTTTTTGTTCTATTTTTAGTTAACCTTGTCTTGAGCTTGAACTTAAAAATGTTTAGCCTAAACCAGGGGGGGTACCTTAAATGAGGAAAAGTTTGGATTCGATTATCGCAAGCTGCTAAAAATCAGCGCTGCGGCGGCCCTCTGTGGACTAATCATGAACTAACTCCGACGGCTTTCCAAAAATTACCGATTTAATTTTTAACAACTATTGGTTATGACAGCTGCATTTATTGTAAAAATAAAATTATTTTTATTTTCGTTTCTTATTATGTAACCTAATAAAAATGGTTTGCATTGTCATGTTCTATATTACAAAATTCAAAACTAACAGTAATGAGGCGCGTCGAATATCCACGGCCATCTGAACGTTGGATCACCAACAAACTTTTTTTATAAACTTTTTTTTCAAAATTTAGACGTCAATGTTTACAAATATGACATGTCAAAATATAACACAAAATATTGACGTCTAACAGTAGTTATGTATGTACCAAGTTAGATTAAAAATAAATCGTTGAGTGAATGTAAATACTCTTTGAGATTAACCAAAAGAGCGTGCAGATTACGGACATAGGCTTCATTTATCACAAATCCGGCTAATTACTGAAAATTTTGAAAAAAAAAGTTATAAAAAAAGTTTGTTGGTGATCCAACGTTCTAGATGGCCGTGGATATTCGACCGCACCTTATTAAAAGCTTTTAAACTTCAGCATAACGCTACTGATGACTTGTATGTTTACATTTCATTCTATTATTTAATAATTTAATCGATATAAATCCAGGTAATCACATGTGCGCGTCTAAATTGAAAAACGTCAAAAAAACGTTTTTAAATTGTTTCCGGCTGCATTAAAGGCCAAAATGTATCTTCTAGCACGTGGATAATTTAGGCACTAATGTTAATTACTACGTGATTAAATTATTAAATAAATTGAATTAAATGTAAACTTATTTGCCATCAGCTGGGTTTTGTGGAAGTTTAAAGATGATGATGACCGCGCAAAGGGCTTCAGCTAGTTAGAAGTTTGACTAGAAAATATAAAAAAGTTTATTTCAAATAAAATGTAGGTAAAAAGCGGGAAATTAAGCCACGCCTACTCTGTTAAAAAGTAGGTCCGCCGCAGCGCTGGCGTCGATCGGAATCCAAATTTTCCCACCATTGAGTCGACAGTCTTACTGTTTAAGTATCTATAGTCTCTGGCCTAAACTATAAAATGATTAGCCTAAACTAAAAATTGATTAGGCTAAATTTTAAAACATTAGGTATTTGAATCATGCCCGGCATTACTGCCGAAAGCCAACTCTGCTTAATAAAGATTAAAATTAGTGGAAAGACGTTGTTAGTGTTATTAAAAATATTATTAACAATATTATTAAGAATATCGAGATTTTATTTTGACAGAAAATAACAAAATATTTTTACGCAATTTATCTATTGTTTATTACAGAAAATATAAATTGTTTGGTAATAATCATAGATAAGAAACAGTATGAACAGTATGGGTCTCTTGAGCTGGAAAATAATTCTAGTGTACTACTAGCGCATTCTAGCGGTGTGCCCCAAAACTACACTCTTAAAAATGTTCCCGCTCTTTATTAAAACTGTTAATTTTATTGCTTTGATTTTCAAAATTAAAATATTAGTTTATTTTGAATTTAATTTTATTAAAACTAAAAGCAAAGCCTGTTTTAACCTTATGGACCCAAAACAAGAGACGCAATTTAAGAAGTACGTTAACAAATTTTAATTAGAAATGAATTGCAGTATTAAAATTAGAAATAAAGTACCATCTACTATAACTTGCTTAGAACTGGAGATGATTCCATTTACGTTGTAAGATATTTAAGAGAAATCTCTACGCCCTAAGGTTAGACAGAGAGAGAGACAGAGAGTTGAAGATAAAAATATATGAACAATAATAGTGAGATGATGTAATAAATATCATAAACCGTGGCTTACTTGACTTTAAAGAAGATGAGACGTGAAGTTGACCAGGCCTGGTGAAGATTGAAGATACACGCATCCAAAATTGACCGAGCAGCACGGCGTACACAAAACAGAGGATATTTATTGTGCTCGGAGACTACGACACTTATTCCGGCTCACGGAAGTTGAAAATGAATAATGATAATGGTTTACACTTAAATATATATGAAATAAATTAATTTATCTACTCCTTGAATTGTAAGGTCTACTTAAAGTCTTGTTATCTCACACTGTAAACGTACTTTTACTCCCTAGGGAGGAAAAGTGAAAGTGTTGCCAACTTGACAGAATTTTTTAGTAAAATTTTTAGGAATTTTAGGAAATTTTTAGGATTTTTTCGGTGTTATGTTGGTACTACGGGTAGAATATACAATATACACACGCTAATGTTTAAATTACAAATATAGTATTACACATTGTTCTATTGACAGCTTACAATAAAATAATGTGAAGATAGTGGCTTTATTATCTCTTCATCAGAGTAATTGACATGGTAAGAATAAACTAAACTAACACAATAACTAACTAACAATTAAGAAGCTGAAGAATATATTAATAGTTGTTAGTATTAGTTCTCTAGTCGTAGATAAAATTTAATATGCAACAAGGGATGAAAGTTTTCAGCTCTCGTATTATCTCCTTCGTCAAGCCTCGGGAGCTAATTAGTTTATCTCCCTCGGCCTACCGGCCTCGTGAGCTAATGAAGTTTCCTCCTTCGGCCCTGCCTTAGAAAGAAACTTTAACTTGAGCTGTAAAACTTACTTTCATCCCTTGTTGCATAAATAACTATTATACGTGGAGAGGAAGAGGTAAATGAGAGAACGAACGTACTTCAGCGAGAGTGGTAACAGAATATAAGAAAATGCGGGAAACGCGAAGTTACAGAAAATAAACTCAAGAGTGCAGCAGCAGACGGGTGATACAGTGCACTCTATTGAAATTAGATAGAAATAATAATTAAATATATAACATTCGTGAATTTCTACCCCTAATCCCAGCGGGATTCCCTTGCTCGTTAAAATCAAGTTTCTAAACAATCCGCCATAATAAAGTCGCTAAGTTGAAATCCGGTCTTCTTGTCGCTAAAATTGACTAAGAGCCTAATTGAAAATCATTGGTTGCTTCTCAAACTCTGACTTTATTGGTGATTCTCAGTATAGGTTCATTAGTAATTAAGATTATAGTAATATAATGATACTTACCGGCAGAGACATATTTTTTCAGTACATCCTGGTTCCACGGCACGTCCTTGCCGTTATGTAAGGGTAATATAGTGGAATGGAATAATAGTTATTCTATCCCACTATAAAAGGTATGGACGTAAAAAGGCTATGCATTTTAATCAATTTTTATTAGTTATTCTTAAGAATGGGTTTGAAACTTAGGAAAAAGGAATTGAAAGAAAAAGGTAGTTTGTAATTAAAAGGAAAATAACTAAAAGAAAAAAAACATTTCTTTTTGTAAGCTTGAACATTATACCTTGGAAAAATACGCCAAGAAAAATTACTGTATTATTAATTAGTTACAGCATAATACACCACTTAATTATCACCAGGGGGGGTGGCACTCGTATCTAAGTGTATAGAGCAATGGGTTTCATGGGACACACCGTAAGAATGCGCTAGTGTCGCCATACTAACCAAGTCGTGGCAAGCTCCTTTGCTTAGTGATAAAATAAGCTTAGTGCGTTTCTGAGAAGGACCAGAAAGGATAAGCTTTGATTGTCTCAACCCAGGTTCGCCATTCTTCTTCAAAGGAATTTCTCAGAGACTGTTTCAGTTGGGTTCTTATTAAGCATTTTGGAATGCCAATAACAGGCTCTGGGCATATTGGGATTTGGCTTGATCCTGAAAAGGCAAGACGGTCAGCGCTTTTATTGCCTTCAATTCCGCAATGACCTGGTACCCAAATGATTTGTAAATGACTGCTTTGGCCCAGTTTATTAAAAGTGGACTTACATTCGGATACCAGTTATTATTGCCCTTTAAGAAAACCCAAACATTTTTATTCATTCAATAGTCATATGTAAGCTATTGTTGCTAGAAGTCGCAAAAACTGATAATTTTTGTCGTATAAAAGTGAAATTAATGTGTTATTTTAACAAAGAAATTGTTTTTAAAGTGAACAAATAATAAGATTTTTAGACTCTGGAGGGTAAAATAAAAATATATTATAATTATACATTTTTCTCTAAAACTACTCTTTCCCTCGTTTTAGAGATTTTTAATTATATTGTGTAAGTTATAACATATGATAACAATGATAAACATTAAGTAAATAACTATGATGATAACTAAATGATAACATTTAGTTATCATTGTAAAGATATGCTAAAATGCCAAAAATTATCAGTTTCTCCAACTTCTAGCAAGAATAGCATGTAAAACTTTGATTATTGAATGTATGATAAAGCTTAGGTAATGTTCAAAGAGCAATAATAAGAGAAGTTTTTTACGTTCTTGGATTCATCCCTTATTTCCTCTAATGCCCTTCCAGAAAAATTCCATAAAATTATATTTTTGCAAAAAATCATTTTTTATGCAAATTTTTGAGCAGTAGTTCCAAAATATTTGACACAGTTAATATTTCGTCCTTCAAATTAATTCACTTTCGAACGAAACCGATTTCATCTTTCTAGCTTGAACTGTATAAAAGTTAAAATCGATTTTATGATGCGAGGTCAGATAATTTTTAAAAATATTAAATTTGACCTTGTGGGAAAACGGTTGGAGATCGAGGTTTATATAATAGGAAATTTTAGGTTGCCCATGAAGAGTAATAGCACCTCATTCTTTGGTGGACACTTTATATGAAACACCCTGTATATATTTACATATGCATATATACATACATATTATATGACTATATATATATATATATATATATATATTTATATATATATATATATATATATATATATATATATATATATATATATATATATATATATATATATATATATATATATATATATACTCCAAACTGATTCGATCCCTTTAACTACAACCCTTCCTTAACTTTTGTCATCGGAACAATTTGATAAGCGTCATTTTTAGATAAAATTTGACTATAAGTTACTGACACCCCATAAATAAAAAGTCTGGTCAATTAAAATTTAAAAAAAAATAACGGTATATTCATTTTACCAAAATTGTCAAATTTATATGATTAAAATGAAATATGTTTACCACCCTGATTGGTCTGTCCGCTAGCCGTAATAATAATAACTACTTTTGCCACCGCGAGCTCTGAGTGTATCTTTGCAGTCATTTGTGGAACATAACTCATAGGGTGTTTTACCATTGGAGTTATCAGGATTCACACTTGCTCCTTTATTCAACAAGAGTTTAATTATAGTGTTATAGTGATTAGCAGCTGCCTGATGTAAAGCTGTGTTTCCTTTTGAATTTTTTGAATCTATATAAGCTCCAACTTCTAATAAGTATTTAACTATATCGTAGTCTCCTTTTTCTGCTGCCATTGGCAGTACTGGATATTGATTAACATTAGCACCACTATCAATTAAACTTTTTAACAAACCAATATTAATATATTCTACTGCATCGAGTACAGTTATTTTTGTTGGTATTACTGTGCCACCGACCTCAATTAATTTATCAGTGGTGTTTGTTCTGCCTGCTACAACTGCGTACCAAGAAGGAGTTCTTCCATTACTGTCGAGCGAGTTAATGCGTTCAATAAAACACGAATGTTTAAGAATTTCATCCAAAAATTGTGTATTCTCCTTTTCAGCTGCAAGATGTAGCAACGGCTTTTTATCATCAATCGTTTCCGGGATAATGTCTGCATAAGAACAAATATGACTGACTTTGAACCAATTGATGAACTCATCAATTTGACTATTCTTAATAGCTTTGCGAGGGTCGATTTCAGGAGAGACTTCCGCATGAAAGTTTCTAAAAAACTCAATAACTACTTTGTGATTATTGCTAACAGCGTACCATAAAGGAGATCTTCCTAAACTATCCTTCAAATTTATTAACTTTGAGAAACGAGAGAGCTCTCTAACTATTTCGATTTTTCCATTTTCCGCAGCCCCGTGCATTACTGTTTTTCCACTATTATCAGTCAAAAATAAACTAGCATTGCAATCTAATAAAAATTGTAAGCCTTTCAAATTCCCAAATTTAGCCGCAATAAAAAGTAAAGTTTCACCAGCGGCGTTTCGTATATTAACGTCGACGCCCAAAATAAGCAAGGCACCCAAAATATCTGGGTTTCTATAACGCGCCGCAACATGAAATGGCGTATCACCATTTAAGGTCGAAATACTGAAGTTTGCACCCCAATAGGAAAGTGTTTGAAGAATGACGGGCTGCCCCCTTTCACTAGCGTGATACAAGGGAGTTTTTCCTTCAGTGTCTCTCTGGTTAGTAACGTCTCTGTAATATTTCCATTTATAAAAATTCGTTACTTCTCTCTTTGTTCTCATTTGATCCTCTGTAATCAATTCCTTAACCATTTTGTGTATGATAAAATCAACTAAGACTGTACTGGAGCACTGAGAGGCCAGATGTAACGGGGTCAATCCTTTATTGTTTTTAATGTTGTATTTTATATCCATACTGTGGTTACTTAAAAGTTCAACAAGTTCCAAATTGCAAGTTGAAACAGCAAACGTCAACACTGATGATTCAGATAGATCGACAGCATTGACATCAGCCCCGAGCTTAATAAGGATTGAGACGGCTTCTAATTGATTCTCAGCGGCGGCAGTCATCATAGGGGTCCATCCCACAGAATTCGCAACATTCAAATCTTTTAGCTTTAGGGTTATTAATTTAATGATCTCTATACAACCAGATCTCGAAGCGGCGTGCAGTAATGTATTGTTGTACTTATCAGTAACAAATATATCAGAGCCTATATCAAGAAAATGCTTAGTAGCATTATAATGACCCTTCTCCACAGCTATAAAAAGCGGCGTTTTGCCATCTGATGTTCTTTCATCAACGGTGACGTTTTTCTCGAGGAGAAGTTTTATCAAAGGAATAGGCGGCAGCGTGAAGAGCACACCACGAATTATTATCTCGAGCAGTCAGGTTAGCATCATTATCAATTAGAAATTTAGCTGTCTCGAAGTGATCAAAAAGGGTAGCTAAAATTAAAGAAGTTCCGTTAGAACTACTTACTTCTAAATTCAAATTTAGTTCTTTGAAACGACGGAGAAATGAAATTCGCCCGGATACAGCTGCCAGCTGGATAATAGTGAGGCCATTACTGTCCCTGGCGTATGGATCCATTCCCTTATCTAGCAAATAAGATGCCACATCTTCGTTATTATTTATAACTGCGAGGTGTAGAGGATTCCTGCCGTCTATATCCACTTCATCGGGTGTCGATTGATAATCGTACAATACTTGGACTGACTTTAACAAACCGATTTCTGCAGATAGATGTAAAGCAGTTTTTCTATTTAGATCTTTAGAATTAGGGTCAGAGCCTTTATCAAGTAAGTATCTGATAATATGTTCCCTATTAGGAATGGAAGCAGCATGTATGAGAGCTGTTCTTCCCTGTGAATCCTTGGCATCTATGTAAGCACCGTGCTCCAGCAACCACTCTATTACATCAGTAGAGTTTTCGACAACAGCTTCAATTAAAAATAATGTCCTCTCCCTGTTCAACTCCCTCTGAAAATTAAATGATTGTCAGAATAGAACACTATCCGAGTTGAATTAGTGAATTTTAAATTATTATAAGACAAAAAACTTTATAGGGACCTCTATTTTAAATATTCAAGCTTTTGAGGTCCTAATTAATAAAAAATACGGGCCTTCGGCCCGTAGCCGCTACGCGGCCTCGGCCCACCGGGCCGCTTCGCGGCCACATTGTTGTTGTTTTGTATGATGTGTTGTTTCATTATTGTTCTTGTTACATGGCATTTTGCCATGTACCTAGCGAATTTTCACAGCCTCTCCACACAGGCCCGCTTCGCGGGCCTGAGAGGCTTTCTCACAAATTTGATTTTACAAATTAAGATTTTATTAATACTTTATTATTAATAGTATGCTATAATATTAAAACTAACAAGCATTATAAACAAAAATATATTCATGATTTTTGTTTTTAAATAAAAATACCGTTTCCGTCACTTAGGATCATAGATAAACAATATTAACATAGATGGCTCACTCAAAGATTTAAAAAAAAATAGTTGATTGGATGCAGGAGGCTCAAGTAGTACAGTCTAGTGGTGACAGCGTGAAACTGTCACATATTTTTATTTCTGACATTTTATTTATTTATTTTTATTCAACCAAACAACGAGCTGTTGAGGGTAATCAAGTCTTTCCATCCCTTTTTCAGCGCTAGAATGATGAGGAGTCGATGGATGAGTGATCCAAAGAAAGCTCTATAAGAATTTCGTATAAATTGGTAAAAAGTGAAATAAAATAATTTCTCACTCTTACTTCACCCATTCTGTCGTCCCCTCTTGGAGTTGAACCTCTAATGTCAGATTTTCAATTTTTGTTTGTTTCCTTTACTTATCCGTTTGTGCCAACCCGAGATGTTATACTCAGATAGCAAATTTAAATGTTAAGTCTAAAAAACTAAAAATGAATTATTGTTATTTTTTTTAGAAAACGATGGAGCTGCTTCGCGTGATGAGGCCCCCAAGTTTTATAAAACAAAAATACATCGTGAATACTACAGCATACCATAGATCTTTGTTTACTTTTATTTTATTTTACTAAACGATTGGCAACTGTTTGTTTTTAAAAAAATACTACAGCACAATCTAGTAGAGAATAGAGCAAATATATTTTTACTACTAGCGCTATTCAAGACTCTAGTGATGAGGCCCCCAACTTAAATCATAAACACAAACTTGTCAATTGAGTGTTCCTACTACACTCGGGAGTGAACCATCTATCTTAGGATTGTCTGATTGAGCTGAAACCGGTCGCAATCGTTTTAGAATAACTTCGACCATATAAAGACTACTTCGAGGTTCTTCCGCTTTACGGGCCTGCTTTGCTCGGCGTGGTTTAGTGGAAGCCATTTTTGTCCTGTCTCTTTGGGACAGCAGGCTTACCAGGATGGAGCAAGAGGTAGAGGTCCATCTTTTATACTATATCCCCACCCTCTAACACTACTAAACCCAACAGATATTGTACAAGTCTTTGACCTGGACGTATACATATATACAACATTATATATATATGTATACTGTTTGCGCCATTTGTGATGGTTCGATTGAGCTGAAATTGGTCTTAATCGATTCAGCTAGCCGTCTACCTAAACACGAAATACCTTGTTTTAAAGCCATTTCAAGTTTCAAAAAATTATTTTTTTTCATTACGTCATAACTTTGATTGATGACGTCATAATGTTTTTATAAACAATAGGCCTCGTAACCTCCTCAACATCTCGCGATTTGCAAAGTTTCGTTTCAATTTGAGAACGCCTTCGAGAGTTATCGTTCGCCATACGAAAGGGTAGAAACTCTTACATACATATATATATATATATATATATATATATATTATATATATATATATATATATATATATATTATATATATATATATATATATATATATATACATATATATATAACTTTTTTCGGACATATTTTTTTGTTATCAGGAAGCCAATAGGAAATGATTCCGCTCACTCCCACCCTCAACTTCCGTCATCCGAACAACCTCATAAGCGTCATTTTCATTATGAAAATTCGCTAAAAACTAATTTTGCCGAGCTTTCGATATAATTTTATCTTTTTCAAGGCTTAACATATTAAATAATAAAAACAGTTACATGGTTGCTAACAAATAGATGTTTGGACATCCATTTGTTCCATTATTCCGGAAAAAATAAATTAAATTAAACATGTCCATTAAAATGGACATTAATGTTGTATATTAACGGACAACATATAATTCCGTTAAAAACAAAAAAGGTAACAATATTGTTGAGTTAAATTAAGTTCTAAACAAAGATCTACAGTTAAAAATTCCTAATTTGGGGCAAGACCCTCTTAAATAAATAAATCTTTAAAGCTAAATGTTATAGATTATGATTGCACTATTATTTCTATATTAAAAAATAATATATTATTTAAATATTACTAAGAATATCTACTAATAACAACTCTAGTTGTTGTCCAAACATCAATTTGTTAGCAACCATGTAACTGTTTTTGTTATTATTTAATATGTTAAGCCTTGAAAAAGATAGAATTATATCGAAAGCTCGGCAAAATAAGTTTTTTTTATTAATTAGGACCTATTCCTTCTCAAAAGCTTGAATTTTAAATTCAATTTTCAACAACCTCTATTGCGCTGACTGCCGTCACGCGGCGTCAGCGCTTGGGGTTTGTTTTTTCCCAAAAACAAACCGCGACAGTTAACAACAAAAACGATACAGCATAACCAGACAAATCTTGAAATGGGACGCGATTAAGTGTAACTTTGTCTGATGTTTTACCTGATTAGTTTCCCCCCTCTCTTAGAATAATACTAAATATAGAAGGAGCACTACTGATAACACGAAAGGCGGTTCACTGGTGCAACTAAGTAATGCTGCCACCCTAACAATATACAATTTTCTAAAAAAAAGTTGGCAATACTTCCGGTTGCTGAATTATTATGTTCTATTATTAATTAATGATTGATTATTCATAAAATACTAATGTAAATATCTGTGCATTACAATATTTAGAGCATTTTAAATTGTAGTTTAACGTATTTATTAAAATTATATTAAAAGTAGTCCTCGTCAACTAAATGTAGATTCTTGTATTCCGCCCCCCTTTTGCCATCTAAGACCAGTTTTATTAAATACTCAGCAGGTATTTTAAGTTATTATATTTGTTCTTTACGATCTTTCTTCATTAATAGATATTTGACAATTATTTAAAATAATGTTTTGTTGTCAGGTTGGCAGCATTACTTAGTTGCACCAGTCAACCAGCTTTCGTGTTATCAGTGGAATTACATTGTGTTTACGGTCCTGTGCTCCTTCTATATATAGTATTATTCTAAGCCCCCTCTACTCACCAGATAAAATATCATGTAAAAACATCAGATGAGTACCTGATAGATAAAGTTACACACGGAATGACGAACACAGGTTACAAACACACACGTACATACAAACAGCCAACTTTTTAAAAACTACTTAGGAAGATTTGAAAACAGCTGAAACTGATAACTTCGGTTTCATCCCGGTTTCGGATTTTTTTGCAAACACAATACTTTTTTATGTACCTTCGGCACAAACGAGGAAAAATAAATATATGTTTTTTTTTTAATTTTTACATCACATACATAAAATCCTAACAAAAAAAATTCGTATAAAATATTTAAGATACATATAAAAAATAAGATAAGATATAAAAATAGATAGGCTAGCGAGTGAGGTCAAATATGAATTATGATAAAAGTAAACCCTGGATTAAACCCTGGAAATCAATATAAAATTGCAATTGAAAATATCCCTGAAATTCGTGGCACTTTATCGTCGAACTGTTATGAACTTTTCCTTAAAGAAGAGCAACTCTTGTTATATTCTGTAATTATAAATTTTTCAAAATATCTTAAATTCTGAGTCAATAAATTAACTTTGGGCTGGTGACTTGACTCTAGCCTGGTCACCTGACTTTAGGCTGGTGACCTGACTTGATTGAATTAAAAATATTGTTTTCTAATTTAGAAAATTCTTAACCCTGATGTAATTCCAGTAGTATAGTAATTCTTGTAATCTTCAACAAGTAAAATAATTCTGGTGCGGTGGTCCGCATGTGGGGCGAATTTCCTTTGGATGCGTGTTTTCGTGCTTAACAACAAAATAATGGTTGGAATGATAATTTTTATAGTTTCTCACATTATATAAGTTTACAAGTACTAAATAAATAATTCCGGCGCGGTGGTCCGCTGTCGGGCGAATTTCATTTAGAATGCGTGTTTCTGTGCTAAACAACCCATTTCTTGCTTATCCAAGAACCATGCCCATTGCGTGGTTCCGGTTCATGCTTTAGAACCTTAGCAGTTACTCAATTGTCAAGCACTGCTCGTAACTTATTTTGTCTGTATTTTCCAAGGAAATACGCATAATTATCCAGTTGGTTGTACAAAACTATGCCTCTAAAATTAGAAGTACGCACTATTATTTGCACTAGTTTAAAGCTTAGTTACTTATCTTTAAGCTTAGTCAGTTATCTTTAAAGGTTTTAGCGCATTAACCCTGAATTTTACCGATTTTTTCAAAATTTTGCTGATTCAGCAAACCGGGTTAATGACGTCAAAAAAACCTGGTTTTCAATAGGGTTCGTGTCCTCCCAAAGGTTGATTTTTGTACCAAATTTGGTTAAAAAATATTAATCCGTTCGAAAGATAGAGTGTTTACACGAAAGTGTCTAGAAAACATACATACATATATATATATATATATATATATATATAATATATATATATATATATATATATATATATATATATAATATATATAAAGTTTCGCAAAACGTATTTTTTCGTCATTAGGGACCTCTGAAACGGATTTGTGTCGTGGTCCGAGGTTCGAATTCCGCCATGACGCCTATCCCATTAGCGAATTTTATTCCCAAAGGAAATTCGCTAACAGAGAAAAACAAATTTATGATTCCATAATTATAACAAGTAGAAAAAGCACTTTTGAATTATTTTATTTATTTGCGTGCTTTAAGCGATTTTCCTTTGGTTAAATTGCTAGTGGGATAGGCGTGATGGCAGGAGTCAAACCTCGGACCATAACACAAATCCGTTTCAAATGTCCCTGATCACGAAAAAACACGTTTTGCGATACTTTATATATATATATATATATATATATATATATATATATATATATATATATATATATATATATATATATATATATATATATATATATATATATGCAACATTCTCAATATTGCAATGTTCTCACTCCAAAGCTTTACCATGAAACAGAATAATACGAAATTTGCTTACCTATGCCTTGAACAAAACAAATGATGCAAGTAATTAACAATATAGAATTAATTATCTTCGACATACTAAAATTATTTAAAACTTTAATCCGAATAATAGATCTTTTCAATCACTAATAGGCTTTAAATAAAGTTTATATTAACTTTGCTGTTAACATTAATTACAAATTTTCAGTTAAAAAAGATCTGGGATCCATTCTTACTCGAGTCTTCTAATAAACTGTGTTATGTTAATTTATATTTAGTGTAATTCACACAACATGTAATTCAATTTAATTATCTCATACATTTAATTATATAGTGATAACTATAGAGATATATTACTAGAGAGGTCCAATAGGTTAACTTTTGAAACATCGAAAAAGTAACCTGACCAACTCGCTAATAAATGAAATTAAATAATCAGTACAAACTTTTAGTAACTTATATAGTAGAGCGTTAAAAATACAAAACAAAATACTATGCGCGGAAGACGAAAACAATTGATTTTTTATATCCTTAACTCACTCTTGGTTGAGGTTTCAATGAGGTTACACTCAGCCCCTGAGAGCTCCAAAAAGATGTTTCAGGCCTCTCAATGTAATGAGATAGGCTATACCCCCTCTAGCATATATATCTATGTAATATAACTCTATGTCCGTAATTTTGGTTTTCGGTGATGTGCCATAGTTACGACTTTTTGGTCATTTTGAGCGGTCGTATCGACCTCGGACCGTTTTCATTTGATTTAACGCCTTAAAAACATAAGCGAAAGATATCAACCCTGAATTTTACCGATTTTTGAAACATTTTCTCAGCATACCGGGTTAATGACGTCACAAAAACCTGGTTTTTAATAGGGTACGTGTTCTCCTCAAATTTGATTAAAATATGTATATATGTTTGCATGTATGTATACATATATACATACACACACACACACACACATATATATGTATATATATATATATATATATATATATATATATATATATATATATATATATATATATTATATATATCGCACACCCCGCGCGGATAGGGTTACATCTCAAAAAAACATAGTTTTGAGAAAATCGAGTTTAAAGTTTTTTCACTTTTTTTAAACCGCGATATCTTGACAACTACTTAGAATTTTTCTGAAAACTAAAAACTGGTAATTTTTCTACTTATTAGTACTATAACATGAACATTTAAAAAGTAAAATAACTCAACTCTAACTGTATCAAATTTGACAAAACATAATTTTTTTATGATATGTAACACTTATACTAATTAATTTTAATAATTAATTAATTAATTAATAATTAATTTTTTTTTTTTTTTTTTGGATATAGTTACATCTATAATTATTACGCATAGGCTTTACGTTTTCTACATACTTATTCCTGGATATGGTCACATCTTTCAATAAATCAAGAAGTAACCATATTTTACTAATAATTTTTTTCATGGATATAGTTACATTTATAAATATAACGCGATGGCACAATGTTTAAACGTATGCTCATTCATGGATATGGTTACATCTATAAATATTACGCAAAGGCTTTATGTTTGGATAGATACTTTTTCATGGATATGGTTACATCTACAAATGTCACATAGAAATCTTAATATTTAGCAAACCATGAGCATGGATAAAGTTACATCAATAAATATAACATAATATAACAGTCTCCAAGCGGCGCGACCCTCCCCACTCCAATAATTGGATAACGAAATATCTGCTCTCAAGCGGCGAAAAATGAGTTATCGTTAAAACGATTCGATGGATGGATAGAGAATTTTTTTCTGCATCAAACTGTGTACTTAACTTAAAACCGCCAAAAATCGAGATATAACCCTATCCGCGCGGGTGTGCGATATATATATATATATATATATATATTATTATATATATATATATATATATATATATATATATATATATATATATATATATACATATATAGGGATATTTATATCTGTTGAGTTGTGTGTGTGAGAGTGAGATGAATGTAGAGTGGGTAGTTCTAGCGCATGCGCCTCCTACCCCCCGTTTTACCCCACCAAGGTGCTTTTGTACCAAGTGTAGTCAGTCAGTGCGACACCAACTATCCTTTTAAAGTAATGTACATCTCTGCCTGTGTTGCCATTTTAGTAAACTCGTATAAGTTAAGAATTTTGTATTCCTTAAAAACTATTACAGTGTTAAACCTTTTATTACCGTATTTTATTAACTATCCAATTGCCAACATAAATTTGCTCCATCGAGCCGTATACTAGTTTAACCTAATGGTTTACAGTTCGTTACGTGTTATTTCCTGTTTAAACACGTGTATAGTTACTGCCTCCGCAATACTATTTACCAAGATTTCCGACCTAAAAATATTTTTAGTTTACTAAGTATGGTGAAGTGAAAAAACTCAAAGACTTTAAAGTGTTTTGTGAAATTTATTATTAATTCACTGTAAGTTACGTCAAGTAATCCTACTTTTGATATAAAGGTAATCCTGCTTTTAATATTTTAATCCTACATTGCATTATCCATGATGGCAACTTTAAATAAAACTGAAAAGAAAAAGCTCATTACTAGAAAATCTCACCTAATTTCTTGTTTAGAAAGGGCTGAGAACTTTTTAGAAGGCTACGATGATAGTTTAATTGATCAGCTTCCGACAAGATTAGAAAATGTGCTTCCGTTATTAGATAAATTCCAGGAAGTAATGGAGGAAATAGAATCGAACAATCTTTCGACCAGTGAGGAAGTTTTTGAGGTGATTAAAGATTTTGAATCACGATACTATATAGAATCCGAAATAAGATCGTTAATACGACGAAAAAAATCCAGTGATAAAGAGTCTATCGAATCTAATAAAAAACAAAAGCCGTTTAATTTTGTAAATTTACCGGATATCAATTTGCCAGTGTTTAATGGCGATTATCGTTGTTTTACTTCCTTTAAAGATAATTTTAATTCATTAATCCATAGTAAAAATATTGAAAGCACTGTGAAATTTCAATATTTAAAATCTTGTTTGAAAGGCCCACCGTTAGATTTAATAGATAACCTCTCAATAACCGATCAAAATTACCAAGTAGCTTACGACCTTATCATTCAAAGATATGACAACAATAGACTTATTTCCTATAGTCACGTTGAAACCTTGCTAAATTTGCCTAAAATGAAAAATGATAATCAAAAAGAACTTCTTGATTTAACTAATGATTTTTTTAAAAATGTTCGATCGTTAAAAAGCTTAAACAAAAATACCACGGAGTACTTAGAACCAGAGGCCCCACCTATATGGGAGATTTTGGTAAGGCTAGTTCTACCCCACCCTCACATTTCTAGAAAATTTTCTTCTGTACAGTGTCGCTCTCAGGTAGCAACATGTTTAACTTTGGATAATAGAAAGAGACAACCAATTTTGCGATATATCCATCTTTGTCTTTAGATGTTCATCACATCAACTACTTTCTTCTACCTGACCCAACCCTAACTTGACAATTTTCACAATAGCATTTAAATGGATTTACTTTTAAAGTTCCACAAACCTAAGAGATGGTGATATTATTTTCTTTTTATCATAATGTTATATATACTATGATATTAATGTTGCAATTAATCCTCCTCCAATATTTATTGTTAAAAAAATCATAATAATAATTTTAAAATAATTCTGGCGCGGTGGTCCGCATGTCGGGCGAATTTCCTTTGGATGCGTGTTTCCGTGCTTAACAACTATAATGGTTGGAATGATCATTTTTATAGTTTCTCACATTATATAAGTTTACAACTACTAAATAAATAATTCCGGCGCGGTGGTCCGCTGTCGGGCGATTTTATTTAGAATGCGTGTTAAACAACCCATTTCTTGTTTATGCAAGAACCATGCCCATTGCGTGGTTCCGGTTCATGCTTTAGAACCTAAGTAGTTACTCAATTGTCAAGCACTGCTCTTAACTCATTTTGTCTGTATTTTCCAAAGGAAAAGTGCATAATCCAGTTAATTGTAGAAAACTATGCGTCTAAAATTAGAAGTACGCACTATTATTTGCACTAGTTTAAAGCTTAGTTACTTATCTTTAAGCTTAGTCAGTTATCTTTTAAGGTTTTAGCGCATTTCCTTAAGAAAATACAGACCGAAGAAGAGATAAAGAAGAGAAAAATATTCACCCTGAATTTTGCCGATTTTTTCAAAATTTTGCTTACTCAGCAAACCGGGTTAGTGACGCCACAAGAACCTTTTCAATATGATTTTTGTACCAAGTTGATTAAAAAATATTAATCTGTTCGAAAGATAGAGTGTTTACAAGAAAGTGTCTATATATATATATATATATATATATATATATATATATATATATATATATATATTAGACACTTCCTTGTAAACATATACGCATATATATATATAAAGTTTCGCGAAACGTATTTTTTCGTCATTAGGGACCTCTGAAACAGATTGTATCGTGGTCCGAGGTTCGAATTCCACCATGACATCTATCCTATTAGCGAATTTATTCCAAAAGGCAATTCACTAAATATATGTACATATTGACACTTGTAGTAATAATTTTTAAATGTAAATATTCATATTCAAATCGTACTCTGGGTTTAAACTAATTTATGATACGTTTCAGTACAATCATTACAAGCAGGCCTGGAAAAGATATCGCCCCCCCCCCTCAAACGAAGTAAATTTCTGTCTAGGATTGGTTTTCGTTTTATTCTCAGTGATTACTTATACAGCACTGCGTAACTGATTCTTAGATTTAATCTAAAATATCCAGTAAATTGTTAGCAAGTTTAAGGTGTACTTTTTGAATAATTTTTTCGCCGTATTTTTTTAAATCTGTGTATTTATTCCGAGTACTTTTTTCTTTGTTTTTTCCGTGTAAAAAAAATACAGGATATATATATATTATATATATATATATATATATATATATATATATATATATATATATATATATATATATATATATATATATATATATATATATATATATATATATATATATATATATATATAATATATATATATATATATAATATCACATATAATCTAGGAAAAAGTACACAGGAAAAAATACAGTGAAAAACCCTGTATTTTTTCCTGTGTACTTTTTTCCTAGATTCAATTATATGTGATATTATGGTTATTCTTAATCATGAAAATTGTGAACCATTGTAAATATTACGTGATCTATACACAATATTAACATGTTCCTCCGAACCGAATATATTTTGTAATTGTTTATTAAATATATACACAATCTATAATATAAGTTATAGATTATTAAGATAGCACAGATTTTCGGCAGGGTTCTATGAATACATTTTAGTCTAGGCAAAAATAGGAGGGTATTGTTTATTTATATGCAAATCGATTATTTTATTTACCATAAAACTACATTTACCATTTGAAAAACATATACATTGTAGGATTTTGAGAACAAAATCTCTACGCCCTATGGGTAGAGGGAGAGAGAGGTAGAGAACAAGAATTTGAGATATAAAGACAATATTAATAATCGAGATAGAGTGTAATTATAGCAATCCGTGGCTTACTTGATTTCAAAGAAGATTTGACGTGAAGGTGACCAGGCCTGGTGAAGCTGAACGTATCCAAAATTGACCGGAAGCACGGTGTACACAGCACAACAGAGCACAACAGGCGCAATCCATCGAAGAAGTACGCAACTACTCCAAAACGACTGTGCTGCATCCTGGTGCCGAGGTACAAATATCGCCTTTAAACTAGACAAAAAAAATCCCATGAGGTGGTTCGTCTCTAATAGTCTCTGAAAATACTACCGAAGCCGAGTTTATTCTAGTTCCTTTAATATTAGGTAAATTACATCCTAGACTCCTGAAAAGGTTTGAGGAAACGCTTTCTGAAGAGGAGCAACCCTCTCTTGAAATAATTGAGAAATATTTAATTAAACAAATTAATATTTTAAGTTTATCATCAACATCTCAAAATAATACTAGTAATATTTCCCACCAAAATAAAACTCCAACTAATAATTATTCTTATAATTCTCATCAAAATAAATATACAAATAACAACAATAGTAATCATCATAAATTTAATAATTATAACAAGCATCATGAAAATAAATCCAGTAACCAGTCGCATGTTATTCAAACTTTTATATCTCACAAACCCAAGACTTTTCCTACTTCCAACCAATCCATATCAGCTCCTAACCAACCTGAGAAAACTTGGAAGTATCCTTGTGTAGTTTGTAGCAATATCCATAAGATTTATCTATGTCCAGTCTTTAATTCTATGAACAGTCATGAACGCTTAATCAAAATTAGAGAGTTTAAACTCTGTGAGAACTGTTTTGGTATGCATCTTACTTCGTCTTGTACCAGTAAACACCGTTGTCGTTTTTGTGAAAAACCTCACAATTCCCTTATTCACATTGATAAGTCAACCCCTGAAAACAGGCATTCAGATGTAGCTAACTTACCGCATACTTCATCTAAATCTTTTATCTGTTCTAAACAAAGCCAAAATCAAAACCAAGTGCTTCTAGAAACAGCACTTGTTTATGTGTCTGGTAAATGTAATTTACCTGCTCGTTGTCTTCTTGACAGTGGTTCTGATGGTAATCTGATATCAGAATCATTAGTTCAGCATCTTGGGTTACCGAAACAGAAACTTGAAACTGCCATCCAAGGCATGGTCAAACTCAAATTTATCTACTCATAGTGTCAATGCTATTATTAAATCTTGTCACTCTGACTTTCAACTTCCTTTAAGTTTTCTTCTTTCTACCTAAAATGCCTATTTTACCCAGGCAAAATATAGATACTTCTAGTTGGCAGATTCCACCTGAGATACCATTAGCTGATCCCAATTTTCATACTTCATTGAAAATCGATATTATTTTAGGCGCTGAAGTCTCATATGATATCATGAGTAATGAAAAATTCCAACCTTCCTACCTTTCTCCAGTTTTACATAAATCTGAACTTGGTTATGTAGTTGCTGGTCCATATAAAGTTAATGATTCCAGTCATTATACTGTATTATTAGCTCAGTCAAACCCCTCCATCGATTCTCTGTTGTCTAGATTTTGGGATTTAGAAGAGTTACAACAGCCTAAAGAACTCTCAATCCAAGATAAAAAAGTAGTGGAGTTTTATGAAGCCACAACTATCCGAAATGAGTCTGGACGCTACGTCGTCAGACTTCCTTTTAAAGAAGACCCTTTGGTCTTAGGAAATTCTTATGAATTAGCCTTTAAAAAATTTCTATCTTTAGAAAGAAAATTTCTAAAAAATCCTGATTTGTTTTGCCAGTACAGTGGTTTTATTCAGGAGTACGTCTCATTGGGACATATGAGATTAGTTCCTCCTGATGAACTCAAATTTATTTTAAAAGAACCACACTACTACATCCCTCATAGAGAAGTTATAAGAGAAAATAGTGTTACCACTAAAATCCGTGTTGTGTTCAACGCCTCCATGCCTACAACCTCAGGTAAGTCATTGAATGATATCCTAGAAGCTGGTCCTCCTCTCCAAAAAGATTCTTTTACTATTTTATTGCGGTTTCGAACTCATCGTTACGCCTTGACGGCTGATATAGAAAAAATGTATCGCCAATTTTTAATTTCACCGTTAGACACGAAGTATCAACTTATCCTTTGGCGTAATAATCCTACAGAGGAGATACAAACATTTGCTTTATTAACCGTTACCTACGGGCTAAAGCCAGCTCCCTTTTTAGCTCTCAAAAGTTTGCACGGTCTATCAACAGATGAACCTGAATTCCCTCTTGCTTCTGATTGTATTCAGAATGAGTTCTATATAGACGATGCCGTTTGTGGAACCTCAAGTTTACCTTCTTTATTCACTCTCAAAGATCAATTTGTTTCAATTCTGGACAGAGGAGGAATGAAACTTAGAAAATTTTGTTCTAATAGTCAAGAATTCTTAGATGCCTTGGACAATAAATCAAATGACCCAGCCTTCTGTTTGGATATCACCTCCGATGAAGGAGTCAAAACTCTAGGAATAACTTGGCGTCCTACGAGTGATGTTTTCCAATTTAAAGTAAATGTATCTCTAGATGAAATTATCTCCAAAAGAAATATGTTGTCCCAAATTTCCAAAATCTATGATCCTTTAGGGCTCCTTGGTCCTGTTGTTTCTAAGGCAAAAATATTCATTCAACGCTTGTGGCTAATCAAGCTTGATTGGGACGATCCGTTAGAATCTATCTTATCTGAAAACTGGTTAGCCTTTGTATCAGATTTACCTAACATCCAGAATGTTAGTATACCAAGGTTCTATGCCAGTCCAGGTAGTGAGCCTGTTACTTATGAACTTCATGGGTTTAGTGACGCAAGTGAAGTCGCCTATGGAGCCTGTCTTTATTTAAAAACTATATATTCAGATCAACCTTCTTAAGTCACATTGCTTTGTTCCAAATCCAAAGTAGCTCCAATAAAGAAAATTACCCTGCCACGCCTTGAGTTGTGCGCTGCCCATTTGCTGAGTAAACTTTATAGTAAAGTATCCGAAACTCTTTCTATCCAAATTCAATGTTCATATTTCTGGTGTGATTCTACAATTGTCCTGCATTGGATAAATGGTGAATCCAGTAGATGGAAAACGTTTGTTAGTAACAGAGTTGCTACAATTCAGCACCTTACTCATTCTGGTCACTGGTTGCACGTGTCCAGTAAGGATAATCCAAGTGATATGTTATCACGTGAAGTTGCTCCAACCGTTTTTCTTGAAAATATATTTTTCTGGCTTCATGACCCAAAGTGGCTTGCTGGCTTAAACACTTACCCTATCAATTACACCTTAAATCCTGATTTTGTATCGTCTGAAAGAAAAACCTCGCCTATTAATACATTTTTAGTCATTTCTGAGTATAATATTTCTGATCTAATCGATTTCAATAATTTTCGTTCATGGGCTAAACTCTATAAAACAATTGCGTATGTTTTGCGATTTATTAAAAACTGCAGAAATCCGAAAAAATAAACCAGATCTTTTTGCAACTGGATTCATCTGAAACAGAAGAAGCAAAACTTATTATCTTAAAAACCTACCAACCCATTATGTTTCCGAAAGAATATGCACTGTTGTCCAAACATAAAACTATAAGCCCTAAATCTCCTATCCTATCCTTAAACCCTTTTATAGATTCCAAACAATTAATCCGCGTAGGAGGAAGATTAAAAAATAATTCCACATTATCTTATGATGCTAAACATCCCATTCTTTTAGATTCTAAGCACCCTCTTACATTGTTAATTATTGAATATTTTCATTATTATCATTTCCACCCAGGTCCCCAGCACCTCTTATATTTAGTAAGAGAATACTTTTGGCCGATTAAAGGTAAAAATTTGTGTAAAAATGTTTATCATAAATGCATTTTATGTTTTAAATTTAAACCAAAACCTTATAAGTATCTAATGGGAAACTTACCTTCTGAAAGAGTTACTCAACCTGCCAAACCTTTTACCAATGTCGGGATTGATTTTGCTGGTCCAATTTTAACTAAACAATCCACTCGGAAAAACTCGCCATCAGAGAAAAGTTATGTATGTGTCTTTATTTGTCTTGCGACCAAAGCTACTCATTTAGAACTAGTTAGCAATTTATCTACCGAGGCATTTATCGCTTGTTTTCGGAGATTTATAAGCAGACGTGGTATTTGTTTAAGTGTTACCTGCGATAATGCCAAAAACTTTGTTGGTGCAAATAATATTTTATCTCATCTTTATAAGTTAATCCGATCCAAGCCGTTTCAAAACAAATTACTCGAAACTTTTAATAATGAAGGCATTACTTTCAAATTCATTCCTGCTCGGTCTCCTTCAGTTGGAGGTATATACGAGAGAGCTGTGCGATCAATGAAACACCACCTAAGAAGAGCTCTTAATCAGAGCATATTTACTTTTGAAGAAACTACCACTTTGCTAACTCAAGTTGAAGCTTGCCTCAACTCTCGTCCAATCTCACCATTGTCTTCTGATCCTAACGATTTACAACCTCTAACACCTGCCCATTTTTTAATTGGTCAATCAATCAAGATGGCGCCTGATCATGATGATCAGAACACGAACATCAGTGCACTATCTCGATGGAGGCGACTCCAAGTCATCTTTAATCAAATATGGGATCGGTGGCATGCAGAGTTTTTAAACAATCTGCAGCATCGTGTTAAATGGAGAGTTCAAGGAGAACACCCTCTTCCTGGAGCTCTTGTTCTGCTAAAAGAAGATAACCTACCACCTACTAAATGGTCGTTAGGCCGCATCATCTCTTTTCATCTTGGCAAAGATGGAGTACCTAGAACTGCACAGGTTAAGACAGCGTCTGGAGTCACCATCCGAGCTGTCAACAGACTGTGTCCATTACCTTTGGATGAATAGATCTCTTCATCATGTCTACTTCCTCAAGATTTTACCCAATGTCCCTATGTTTTATTATTTTTCTTGTTTTATTAATATTTTTTATGTACCTTATTATTTTTTTTTTGTTCAACTCAACCCCCTTTTTTGTTTTTTTTTGTTTGGCAACGGGGGCCGGGATGTTGAGTTGTGTGTGTGAGAGTGAGATGAATGTAGAGTGGGTAGTTCTAGCGCATGCGCCTCCTACCCCCCGTTTTACCCCACCAAGGTGCTTTTGTACCAAGCCCTTAGTCAGTCAGTGCGACACCAACTATCCTTTTAAAGTAATGTACATCTCTGCCTGTGTTGCCATTTTAGTAAACTCGTATAAGTTAAGAATTTTGTATTCCTTAAAAACTATTACAGTGTTAAACCTTTTATTACCGTATTTTATTAACTATCCAATTGCCAACAATATCCAACAGCAAGTATCGACGGTAGCTGATTCTTCGATATATATTGACCCTATTTTTCTTTGAATCAATTTACTAATTAATTTATTAGAAGCGAATTATAAATATTAAGGAAGGGATCATCTAATCTAAAGAAGTGGCATGTTTAATACATATATAAGATATTAATTTATATATATAATGTTGTGTATTATTTGTAAAAGTTGGAAATAAAAAAAAAAAAAATATATATAATATATATATATATATATATATATATATATATATATATATATATATATAATATATATATAATATATATATAGTATATATATATATATAAAGTCTCGCGAAACCTATTTTTTCGTCATCAAAAAGTCGCGTCATGACTCTTTCCATGACTCCTATCCCATTAGCGAATTTTTTTCCAAAGAAAATTCGTTAAAAAAACTAAATGTATACACTCCGCTCGTTCTCATACAGTTAATATATTCGTTTTTTCTCAGGGGTTACCCATTCTGGCACTCACCACAAATCCCTATCCTTGGTAAGCACAAATGACTTAACAAGCATCACAAATGTAACAATCACAAGAAGCACAGAAGAAAGTTTAGATGCAAACTCGACAACCTTGCTACATAACCTGTGTTTGGCGCCTTTTTTCATTATAACCATAGGAAGGTAAGTTTGCTCTTATTTCTCTATCTTCTACATCTTCCATGGGGTCAGAAAAGTTCCTTAATGCGTCATCCCCTTTATTCAAGATCCTTGTAATCAAGTGAACGTTTTGTACTCGTTTTTTTCTGTCACGCCAAAAATAAATGAGTCTTACCGATTATAACCAACAAACTTACTGTTTTCTCCGCTACCTTATGGGGGACTACGGAACAAACAAATCGCTGAAGCTGGACCCCCATAGTATTTACTGTCTGTGGGCGAGCGAAGCAAGTTAGGAGTGTTGAGGATAAGCGTAGCAAATCCAATGTGGTAAGGAAAAGTTCTGAGGTACCCTGTACCTGATTTTGTAATTTTTTATTGTGTCATTTGTTGTGCAGTTGGATCAAATTAGATGACACATAAGAGTTACCCATGGTGTAGTGGTTAAGATACACAGCCAATATACAGAATGAATGGACTTTAAACTTCCGAGTTTATTTAGTCATGGGTTCAATTCCAGCACGGGCTTCTGGGATTTTTATGAGAGGGATAAAAATTCTGCGTACCACGTCCTTCAGAAGGGACATAAAGCCGGTAGTCTCGAGCTTGTGCGTTGTCAGGTACTTGTTAAAGATCCCTTACCCTAAATGAAACTGGGTAAGGCAAAATTTAGGACCCTCATTGTAGATTCATTATAATACTATAGTGTTTCTGCTTTGTAGTTTAAAGTGTGTGGAGGTTTGGTTTAACAGTGAGAGCACGTGTTGTTCCTAGTTTTCACTAGACTATAAGAGTCAGTGAAAATTATGTATAATTGCTTGAAAAAAGCATGAGAGGAACCATAGAAATTCACGGCTATTCTGTCTAGATTAGATGAAATATACCTACACTTGAGATTAAAAGGAGTAGAACACTATCTTAGGGAGCTTGCAAAAAGGGCCCAACCACGTGGCCTTCTTGCCTAGTAGTTACTACCACTCCCCCCATATTACTACTACTACTACTAGATGACACATAAATTACGATGTGAAAAAACAGCAAGGAATCAAAAAAACACCACACATTAATAAAATAGTAAAAAATATTTTATTTACAGAAGAAGAAAAAATAAAACAAGACAATAAAAAATAACCCTCGATTAGTTTTATACTTATCATTAGAAATTCAATAAAAATTTTTATTTTAAAATTTTAAAACATTTAAAATATTTCTTTATTGGAAAAATATTATTTATCTAAGAAAAGCTACTGAACTTATGAAAATTTAAGTGTGAAAAAGAAGTCGGTTAAAAAATATGGAGGGTCTGGTATTAAAATGGTAGACAAATTTTTCAAAAAGAAATAACGAAATAAAAAAATAAAAACAACTTAATAACTTGATCTAACTATTGGTTATTCGGCTTTTAGATAATATATTTGACCAAACTCAAATACTCTTTCTATATTTCAAGCAGACACTCCGCTATATCTCCGTGTCAAACTATACTTAATTTTTCAGCAGAAGCCAAAATAAAGCGTAAGGGCCTAAATAAATAATTTTAACCCATATGTATATTTAAAAGTGAATACATGACTTTAATCTACTGCCTCATTTCAAAATTATTTCATTATTAAGTTTCACAACAAACAAGTAGGTAAGGTCCTCAATTTTTCAGTATTAGTCAAAATTGAGAGTACAGGCCTTAATATTTCAGTATTAGCCAAAATAAAGTGTACGGTCCTTAATTTTTTATTATTAGCCAAAATAATGTGAAAGGTCTTTACTTTTCTTTCATTAGCCAAAATAAAGTGTAAGGACCTTCTTTTTTTGTTCCACTTCAGCTCATACGTTATTTAGTTAGAAAATAAAGTATTCAAAATACTATAAGTAAAATTACTTTTTACTAGAGTAATTGAAGGAAACTGTCGACCAATACAGGTAATTGTACTACTATACCAAAACAACAGACAATGATGATAGGTGCATCTGGTTCCAGGATTGAGACCTATCTCTGGTTCCAGGATTGAGAGCTAGCTCTGGTTCCAGAATTGAGACCTATCTCTGGTTCCAGGATTGAGAGCTGGCTCTGGTTCCAGGATTGTGACCTATCTAGGTTCCAGATTGAGAGCTGGCTCTGGTTCGGATTGAACCTATCTCTGGTTCCAGGATTGAGAGCTGGCTCTGGTTCCAGGATTGGTGATCTCTGGTTCAGGATTGAACCTATCTCTGGTTCCAGGATTGAGAAGGATTGACCTATCTCTGGTTCCAGGATTGAGAGCTGGCTCTGGTTCCAGGTTGTGACCTATCTCTGTTCCTCTGGTTCCAGATTGAGACCTACCTCTGGTTCCAGGATTAAGACCTGGCCCTGGTTCCAGAATTGAGACCTATCTCTGGTTCCAGGATTGAGGCCTGGGCCAACCCATTTACTTAACTTTATAAAAATCAAAGCATTAATTTTAGAAAACATTTTCATAAGCTCACAAGCAAGTCTCAATATTAAAGACAACAATTTTGAAAAAAATTGATGCTGTTTTTTTTCATTCAAAGTTATTTACAATAAAACAATAATCCTGCGTTAAGGATTGAGTCTGTCAAGGGCTGAGTCTGTTTTTAAATCAAAATTAGTGTCTTCTTCATCGAAATAACAGAAAGGCTTAACCAAGCCTGTCAGTCAGGGTTGCAAATTGTAAGGTTGCAGAATCTATTATAGGCAATCGTTTAGTTGAAAAATCTTGACAGGTCAGTTTAGAAACTACCGATTCTTATGAAAAAAAATCCCTGCAAGAAGGTAGTAGGAAAAAACTATGTAAACAAATCAGGTTATTTTACCCGCATTTTCTTGGCAATGTTTTTTTACATTTCTTTTGTGTGGTTTTATTTTAAAATATCATTTTTAAGATTAATTGAAAGTAGTTTTCAAAACGATGTAAACAAAAGAAGAACCACAAACAAAGAGAACAATTGCCGGGAAGAGGGTTTTTTCCTTATAGCGGTTATTGTGGTAGGGATTTTTTCTCTTTTTAAGTGAGAGGTTGGCAGCGGCTTCCCTGATTGGTCAATCCCCAAAAAACTTATGACCTTGGGGATTTTTAAACTAAATGATAGACTGTAAGTTAATTTGTGAATCAAAGCAATACTTGAATAAAAGTAATAATGAATAAAAGAATAAAATTGAAAACGATAGGGTGATCAAAGTCATTTTTAATATAGGAAAAATTAATTCATCATTAATTCTGTTTACTTTTTAATAAAAATTCATTCATAATTAATTGTGTTTACTTTTTAATAAAAATTCATTCGTAATTAATTGTGTTTACTTTTTAATAAAAATTCATTCATAATTAATTGTGTTTACTTTTTAATAAAAATTCATTCGTAATTAATTGTGTTTACTCTTTTTATCATCAACAAATAATGTGTTATAAATAAAACAATAAAAGATTCCCAAATAAAACTCGCTAAAATTAGATAAAATCGACTTACCGACGATCGAGCCTTGAAAAGCATAACCTTAATATCACTGTTTTCTGAAATGCTCGCTTTGATATTACTGTCTATCGTTTAGTTTAAAAATCCCCAAGGTCATAAGTATTTTGGGGATTGACCAATCAGAGAAGCTGCTGCCAACCTCTCACTTAAAAAGAGAAAAAAAATCCCTACCACAATAACCTAGTAGGGAAAAAAACCTTCTTCCCGGCAATCGTTCAATTTGTTTTTGGTTCTTCTTTTGATTACATCGTTTGAAAACTACTTTAAAATTAATCTTAAAAATTATATTTAATAAAACTACACAAAAGAAATGCAAAAAAACATCGCCAAGAAAATACGGGTAAAATAACCTGATTTGTTTACATAGTTTTTTCCCGCTCCCTTCTTGCAGGGATTTTTTTTTAAGTGTCAGTGGTGTCTAAACTTCCGGTCAAGATTTTTAAACTAAACGATAGACTGTAATATACAATGCTGTGCTTTACCCAGCTTTTATAAGAGAATTAATATTTGTTCAATTAGAAATCTTTTTATGATAAAAGTCAAATAGTAATGAAATGGTCGTTTGAAATAATAATGCTCAAATTTCACGTAGAAGGGTTTTCTCACAGGTTTATCTGCCTGAAATGACAATTAAGATCAGTTCATCTAAATTTTCCATCTCGCATGAATAACCATTTGAAAAAATGAAACCTGACTTCACTCAGTACAGTCAAATATATTAAAAACCCATAAAAAAAATAACATCACACTAAATAACCAGTATTAAGATGACTATTCGAATAAATGATCAAAAAATATTACAAAATATCAATGTACATTATAAATATTGACAAAACAATTTAAAAATTACAACATGTTAATTTTAATTAAAATTAAATTATTTACGTATTAAGAAAATTGTTATTTTGGTGTTTCCAATAAAAAATTGAAGAAAAATAAGAAAATATTAAAAAAGTACAATGTAAATAAAAGCCCATATTTGATAAAAAAAGTTGATTTTTTTTGGTAATTTTATGTTACATTCTCTTTTAAAACAAAGAATAAGAAACTTCCTTAAAAAAACTAGTTGAAAAAAAAATTTAAAACAAGATTTTCTTTAAATAAAAGAATAAAAAAGGCTCCACTCAAACTGTCTCTTCGCCAATTAATTATAATTGATAAACTCTACTCTTGATAAACTTCTTCTAAATATGTATGTCTTAAAAAAAAAAATTAAAAAAAACTCTTAAAACTAGCCAACAAAATAATTAAATTACAATCAAATACAACAAATTACAATTTACATCAATTGTATATTACAATCAAATACAATTAAATTATTTCAAAAACAACTGAAATAAAATTGTTTGAAACAATTTATAAGTGACTTTTTTTAGTATAAAGTATTTCATGTTGGGGAAATTTTGATATTTTTTATGAATTTAATGTTTGTTATTGACAAAGAGACTTATACTGCTAGAGGGAGGACTAGGGTTGAATAGCAAAGTGATAAGGGGTCTGTTAGAGTGAATATATCCATTAGGTACAATAATTGTACTTATTCCTACTCTACGGAGACTAGAGACTCCCCACCCTTCTACAACTCTTGTCAGCGCACAAATCTATAATGCACCCCTGATATAATAAAACCTAAGCGGAGAAATATTCAACTTCCTGAATAAAGAATGTTGGCAGCAGTTGTCAAAACAAAGAAAAGGCGGTCACCCTACAAATGGCAGTCATTAAATCACTTTATACTATGTTGATGATTAAATAATTTATGTGATGGATACAAATTAAAACTTATAGTCCAAGAGGACCTGAAAAAATGTGTCTAATTTTGTACTACTTCAAAAAATTTTTCTGAAAATGTACCTTTGATTATGAATGAAAATCATAGTCTGCCTATCCAGAGTGGAGGCTTTTATATGATAGCGCATGTTCAAAATTTTATAAAATCACACTAATTCCAGTTTTCTTGGAATAAGTGGTTCCCTGTAAGTCGTGTGCGAAACATGAAGAGGCCAGTTTTTAAAGCTGATAAATTTTCCTATAAAACAAGTGTTTAATCATCAAAATTGGACGACTACAACCAAAGTTATGGCTCTTTCAAAAACACCAAAAAAATGGTTAATTTATACAAAGTCAGCGAATTTCTTTAAAAAAATATTGACCTTTTTATGCACTTTTTTGGGCACTTAACAAATGTTAATATATATATATATATAATATATATATAATATATTTAGTTGTATTATCCGAATTTGACGAAACAACACTCATTATATAAAAAAAATTTTATCAGCTTTAAAAACTAGCCTCTTCATGTTTTGCACATGATTTACAGGGAGCTACTTATTGCAAGAAAACTGGAGTTAGTGTGATTTTATAAAATTTTGAGCATGTGCAATCATATGAAAGGCTCCACTCTGGATAGGTAGACTATGCTTTTCCTTCATAGTTTAAGCTATATTTTCAGAATACTTTGGTTTGAAGTAGTACAAAATAAGTTACATTTTTTCAGGTTCGGCTCTTGGACTATTAGCTGTAATTCATTTGACTTAATTTAAGACAAAATAGTAAAAAAATGATGTAATATTTGCATGAAATCATAATTAGTAAATTAAAAACTATGCCATAAATGTACCGTTATGGTACCAAGCTACCCTGGCAATGATAAGAAACCCTTGTGACTTCCCTCTAGTCTTATAAGTATCTTTAGTTATCGATATAGATAAACGGTTAAGACCTAGTCCATAAATTATGATTTGACTTCCGATTCTAACCTAACTAGATAGCTAATATATATATGTCAAAGAATATTGTACGTATAATATTGTTATAACATCAAATATTATAATATATATATTCTCAAGAAATAAATATTATAATATATTATCTCATGAATATAAAGATATAATATATATATTCTCTTATATATAAATATATATTAATATATCTCCTATATTCTCTATATTCTCAAGAATATTATATAATAATTCTCAAGAATTATAAATTATTATTCTCAAGAATATAAATATTATATATTCTCAAGATATATATAATTCTCATAGCTATATTCTCAAGAATAAATGTATAAGCTATATTTTCAAGATATAAATATTACGTGAATTCATTTAAACATATGTGTCTAATACATGCATCTGTAAACAAATTTTTAAAACATTTGAGGAAGGTTAAAGTTGGAAGTTCTTTGTTTATTTTAAGCCAAAGAGCATATAATACAATAATAGAATATTATTTGCAATTTGAAGAGTTAGCAGCAAGGTTGTCAATGGCATAGCAGGAAAACACATAGTGGTTATTCTGAGTTAAATTTGGTACACTCAGGGTCGCTTTCTAAAAGGTCATTTTTGAATATACTCTTTTTTTTGGTATTTCTTCTAAAAGTTGTTTATGAACCTAGGAGTAAAGAATTTTATGATTTTCCTGAGCACTAAATTGGTTCCTAAGACGAAAGCCATTGGAACCAAAACATCTAACTACTGAGGCAAAGCCGAGAATGGTAATTATTGCAAAAGAAAAAATAGCATTTTACTCCCTAGGTGTATAAAAGATTTTATCTTGTATTTATGTTGAGAAATAAGAGATATACCTTGTATCTTGGAGATATAAAGATATATCTTGTATTTATGTTGAGATATAAGAGATATACCTTGTATCTTGGAGATATAAAGATATATCTTGTATTTATGTTGAGATATAAGAGATATATCTTGTATTTAGTTGAGATATAAGAGTATATCTTGTATTTATGTGAGATATAAAGAGATACCTAGTATTTAGATGTTGAAGTCATTTAATTATTGCTATATTCATATTTTGATAAGTGTTCTATTTAATTTAAAATATTTTGGGTGGCCCCCCCCCCCCCCCCTATTGCCTTTGCATCTCCCACCATGGTCTCTGAGGTGGTGTCTATGAACTTCCTCAGACAGACTATAGTTTGTAGCGAGCTAGAGGAGGTGATACTGCCACTCCTGGTGTCAGGGGATGCCATTCGACCAAGAGGTTGCCTCCCAAAAAAAGAAAAATATTGCTCCAAACTACTTCATTTCGCCTGAAACGGATTTTGAACCAATAAAAAAACATTCTTGGTCATGTTCTCCTTATAGTTTTGTTGGTTATTTTATACTTTTACTTATACTTATTTTGGTCTGAAACCAATTTTGAGCCTACAAAAAAAATTTGGTGGGGTCCCCTTATAAATTTAAAGGATACTATTCCCTAAAAAAGGTAAAATAGCCCCTACTATGAGATTTGGGGGCTCTAACCCCAACTATAGGAAACAATTTTTTCTCCCTTGGGAGTAAAAAGTGCTTCTTTACTTCCTAAAAGCTAATCAATAAATTTAAAATTATTTACCGTCCAGGAATAAATTATATTTTTTTCTTTCAAATATCTTACAGTGTAATTTTTTTTTATATGGCAAGCTTTAAAGTCAAAGTGGTCATCCCCTCCAGTGGGGTAAATCATTTTCGTTTCCAACACCAGAGCTCATGAGATCACAACCCTGTCTATCTTCTCAGATTTTATTATAGATTGTAACTAAAATATATCATCAAATTTAATTAATATTTTGAGCCAGTGGAATAGCAAAACACTATATGAAATTATATATATAGAATTATATATATTTCTGTCCCTCAGGGGTGGAAAGACCCAATTAATATCCATTAAAAATTTAATTAATTTAGAGAAATTAGAAATTCTTTATGTGAACCTACAAATGTATTTTTATTATAAGCAGCCCCTCCCCTCCCCCTCTCCTTTTAAGTAGAACAACCTCATGTAAGTATTAAATTAAAACAAAACTTTATTAGCTAAAACAATTATTTTACTTTCATCCAAAATGGTGTGAATAAATGTTCTAGTACACTCTAGTGACACATCACTAACATCCTAACACTCTAGGGACAAAGTACTAGAACAGTTATTTCATTAATCAATAAAAGAACTAAAACAGTTATCTCTCTAGATGTACCAATCAGAATAATCTAGTGACAAAGTACTTCCAGTGCTATCTCAATAACCAATACCAGAACTTAAACAGCCATCACTCTAGATATACTATATACTCTTTGATTAATACATTATCTTTCTAGATTAATAACAAATAAATTACACATCTAATAATATAATAACAAATAATAAACATTTAAAAATATTTTGAGCAATAAAAGGCAACAAAAATTATTATTTACAAGAAAATCTGAGATACAATATGTTTACATCGTCTTCTCTTTATCCTTCATTAACTATTTACTTTTTATTTATACAAGTCACAGCCATTTTACATTTTCTTTGTTTTGGCAAAATTTGGTTTATTCAAAAAGATAATATGCTTGGGATGGAACAGGATGGAACAAGAGTCTCATGACATATACACGTTGAAATAAAACACCTTAATGAACTAAGAGATATTCGAAAGTTTTAGTATCGTGCTACAGCTCTCGACACTTCAAATATAAAACCTCATATTTCACTTTACAAATATGATACTAGTAGAATGAGCGTTAATGGAGTCCATCATAAATAATAAAAAAAGAAGTCTCTCCACGAAACAAAACTTTATTGGCAAAGCGCTTTCAACCTAACTAGAGGTCATCTTCAGTGCAAAACTGTTGAAATGTTAAGGAAGTAGAGAAGTGAGTCTATGTTTTCTTAATAGGTATTAGAGTCTGACTCTAATACCTATAAAGAAAACATAGACTCACTTCTCTACTTCCTTAACATCTCAACGAGTATGAGGGTTAGTATTAGAGTCAGACACTAATACCTAATAAGAAAACATAGACTCACTCTCTACTTCTTTGACATCTCAACGGTTTGCACTGATGATGGCCTCTAGTTAGGTTGAAAGCGCTTTGCCAATAAAGTTTTGTCTCGTGGAGAGACTTCTTTTCTTTTATTATTTACAAATATGAGGTTTAGGGTATTAGGGGTCACAAATCAGGGTGTCATGGATTGGCCATTCAGGATGTTAGGGATCAACCTGTCAGAGATCACTCATTTATGGTGTCAGAGGCACAGTCAGGGTGTAAGGGGTTGGTCAATTAGGATGTTAGGGATAAATCTGTCAGAAGTCGCTTATTCAGGGCGTCAAGGATTGATCATTCAGGATCTTAGAGATCAACTTGTCAGAGATCACTCATTTAGGGTGTCAGAGGCCCAGTCAGGGTGTAAGGGGTTGGTCAATTAGGATGTTAGGAAACAATCTGTCAGAAGTTGCTCAATCAGGGTGTCTTAGCCAGTCAGGGTGTTAAATATGATACTAGAATGAGCGTGAATGGAGTCCATCATAATAATAAAAAAAAAGTCTCTCCACAAAACAAACTTTATTGGCAAAGTGCTTTTAACCTAACTAGAGGCCATCATCAGTGCAAACCGTGAAATGTTAAGAAGTAGATAAGTGAGTCTATGTTTTTTATTAGGTATTAGAGTCAGACTCTAATACCTATAAAGAAAACATAGACTCACTTCTCTACTTCCTTAACATCTCAACGGTTTTGCACTAATGATGGCCTCTAGTTAGGTTTGAAAGCGCTTTGCCAATAAAGTTTTTTCGTGAGAGACTTCTTTTCTTTTATTATTTACAAATATGAGGTTTAGGGTAATCAAGGGTCACAATCAGGGTGTCATGGATTGGCCATTCAGGGTGTTAGGGATCAAACTGTCAGAGATCACTCATTTAAGGTGTCAGAGATCACTCATTTAGGGTGTCAGAGATTGGCCAGTCAAGGGTTGGTCAAATAGGATGTTAGGGATCAATCAATCAGAGGTCAGTAAGTCAGGGGTTGGACATTCAGGATGTAAGAGGTAGGTTATTCAGAATATCAGAGGTCAATCAGTCAGTGGTCAAGAGTAAATTAAATAAACTAGAAAATTTGTTTGTTTTTCAATCTCCGTCCAGTAGAACCTGATTTGTATTGTATTCACATTTTGATATATTCAAGTTGTTTAATTTGTGTTAAAAAGGTATTATATGATATTTTTAGGGAAATATAAAAGTATGTGTTAAATCTTCAGTTATTTAAAGTCACAGCGTTCGATTTAAGCATATTAACTATTTATCATTCAAATGATAGTATTTAAATATAAGTTAATTGGGAATTTTGATGCATTACTCATGTGGCTGGCTGAGTGTACATGTGTATTGGTGGATTTGCCTGTTGATACTGAACAAGCATGATTTGCGGTTGCGGCGAATTGAGAACGATCCCAGGACTGTTGGAGCCAGTTTGTTGACCTTGGGTTGTTGTAAGAGGTCCGTTCGAATGTTGGTCTTCGTCGCTCGATCCGTTTGTTCCGTTTGTGTCGAATTTACCTCGTTTGAATCTTCCGTAGAGAGAGGAGTAGGGCAGGTTGAAACTGATAGCAGCTTGGTTTATACTCATTTGTCCGATCCTAATGCAAAAACAAATATATAAAGTAATCTTACGTAATATAAGTCACAATAAAATGTTTTAAATAAAAATAAATATAAATTAGAAGATAAGAAAAATAAATTCAAAAATGACCTTTTAGCAGAAAACAGGTAAGGGATATGATGTATGTGGGATTCAAAGCAAGTCAAGTACCAGTTGTACAATTTTCTCAGAGAAATTCTTTTTAACGTTCTTTAATACCTAAGGGCTGTTTTGTCCCCACTCACAAATTTCCCCTCTCCTATTAATCGCTTGTTTCCACAATTTAAAAATACGTAAAAGCCTATTGTGATTTGTGGACATATTTTATTATTTTAATTTTTAAAAAATCGGATATGGGGGTACCTTAGAAATTTTTCTCACCATAAAGGATTTACTGCACTCATCAAACCCACTGTTATAAAATAGATACCGCCTTCTTACCTAACAGCATCCAAAGCGTCATTCATAGCTTGCTCAGACCATGGAGTAGGGTTGTTTCTAGTGAGACCGATGCCTTCCCGTTTACACCTGCCATACAGAGTACCAGATGGAATTCCAAAATCAGCAGCAGCCCGTTGCACCGTTGTGTGTCCAGATCTTAACAAAAATGTTTTATTTTTTTTATTGGTACTCCATAATTACAAAATATAAGTAAACAAATCTTTACTCTCTACCTACAGAAGAAAACTTTTCTATCTGGTGGGCGAAAATTCCTTTTTTGACCATTTTTGCAACAGGGAATAAAGTTGTCAAATACTCCTATCTCAGATAAACCTTTATTACAGTGGGCAAACTATCTCATTTACGTTCTTGTAAAAGGAAATAAAGTTATCAATTACTCCCTATCTCAGAATAAAACCTTTATTTACAGTGGGCAAAACTATCTCATTTTACTGTTCTTGTAAAAGGAAATAAAGTTATCAATTACTCCCTATCTCAGAATAAAACCTTTATTTACAGTGGGCAAAACTATCTCATTTTACTGTTCATGTAACAGGAAATAAAGTAATCAAATACTCTCTACCTCTGAAAGACTATTGTGACAATGAAATGCAATAAGAATTGTAACTCCAGGGATCAATCAATGCTTTATTGTCAAAACTAACCTGATGGCTTCCAGTGCTCTCTCTAAGTCCTCAGGGTTCCAGGTAGTAGGTGCAGCATTGAAAGGAGCAGCCAATCGGATGCCTTCCCTCCTAGCTATCTTATACAGTGTACTGCTCGGGATGCCTACAACAATTCCAACCATTATAGGTAAAAGAAAAAACAAGGAGGGAACATCTCTCTCTCTCTCTCATACTACAACTGTTATTATCAAAATACTGACTAGAGGAGGAGTGCAAGCCAGACAAATTCCCTTCGGAACTCAGCAATCTATTACTTGCATAAGTTTTCAGAGTATACATATTTATGTTTTAGAAATTTCACCACATATGATAGGTAGAAGTGAAGTAGGACAGAACATCCTAGGAATTAAATTGTAAAGTTGGTACCCTAGAGTAACAACCTGTATTTGTACCCTGTTAAACTATTATCCTTGTAAGACCTTCTTTCCTAGGGTACCAACCTGGATTAGTACCCTGTTAAACTATTACCGTGATAGTCAAGCTGCCATTAAAGCTTTAGGGTATTATAAAGTAAGCTCTAAACTGGTATGGGAATGTTTACAGAACCTTACCAAATTAGCTATTAACAACAATGTATCAGTTAGATGGGTTCCTGGACATAAATGAATAGATGGCAGACAATCTAGCCAGACAAGGTTCAGAACAAACAACCCAACAGGGACCAGAACCAGTTATTTGAATTTTGAAAACTCAAGCCAAGAGTGCAATCAAAGAATGGCTAGCAACCAATCATCAGCTACACTGGAACAATACTTCAGGCTTAAGACACAGTAAACTCATGATGAGAGGTCCACGAGCCAAGTTGACAGAAAGTCTTCTAAAATTAAATAATAGAGAAACGAAGTTTTAGAGCTGTCATGATGAACTGGTCACTTGTCACCTGAAAACTAGAATCAACAGGCATATTTAAAGCCTGCGCAGACTTTGTGGACCATCCTCTGACTTCGCAGACACCTTCATATTTCGGAATGTGGGCCTTACTGAAAGATTTATGTTTCTTAGGAAAGCAACCTTAAACAGGAGTAAAAAAAGCCCCGGATGAGGACTTAGTGACAAAATCCTAGAACTTAATCAAGGGAAACATCTTCTGGTAAAAGTAACCAGGGTTTTTGTACAAAGACTTAACAATCGCAGTGATGGGTTTTATTAACTACTCATCAAAAATCTTATAATAATATACCCTTCTTTCCTAAGTCCTAACTTTGTATTTGGTACCCTGTTAACTATTACCTCTGTAAACCTTTATTTCCTAGAGAACAACCTGGATTGGTTACCGGTTAACTATTACTCTTGTAAACCTTATTCCGTAGAAGTAACGAACCTGGTGGTACCTGTTAAACTATTACCCCTGTATGACCTTTATTGTTTTGTTACTATTTTTTTTTATAATTTATTCTTTCTTCTTCCTTTTAATTTCTTTCTTTCTTTCTCACCCTTCACACAAAAGACCTAATGCTTCTCACCATTCTCCTATTAAGATGATCAATTAAAACTGTTAAGCTGGTACCCATGTAAATATTTACCCTTGTCACCTTATTTCGATTGGTACAGCTTTTATACCATATTTAATAAAATCCCATATTTTATATTATTTCATAGATATTTAAAATTGAAAGAAACTACGCACCGTAAGCCTTGCTGGCTTTATTAGCAGATATGGTGCCGGATCTGAGAGCATCAAGAGCCACATTGAGAGAGTCCTCGGTCCATGACTTGGCTGGTCCGTCTTTCTTGGGCGTGTCTATACCGAGCCTATGAGCCCTCTGCCATAGTGTAGTCGAAGGAATGCCAAAGTGTAGAGATGCTTTTGTTAAACTCATTGTTTGGGTTCTGAAAAACCAATATACCAATGATGTCGCTAAGTAAAATCAGTTTTTCATAAAATAGGAACCTGCCATGATTGTTATCAATATTACATTTTAATTCACACTATAAATAAATCAAACTATAAATAAATATAACTATAGATGAAAACCAGCCCTGTCCAGCTTAAATGAGAGACAAATTGCCAATATGTAGATGATTACTTAGTCGTTGATATATGAGCACATCTGTTGATATGATATTCAGAACAGAGTTTGATTAAATTATGACATCACTCATAGTTGGCATGTTAAACAAGAAAGAATCAAAGCAATATTAATTTACGTGTTTATTTACAATTTTATTTGTTCGTTTCCCTTAATGTGTTTCTGTATTCTATCTTCTAGCCGGCTAGTTAAGAGCAATTTTAAAAATCTAATTATAAATTTAATTTATAAATTAATACATAACTATCCACACTTTTAATTATCATTATCAAGGTAATTTGACAAATTGTTTCATTAATTGTATATTGATATTTTAAAGTGATGTAAAAATTAGGGGTCGGCGGTAGAGACAGTGTTCTGACTCCCACCTTTTTCCCTATGGGTGAGATGGACCAGCTTTCAATAAAGGGGGAATCAAATTTAACTACTATGCCGCAAGTCAGCACTAGTTGTTTTTCCATCCCACTTTTTTTATTTACATCCGTTGCAAAGCAACTGTTAACAAAATGCGCCATTTTTTAAGTTTTCTCTAGTATATAAACTTTTAATGGAAAGTCAAAACAACTTTATTATTTACTTGAGCTTCAAGAAGAAACACCATTATGGAATCTATGGCAAAACCGAAATGGTAACATCCGGTAAAAAAATAATATCTATATAAAGTAAACTTGTGAACTAAACACTATAAAAAACCAAATTTAAAAAAAGCCACTTGAACAGGTTGTTACTATTAGGTAAAAATTAAAATGATGGAGGGATTGTAGCACTTCTGTGCAGATATTCAGAGGAACTAAAAGTGACAGAATTTGCTCAGAGATGTGTGAAGGGTGGGAGTGGGAACACTGTCTCTGTGCCGACCCCTCATTTTTATACCACTTTATAATATTCGGATTATTATTTTCAATATTTTTACTTTTCCTCATTTATACCGTAGGTTTGTAGGAAAAGTATTGTGTTTGCAAAAAAAATCCCAAACCGGAATGAAACCGGAATTATCCGTTTCAGGTGTTTTAAAGGCCTCCTGAGTGGTTTTACAAAGTTATCTGTCTGTATGAGTGTGTGTGTCTGCTATCATCGTAGCTCCTAGTGTATTCATGCTAGAGAGTTGAAACTTTGTACAAAAATCAGTCCTTCAGTCCTTAGAAAGGACTAAAGTCTTTATTAATTATTTAATTTTTTTTTAAATAATTATTTTCCAAAAAAAAGGCTATTTAGAATATAAAAATTAAACTGAGAAGACATTGTAGAAAAAACGTACACCCTTTAAAATTCTTGTGATATCTGTAGCATCATTTTCTATTAAAAATTACCTAATTGTTAAAAAAGGTCTTTTCATTTAAATATGCTTCAATACTTTCAGGACATAGATATCTGATGATTGAAACCAAACGCAAAAATCTAGTCTTATGAGAGTAAGAACAAACTATTTTTAGGTAAACCCATTTATACTAGTTATGAAACCACCCATAAAGAGCCTGAAATGTTATCCTTCTTTAATATTATCAACAAAAAAAATACGGTAGAGTTTTGAAAGCAGTGGGATTACCTAAGGGCCTCCAATGCAGCTTCCATATCCTCTGGAGTCCAATTTTTACTCTGTTTGGGGCATCCTTCCATTGGATCTCTATCACTTCCTCCACCTCCATCTATCAAGATAATATTACAATTTTAATTAGTGAAGTAAAAATTATAATAGTACACTGTTTTACTAGCAAAGTTGTAACAAAATAAATACATGTAACAACTTGTAACATGCATGGGTAATAGAGTATTTGCATTTGTCCAAAAAAACATTGTTTGCTCATAAAATGATTAAATGTGTTTAAAAAAATATATTAAGCTAAGCTGTAAAAAAATATTTTATTTAATTTAAAATAGTCGAAATAAGCATTTAAAGAAGAGGAGAGGGGGAATGGGTGAGAGAGTGATGTGAAAACAGAACGTTGTAAAGGTTGGGTCATTTAAGGTACAGATGGTAGTTTTAGTTAGAAATATCGTAAGGTCAACAGTTGCTTACAGTTCAATAAAATGTAAAGAAGACTGAAACAATATAGTCCCTGGGAGCCTAGGAGTGGTTTCCTATGTCATAACACATAAATAAACCAGGCGGTCATTGTATTTATACAGGCCCAAAAAGTAAGCAGTTGTAGCGTACAAGCAGTTGTAGAGTATAAGCAGTTGTGGCGTATAAGCAGTTGTAGCAGGTATTTTTTTCCTAGATTGCTTTAAATTCAAAATATATATAAAAAGTTATAAAAGACCCCTATTATACTGTTTTAGTTCTTTATGAGAGCTAGCAAGTAAGATGCAAACTTGATGAGTCACAGTTCAAATACTATCTGTTACCTGTATGAGAAGTTGGTATCAGTCCAAGCAGTTCGGGTGTGATCATCATGGTCTGCATCGAGTTATGGTCTTCTTTCACATCCGAGCTAATACCCTGTAACAATATACACAAGGGATCAAACATAATATCAGACATTTATAGAGAAGAAAATTATGGTTTTGCTTTCTCATATTTATTTTTCATATTTATTTATTCATATTTTATTCATTATTCATATTTTATTATTTATTCATATTTATTTATTATATTTTCTTCATATTTATTTATTTTCTCATATTTATGGTATAATCATATTTCGCTTATGGAATATTTTTTAATATGAAGTTCTCCTAATTTTCAAAACAAAGAGCCCATTTTTAACATTATTTCCTCAATTAAATCGCAAAGAAGATATATTATTAAATTTTTATTATTATTTCATTATGAGTGACGTTAGCGCCAGTGGATTCCATATTATAAGGATTCAAATAAAGGTCTATCCACAAATATAGTTGTAAGCATATAATGATAGTAAAACCGACTTTCAACCAAATAAAGGTCATCCTCAGTACCTACAAACAAGAGGACGATCAAATAAATAAAATACAATAAGTACACAATAAATACAATTAATACAATATGAAACAAGGAGTAAAAATAAAAAAAAAAATAAAAAATAGTCAATCAAAATGTTAAAAAGAGTAAAAAATTACGGTGAGAAGAAATTATTTTTTCTTTTTGGGTCTAGTAGTTATTACATTTGAGACTGAATGCAGACTAACCTTATCCGACTGGAGTGGGGAACAGTTTCTTAATAGTTCCCTTAACAATACTGAGCAAGCGCATCTCTCATTTAGATTATTATCACCAAAGAATAGAATTATTGTAGCCAAAAAGCCTTTGGTGATAATAATCTAAATGAGAGATGCGCTTGCTCAGTATTGTTAAGGGAACTATTAAGAAACTGTTCCCCACTCCAGTCGGATAAGGTTAGTCTGCATTCAGTCTCAAATGTAATAACTACTAGACCCAAAAAGAAAAAATAATTTCTTCTCACCGGTAATTTTTTACTCTTTTTAACATTTTGATTGACTATTTTTTATTTATTTTTTTATTTTTTACTCCTTGTTCATATTGTATTAATTGTATTTATTGTGTACTTATTGTATTTTATTTATTTGATCGTCCTCTTGTTTGTAGGTACTGAGGATGACCTTTATTTGGTTGAAAGTCGGTTTTACTATCATGCTTACAACTATATTTGTGGATAGACCTTTATTTGAATCCTTATATTATTTCATTCTTCAAATCCAAATTATTACTTTTTATAAGAAAAGTATTGTGTTTGCAAAAAAATCTGAAACCAGGATGTCAGGTGTTTTTAAGACCTCCTGAGTGGTTTTTACAAAGTTGTCCGCTGCAGTCTCCCGCTGTAGTTGAGCTAGTCAAAGAATATTTTTATGGCGTTACTAACCCACAAAAATAATTCATTGAAAATTTCAAATAATCATGAAACGTGGATAAATGATGCGATTATTATAATGCGACACACGGCTAAAATGAATTGACAGCGCGCCAAAAATCTGTGAGGGAAAAAATTCTATTGGTTCAAACCGACCACGCTTCATCCCCCTCCACCTCATGCCAACCTCGGTATACAAAAATACCTTTCTCGTAAATAAAATCATAAAAAGGCAACACTGGTTGTAAATATTTGTAACCTCGCGTCGCTTTTATTTCCCTCATTGTGCACATTTATCTGTTTGAGTTCGTTTCGTTTCATTCCAATCTGTTCAATTCATCCAATTATTGCAGAGTTGTAATATGATCTGAGTGCCTATATTTGACGCATGGACATTGACGTATTCTTCAAACATTTTTTGCTTTTTGAGTACTGCACAGAGTCTGTGGTCTGTCAACCAGAAGACAGCATTTTATTTTTTTTTTTTTTGGAAAATGCCATGTCTTTCAATAGATGACAGTCTTGACTTTTTTAAGTTATGAATGCAAATTGTGTCATATTATTTTTATAATATGGAACAATACGCATTCCATTACACAAACTTGACACAAAAATAGCAGTTTGTTTTGGAAAAAAGTAATTATAGCTGACGATTTATTTAAATCTTAAAACCTTTATCATAGAACTATTATGATCCATTGCATTACGTAATCAACAACTTTAACTCCACTTAATTCATACTTCCCGAACAAATTTAAAGCAACACTTACAGTCTATTGTTTAGTTTAAAAATCCCCAAGGTCATAAGTATTTTGGGGATTGACCAATCAGAGAAGCCGCTGCCAACCTGTTACTTAAAAAGAGAAAAAAATCCCTACCACAATAACCTAGTAGGGAAAAAACCTTCTTCCCGGCAATCGTTCAATTTGTTTGTGGTTCTTCTTTTGATTACATCGTTTTTAAAACTACTTTCAAATTAATCTTAAAATGATATTTTAAAACAAAACTACACAAAAGAAATGTAAAAAAACATCGCCAAGAAAATACAGGTAAAATAACCTGATTTGTTTACATAGTTTTTCCCCCTCCCTTTTTGCAGGGATTTTTTTTTTTTCTTAAGAATCAGTGGTGTCTAAACTGACAGGTCTAAACTGACCTGTCAAGATTTTTAAACTAAACGATAGACTGTAGTTGATAAATTTATAAGATTCAACAATATTCATACTTAAAAAGTAAATAAATAATTTTTAAAAAATACAATATCAAATAATAAAATTCAAAACATAACCTGACTTACAGTGTTGCCAGACAATTAGAGCAGTGCTTGACAATTGAGTAATTAACAAATAACAACACCAAAATCTCTCCACAAAACCTTTATTAAAACCAGAGCCGGCTTTCGATCTCACGATCATCATGAGTGCCGGAGAGTTGAAGAATGAGAACCCTAGTCTGACTTTTTAGGCAGAGTCATATAGCAGACTTCTTCAACTCTCCGGGCACTGTTGATGATCGTGAGGTCGAAAGCCGGCTCTGATTTTAATAAAGGTTTTGTGAAGAGATTTTGGTGTTATTTGTTAGCTGTGTTTACTCCACTGGTCAGTTTTCTGTTAATAATTGAGTAACTGCTTAGGTTCTAAAGCATAAACCAGAACCCTAAGCAAGAAATGGGTAGTTAAGCCTTCGAAGAAGGTGTGAAAGGCAAAAAACAAGTAGATCCTAGGATGATATCATTACCCTATCCCTTACCCTATCACTAGTGGAGTCCAAGTTGTGTCCCAGATTTTCGTTGTGGTCTACAGTCCTTAAAGTTTCATATTTCACTTTCACCGGCTCTTCTCCTTCTGATAACAAAAAAAAGTATAGTTGGCCATATGGCAAGCTATTACACGCAGAGTTTCTTTCAAGGGGGGTCCAGGGGGGTATTACCCTCAGAGGATACCTCCCCCCTGAAGGAAAAATTAAATGTAATCCTCCTCTGGGTCAAAAAATATCCCCCTAATAGTAAAAATGTGTCTTAACTTGATAAATTATTCTAATATACCATTTAAATTGTACAAATTTAAAATTTAAAAATTTATATTTACAATTTAAATGGTATATTAGAATATTTTATCAAGTTAAGACACATTTTTACTATCAGGGGGATATTTTTTGACCCAGAGGAGCATTACATTTAAAACTTATTTTAAATTGATTTTACTTGATTTAAAACAAAATAGTCGAATTAAATTATTATGAAAAATAAAAAAATGATGTCACCAATGTACCGTTACGGCACCTAGCTACCAAAGGAATGATAAGAACTGTTGTATCCTCCCTCTAATAGTATTAGTCTCTTTGTATAGTACCAAGCTACTCAGGGAATGATAAGAGCTGTTGTATCCTCCCTCTAAATTTTAGTATCTTTGTTTTCAATCCTTTTTGGAGCTTAAGTGATTTATGTCAACTCTGTTGGATCCTTTTAGACATTGGTTGATTGCAAGCATGTGCACTTTAATTTTGACATGTGTTTTATGATGAAGTCTTATCTAATTTTTTTAAAGGGGGTCACTATGTTGAATGGAAAATTGACTTGGCTTTCTATCCACTTAATCAAAGATCTTTGCCAATAAAAACTTGAATGGCAAAGTGCATTCAACTTAACTAGAGACCATAGTCAGTGCAAAACCATTGAGATGTTAAATAAGAAGAGAAGTGAGTCTATATTTTCTTACAAGGTAGACGCTAATAGGTATTGAGTCTGACCTTAACACCTAGTAAGAAACATAGACTTAATTCTCTTTTTTTTTCAACGGTTTTGCACTAATGATGGCCTCTGGTTAAGTTGAAAGCGCTTTGCCAATAAAGTTTTGTTTGTTAGGTTTTGCACTGATGATGGCCTCTAGTTAAGTTGAAAGCGCTTTGCCATAAAGTTTTGGTGTTAGGTTTTGCACTGATGATGCCTCTAGTTACGTTGAAAGCGCTTTGCCAATAAAGTTTGTTTGTTAGGTTTTGCACTGATGATGCCTCTAGTTAAGTTGAAAGCGCTTTGCCAATAAAGTTTTGTTGTTAGGTTTTGCACTGATGATGGCCTCTAGTTAAGTTGAAAGCGCTTTGCCAATAAAGTTTTGATTGTTAGGTTTTGCACTGATGATGGCCTCTAGTTAAGTTGAAAGCGCTTTGCCAATAAAGTTTTGTTTGTTAGGTTTTGCACTGATGATGGCCTCTAGTTAAGTTGAAAGCGCTTTGCCAATAAAGTTTTGATTGTTAGGTTTTGCACTGATGATGGCCTCTAGTTAAGTTGAAAGCGCTTTGCCAATAAAGTTTTGTTTGTTAGGTTTGCACTGATGATGGCCTCTAGTTAAGTTGAAAGCGCTTTGCCAATAAAGTTTTGATTGTTAGGTTTTGCATGATGATGGCCTCTGTTAAGTTGAAAGCTTTGCCTTGTGATGATGGCCTCTAGTTAAGTTGAAAGCGCTTTGCCAATAAAGTTTTGTTTTTTGGAGAGACTTCTTTTCTTTCATTATTAATGATGAACTTTATTTACATTCATTCTAATTTTAAAGATCCTTGAGTTAGGCAGTGTGTATGATCCCTACATTGACTTTTACCATATTTACCGTTGAAGTTTTGGTGCTGCTGTTCGTGTCTATGTAGGTTGTTAGTGGATAAATCTGAGGGAGTTAAATCTATACATCTATCCTGTACCATGTCTCTCTCGTTATCACTCACATCATGTCCATTTTCATACTAAAACACAACAGAAACAAATAGAACAACAGAAATATAACAAGGTGGGAGTAGCAAGTCATTATATAACAGAGACTAAGAAAAATCATAAAGAATATAATTTTCTTTTAAACAAGACAATATGTTTCACGTGAAAATCCATTTATTACGTAGCAAAGAGGTAATTTAATTTCTCTACAATTTTCAAGTTTAATTATTGCTAAAAACTAATTATTTCAGTAGATGTAGGATTATTGGTCAGCTAATAAGGCGCGGTCGAATATCCACGGCCTTCTAAAACATTGGATCACCAACAAACTTTTTTTATAACTTTTTTTTTCAAAATTTTCAGTAATTAGCCGGATTTGTGATAAATGAAGCCTATTTTCGTAATCTGCACGCTCTTTTGGTTAATCTCAAAGAGTATTTACATTCACTCAACGATTTTTTTAATCTAACTTGGTACATACATAACTACTGTTAGACGTCAATGTTAACAAATATGACATGTCAAAATATAACACAAAATATTGACGTTTGTTGTGTGAAAGTTTGTTGGTGATCCAATGTTCTAGAAGGCCGTGAATATCCGACCACGCCTTATTTTACCAGACATTTGCAGAGATAAATTTCTAAGAAGAATAAAATATTCGAATACAAAGTTTTTTGTGAAGAATAAATTTTACTTCCTTCTCCTTTAGAATAGGAGGACAAGCATTTTAATATGACACCTACTTTTTTACTCAAATGTTTATATTTTAGTACCTACAGATCCCAGAAATCAATAAACATTGTACCTGTATGTATAGATGTATGTATGTTTGTTTGGATGCATTGCAGTTTTTTCTGTAAGAAACGCTACAGGCCAAATGACTGTAACGAATTATTAGAAATAATAATAATAGTGCTCTTATTACAATAAGATTATTGTAACATGATGTTTAATAAAAAAAACACACTAGAATTAAAAACAATTAATATATTGTCAACCAGAGTAGTATAAAAAAATTATAACTGACCGGTTTCAACTTCACGTCATCATCAGAGCTATTTACAGACTATTTTTTATACTATTTTGGTCGACAATATATTAATTGTTATTACAGTCTATCGTTTAGTTTAAAAATCCCCAAGGTCATAAGTATTTTGGGGATTGACCAATCCGAGAAGCCGCTGCCAACCTCTCACTTAAAAAGAGAAAAAAATCCCTACCGCAATAACCGCTGTAGGGAAAAAACCTTCTTCCCGGCAATCGTTCACTTTGTTTGTGGTTCTTCTTTTGATTACATCGTTTTGAAAACTACTTTCAAATTAATCTTAAAAATGATATTTTAAAATAAAACTACACAAAAGAAATGTAAAAAAAACATCGCTTAGAATATACGGGCAAAATAACCTGATTTGTTTACATAGTTTTTCCCACTCCCTCGTTGCAGGGATTTTTTTCTTAAGAATCAGTGGTGTCTAAACTGACCTGTCAAGATTTTTTAACTGAACGATAGACTGTAATGCTAATGTGTTTTTTTTTATTAAAAAATCATGGTGAGTCTTTACCTCAAAATCTCCTTCAAATGGACAATCTTACAAAATGGAAAATCTTACAAAATGGACAATCTTACTCTTGGTGAAAAGTCATTTAAAATGGTTCGTGCCATTTCCCAAGTTCAATACTCCTTCATTTAATGAAAATTTCCTTGATTAGGATCAGTTTTATGGTCAGATTAATGAATCATTAATTGATTCAAATGCTTCCTTAAGCGATGATTAAAAGTTCCAATATCTTCTGAAAGGATAGGATCCTTCATCGAAAAGTATAGTCAACTACCTTACTTTAACTGATAAGAACTACAAGGTTGCTCTTGATCTGCTTATTTCGAGGTACCATAATCCTATGATACCTCCTGTGCAACTCATATAACAAGGTGGGAGTAGGTAAGGTATGAACAGGGTTTTCATTAAATGGAGGTTTCCGTCAAAAAATAGGAAAAATTTCTCTTAGTTTTATTTGACCCTATCCTTTGGAGGGATCACTATAGACCAATAGCAATCCTTCTCTCACTGGTTTTGGTGACCTGTCAATTCATTAAAACCAGAACTTATAATATGGCTTGTTAATGGTTAATTTACACTGTCAGTACATTTAGGACAAACCAAAATAATCTATGTAAAATTTGGCATGAATTTAATACCATAAAAGTTTGATACCATACAAGTTGGTTACCACACAAGTTTGATTTTCTAATGTAGTGTATATCTTTATGAAATAGACAAATATAAAATTTTTGTTGCAATAAGTATATTTATGGTTTTTGTAGGATCATTTTTGTTAAGCAGCATTGAGCGAGGACAGTAGGCCTATGGGCGGGAGGATGAGCAAAGCAAGTCCAAAACAATACTAAATTATATAATGGCACAAAAGGTTCACTCTTCCACCCGTGCGATTAATCAAGGAGTAGCTCAGGGTACTGTCTTATGTCCACTTTTATTCATCTTATATATTAATGACTTACCTTCAAGCATATCTAAAGTCAATGCTTCTGCAGGTAACTTTGCAGATGATAACACAGTCATAGCTGAAGGCTCCAGTGTTGAAGAGTTTATTAAAAATCCCAAGTAGTTATGAAGAAATGTAACAAATGGCTCTCAGACAACTGTTCAGTACTGAATCTCAAAAAAACTAATTATATGTATAATATTTTCTACGCGCAATCTAGCTCTTGAGACATTTACCTTTGCTAAATCTGCAAATTGGGAAGCTAGCCTCTAAGTTAAGCCAATATAGTTTTTATTTAGAAAATTGAAGTTTATAATTTCTTTCAATTATTTAAGATCAGTACATTATGGTTTGATTTATTCTAGAATTTCATATGGTATTATGTGCTGGGAATCTTCATCAGAAAAACAAAGTATTTAACAAAAAGAATAGTACAAATTATTTTAGGTCTCAGCCTTATGAATCTTGCTAAAAAGAAATTCAAGGAAATTAAAATTCTGACTGTGCCTCTCATTTACATTTTTAAATATTTATTATTTGTAAAAAAATGAATCTTTATTTTTGAATTTCAAATCAAATTATACTTATAACAACAGGAAAGAGTCACCTGTGGTGTAGTGGTTAAGGTACGCGGCAAATACACAGAATGAGTGGACTTTAAACTTCTGAGTTTATTTAGCCATGGGTTCAATCCCAGCATGGCCCTCCTGGATTTTTATGAGAGGGATAAAAATTCTGCGCACCTCGTCCATCAGAAGGGACGTAAAGCCGGTGGTCTCGATCCTGAGAGTTGTCAGGTACTCGTTAAAGATCCCTTACCCTAAATGAAACTGGGTATAGGAAAAATTTAGGACCCTCATAGTAGATTCATTATAATACTATAGTGTGTCTGCGTTGTAGTTTAAAGTGTGTGGAGGTTTGGTTTAACAGCGAGGGCATGTGTTGTTCCCAGTTTTCACTAGACTATTAGTCAGTGAAAATATGTATGATTGCTTGAAAAAAGCATGAGAGGAACGATAGAAATTCACGGCTCTTCTGTCAAGATTAGATGAAATATACCTAAACTTGAAATTAAAAGGAGTAGAACTCTATCCTAGGGAGCTGGCAAAAAGGGCCCAACAACGTGGCCTACTTGCATGGTAGTTACCACCACTCCCCTATATTACTACTATAACAACAGGAATGCAAATTTATTTATTCATTCATAGCAATTATTAAGAAATGCAAAGTTATATCCCTTTATAGAAAGAAAACCCCAATCATGGGTAGAATAACTATTCTATCATCAACGAGGCTCTTGAGTGCGTGTCCACAATAAATGACTTAGATGTTCTCTTTAATCACCAACTTTTTTTTGACCACCATATCCAGCAAACAGTCAATAAATCATTCAAGCTCTTAGGTTTTATTTACTGATCTTCCAAGAATTTTCTTCAATTGATACATTTAAACATCTCTTTGTTTCTCTCGTTTGTCCCAGTCTAGAATACGCTTCCTCAGTCTGGTCTCCTCACCAAACTACGTATAAAGAAAAGTTGGCTTCTGTTTATTTAAAATTGGATAAGTTGTTATCGTCTAGGTCTTGATTGTTCTAACACCCCTTATCTTGAGATCCAATCTCTTCTTAATCTCACTCCTCCTTCAGTTCGCCGCTTTTCTCTTGATATGTCTTTCCTTTATCGTTTAATTAATTCTCTTGTTGATTGATCTCTTCTTTCATCTTTAATATCTCATCACAAACCTTACTCTATAAATCTTAGAAATCATCAAATTCTTCATTCCTTTCTCCGAACTAACTACCTCTTCAACTCTCCTAATCTCGAATGATGCGTCTACCAAATTCTATTCCTGACTTAAAATTTACCGTGTCTATTTCTAAATTCAAATCTTTTGTTACTTCTCATCTTCTCTCAGTTCTATAGAGTATACTTTTTAATTGTTTTGTTTGCATATGCCAAATTTTAATTTTAACTTATTTTTAGTATATCATTTGATACTACCGAGTTTTGCAAAACATGAATAGTTGACACAATATAATTGTGCGAGAGACACCTAGGAAATGTAACAAGCAAAATGCAATGCTACATCTGGGAACTGTTCCATCATTCGACATTCGTCATCTTGATGGCTCGACATAATGTCATGTCCCACTCTGTTTCGTTACGTCTAACTCATCAGGGCGCCGACAAGGCCTGAACTCACTCTGACCTTCAATTATTCCGAAGAATATAATGTAGTACTTACCAGAGACGAGCGGTGCTCTCTTACCGCCATCATGCATGGCAAGCAAAACATATATCATTTGATACTACCGAGTTTTGCAACACATGAATAGTTGACACAATATAATTGTGCGAGAGACACCTAGGAAATGTAACAAGCAAAATGCAATGCTACATCTGGAACTGTTCCATCATTCGACATTCGTCATCATTGATGGCTCGACATAATGTCATGTCCCACTCTGTTTCGTTACGTCTAACTCATCAGGGCGCCGACAGAGCCTGAACTCACTCTGACCTTCAATTAATTCCGAAGAATATAATGTGAAGTACTTACCAGAGACGAGCGGTGCTCTCTTACCGCCATCATGCATGGCAAGCAAAACATATATCATTTGATACTACCGAGTTTTGCAAAACATGAATAGTTGACACAAATATAATTGTGCGAGAGACACCTAGGAAATGTAACAAGCAAATGCAATGCTACATCTGGGAACTGTTCCATCATTCGACATTCGTCATCATTGATGGCTCGACATAATGTCATGTCCCACTCTGTTTCGTTACGTCTAACTCATCAGGGGCCGACAGAGCCTGAACTCACTCTGACCTTCAATTAATTCCGAAGAATATAATGTGAAGTACTTACCAGAGACGAGCGGTGCTCTCTTACCGCCATCATGCATGGCAAGCAAAACTATATCATTTGATACTACCGAGTTTTGCAAAACATGAATAGTTGACACAATATAATTGTGCGAGAGACACCTAGGAAATGTAACAAGCAAAATGCAATGCTACATCTGGGAACTGTTCCATCATTCGACATTCGTCATCATTGATGGCTCGACATAATGTCATGTCCCACTCTGTTTCGTTACGTCTAACTTCATCAGGCGCCGACAGCCTGAACTCACTCTGACCTTCAATTAATTCCGAAGAATATAATGTGAAGTACTTACCAGAGACGAGCGGTGCTCTCTTACCGCCATCATGCATGGCAAGCAAAACATATATCATTTGATACTACCGAGTTTTGCAAAACATGAATAGTTGACACAATATAATTGTGCGAGAGACACCTAGGAAATGTAAGCAAAATGCAATGCTACATCTGGGAACTGTTCCATCATTCGACATTTCATCATTGATGGCTCGACATAATGTCATGTCCCCTCTGTTTCGTTACGTCTAACTCATCAGGGCGCCGACAGAGTCTGAACTCACTCTGACCTTCAATTAATGCCGAAGAATATAATGTGAAGTACTTACCAGAGACGAGCGGTGCTCTCTTACCGCCATCATGCATGGCAAGCAAAACATATATCATTTGATACTACCGAGTTTTGCAAAACATGAATAGTTGACACAATATAATTGTGCGAGACACCTAGGAAATGTAACAAGCAAAATGCAATGCTACATCTGGGAACTGTTCCATCATTCGACATTCGTCATCATTGATGGCTCGACATAATGTCATGTCCCACTCTGTTTCGTTACGTCTAACTCATCAGGCGCCGACAGAGCCTGAACTCACTCTGACCTTCAATTAATTCCGAAGAATATAATGTGAAGTACTTACCAGAGACGAGCGGTGCTCTCTTACCGCCATCATGCATGGCAAGCAAAACATATATCATTTGATACTACGAGTTTTGCAAAACATGAATAGTTGACACAATATAATTGTGCGAGAGACACCTAGGAAATGTAACAAGCATAATGCAATGCTACATCTGGAACTGTTCCATCATTCGACATTCGTCATCATTGATGGCTCGACATAATGTCATGTCCCACTCTGTTTCGTTACGTCTAACTCATCAGGGCGCCGACAGAGCCTGAACTCACTCTGACCTTCAATTAATGCCGAAGAATATAATGTGAAGTACTTACCAGAGACGAGCGGTGCTCTCTTACCGCCATCATGCATGGCAAGCAAAACATATATCATTTGATACTACCGAGTTTTGCAAAACATGAATAGTTGACACAATATAATTGTGCGAGAGAACACCTAGGAAATGTAACAAGCAAAATGCAATGCTACATCTGGGAACTGTTCCATCATTCGACATTCGTCATCATTGATGGCTCGACATAATGTCATGTCCCACTCTGTTTCGTTACGTCTAACTCATCAGGGCGCCGACAGAGCCTGAACTCACTCTGACCTTCAATTAATTCCGAAGAATATAATGTGAAGTACTTACCAGAGAGAGCACACCTCTCTTACCGCCATCATGCATGGCAAGCAAAACATATATCATTGATACTACCGAGTTTTGCAAAACATGAATAGTTGACACAATATAATTGTGCGAGAGACACCTAGGAAATGTAACAAGCAAAATGCAATGCTACATCTGGGAACTGTTCCATCATTCGACATTCGTCATCATTGATGGCTCGACATAATGTCATGTCCCACTCTGTTTCGTTACGTCTAACTCATCAGGGCGCCGACAGAGCCTGAACTCACTCTGACCTTCAATTAATTCCGAAGAATATAATGTGAAGTACTTACCAGAGACGAGCGGTGCTCTCTTACCGCCATCATGCATGGCAAGCAAAAACATATATCATTTGATACTACCGAGTTTTGCAAACATGAATAGTTGACACAATATAATTGTGCGTCCTAGGTGTCTCTCGCACATTATATTGTGTCAACTATTCATGTTTTGCAAAACTCGGTAGTATCAAATGATATATGTTTTGCTTGCCATGCATGATGGCGGTAAGAGAGCACCGCTCGTCTCTGGTAAACTTCACATTATATTCTTCGGAATTAATTGAAGGTCAGAGTGAGTTCAGGCTCTGTCGGCGCGCCTGATGAGTTAGACGTAACGAAACAGAGTGGGACATGACATTATGTCGAGCCATCAATGATGACGAATGTCGAATGATGGAACAGTTCCCAGATGTAGCATTGCATTTTGCTTGTTACATTTCCTAGGTGTCTCTCGCACAATTATATTGTGTCAACTATTCATGTTTTGCAAAACTCGGTAGTATCAAATGATATATGTTTTGCTTGCCATGCATGATGGCGGTAAGAGAGCACCGCTCGTCTCTGGTAAGTACTTCACATTATATTCTTCGGAATTAATTGAAGGTCAGAGTGAGTTCAGGCTCTGTCGGCGCCCTGATGAGTTAGACGTAACGAAACAGAGTGGGACATGACATTATGTCGAGCCATCAATGATGACGAATGTCGAATGATGGAACAGTTCCCAGATGTAGCATTGCATTTTGCTTGTTACATTTCCTAGGTGTCTCTCGCACAATTATATTGTGTCAACTATTCATGTTTTGCAAAACTCGTAGTATCAAATGATATATGTTTTGCTTGCCATGCATGATGGCGGTAAGAGAGCACCGCTCGTCTGGTAAGTACTTCACATTATATTCTTCGGAATTAATTGAAGGTCAGAGTGAGTTCAGGCTCTGTCGGCGCCCTGATGAGTTAGACGTAACGAAACAGAGTGGGACATGACATTATGTCGAGCCATCAATGATGACGAATGTCGAATGATGGAACAGTTCCCAGATGTAGCATTGCATTTTGCTTGTTACATTTCCTAGGTGTCTCTCGCACAATTATATTGTGTCAACTATTCATTTTGCAAAACTCGGTAGTATCAATGATATATGTTTTGCTTGCCATGCATGATGGCGGTAAGAGAGCACCGCTCGTCTCTGGTAAGTACTTCACATTATATTCTTCGGAATTAATGAAGGTCAGAGTGAGTTCAGGCTCTGTCGGCGCCCTGATGAGTTAGACGTAACGAAACAGAGTGGGACATGACATTATGTCGAGCCATCAATGATGACGAATGTCGAATGATGAACAGTTCCCAGATGTAGCATTGCATTTTGCTTGTTACATTTCCTAGGTGTCTCTCGCACAATTATATTGTTCAATATTTTTAGTACTACTCTTTACATAATAATCCGTAGTATAACCTTTTAGGATTTTAAGAAATTTTTCATTTTTTCTAGAATTTATGTTTTTTTTTTAAATTTTTTATTTTATATTATTTATATTTATTTTATATTTATATATTATTATATTATCTTTTATTTAACGTTTATAATTTGTGTGTATAATTTCTTTTATCATATTATTGTTATCTTTCTCACCATCATAATTGCACTTTTATCACTATTACCTTGACGTTATAGCTGTTTTTTTCCTTTTCCTTTGGGAATATTTTTCCATTTACTTTCCTCCTCTTTGAATGCGATATTTTATTTTTATTGTTAATTTTTCCATTTTGATGTTTACCATTAATTTATACTGTAACTTATTTTTTTTAATCTTAATGTTGTAAATTTTAGTTTCTTGATTTTTGTATATTGGCTCACGCCGTAAATTATAAATAAATAAATAAAAACATAAAACAAGTCTGTGTCAAAAAGGGTCATTTTTTAATTGCTTGAAATTCTATAACCACCTCCCAGAAAATGATAAAAACTTTTCTAACGATAAATTCAAGAAAACTATAAAAGACCACCAGATTGAGTTGGAGCTGTATCAAGTAAAAGATTCCTTTAATTCCAAAGTATGACTTTGCTTTTATAAATTTTATAAAACTATTAAGAGCTTTTTTCGTCATTTATACCGAAGATATATTGAAAGTTTTGTGTTTGCCAAAAAATTTGAAACCGGGATGTCACCTGGATTATCAGTATCAGGTGTTTTAAAGGCCTCCTACACTTAGGTTTTCACAAAGTGAAAACGAAAGTCTGTCTGTATGTATGTGTGTGTGCTATCACCATAGCTCCCAATGTATTTAAGCTAGAAAGTTGAAACTTTCTATGAAAATCAATCTTACAGTCTATTGTTTAGTTTAAAAATCTTGACAGGTCAGTTTAGACACCACTGATTCTTAAGAAAAAAATCCCTGCAAGAAGGGAGCGGGAAAAAACTATATAAACAAATCAGGTTATTTTACCCGTATTTCTTTGCAATGTTTTTTTTTTACATTTCTTTTGTGTAGTTTTATTTTAAAAAATCATTTTTAAGATTAATTTGAAAGTTGTTTTCAAAACGATGCAATCAAAAGAAGAACCACAAACAAAGTAAATGATTGCCGGGAAGAAGGTTTTTTCCCTACAGCGGTTATGGTGGTAGGGATTTTTTTCTCTTTTTAAGTGAGAGGTTGGCAGCGGCTTCTCTGATTGGTCAATCCCCAAAATACTTGTGACCTTGGGGATTTTTAAACTAAACGATAGACTGTAGGTTTTCACAGTGTTCCACAAGTGTTTCACAAGTGTTCCGTCTGTCTATATGTGTGAGTGTGTGATTCTGCTATCACCGTAGCTCCCAGTGTATTTAAGCTAGAGAGTTGAAACTTCCTACAAAAATCTATCTTAAGGTGTAGTTGTGCTTTGCGGAAAATAGCGTTTGGTATTTTTGTGATTATTACATATTTCAAGGATTTTAGAAGCAGTGCTGATGACGTTGTTTACCTTATGCTCATGCTGCTCTGGCGTTGCAGAGAGGTGAGGAGGGGGTGAGGTCATGGTGTGTCTCAACTCTATTGGTTCATCTCGGTCATGGGTTTCATCGTCTATCATCTTAATATCACTATCCGTGCTAGTTGCTGCGTCCATGCACCCATTACCTATCTGCAATCATCATATATATTTAATTTAACAATTAAAATAGCGAATTTTTATCACTAATACTAGGCCTTGCTATGGCCCCTATATAATAATAATATTCAATAACAAATTGCAATTATTGACCATACGTATAAAAAATAGTAAAAAGTTATGAAGTTTTAGTCATGATAAATAAAACAACATTTAAGCTTTCGACCGTATGATTAGGTCTTCATCAGAAAGTGTTGTTTTATTTTATTTAGTTTTTTACTATTTTTTTTATAATAATATTCTCTATTTCATAAAATTATTACAATGCAATAGAATAAAAATACATTTTGAAATTAGTTATTTATGCTTCTGTTTTATTTTTGTTTGAACAAGTAATTTGTATTTAAAGTTGTACTTAAACTTGCTCCTTTTTTAAGTCTCCAAAAAGCAATACTGCTTGAACCTGGATATGTTGTTTTTAATTTTTAAATATTTTTATTGTTTATTTTGCATATTTTTATAGATGTATACATATATACAACAATATTTATGTAACGTTAAAATGGCCTGTAGCCAGGTAGGGGCCAGGGGGACATAAACCCCCTTGAAAAAATTTCGTCAGGGGAAGTAATTTTTAATGGATGTGCCTTATAGATGCGGTCAAAGTCACTTATACTGCAATTTCTATCAATAATTATGTGATAAATCTTAATTTTTTTTTACACTTTGACACACGTTCTACACTACTGTGTCTAATCCCATGGCGGTCCCAAAAAGAAACTTCTAGGAGTTTAAGCTCTTTCTAGGATTTTTTTTTAAATTTAAAAATTGACTTTTTGAGATATTAGCATTTTATTTTATATTTGCTCATGATAAAAAATTTGACTAATTATCAAAAGGTATGTAGAATCTATTTGAAAGGGCCAAGTTTAAGCTTTCAAACCCCAACAAAATAAAAATCAAACCCTATGGAGAATTATAGATACAGCCTTTTGTAATAAAAAATGTTGAAAAATCACATTTTTTGGAAAATCCACCACCCTACTGCAGAAATACGGCTGCACCAAATGAGCCAAATATCTGGATTTTTTCTTCCTTCAATGGTGTCTACTTTTCAGCCAAATTATATTAAAATTGGTGGCATGAAGTCCAAAAATGTACTTTATTGTGTTGATTTGACATGGAATGACCCGTAGGAATGTTGAATTTGATATTTTGTCAGGTAGAAATGCACACGAGCATAAGACAAATCCAGTAGTTTAGGCTGTAGGTGTGTTAACGTATAAACCTATTGTTCGATAGCTTAGTTTTTCGCTCCGCATACAGTGCAGGAATGTCGAATTTGATATTTTATTAGGTAGAAATGCACACGAGCATAAGACAAATCCAAAAAGTCCTTTTACATCAAAATCCGTTCAGTAGTTTAGGCTGTAGGTACGTCAACAAAATGTGCAAGAAGAATAAGTATCTTATTCTTACTCTTTTTCTCTACTTCTGCTTGGCCGATTTGGATGATTTTTTTTTATTGTTGATCTACAAGGCACGCCCTATAACTAAGCGGGGTATTTTAATTTTTCTTCTTGACTTGGTGGGGCAGAACGCTTCTGCGTTCCTAAATAAAATATAATTTATTAGGATTATCTCTCAATATAAGAATACTAGTGTATCCTAGTTGTCGCAGGAGAAAGGTATTGTGTACTTCTTCAGTACTTAGAATCATCATATTTTTAAGCTTTATAATTATTCCACAAGTTAATTAGCGAAACATCTTTTTGGTAGAACTCCATAATTATTTGAAACAAGGTTGACTTCAGTTCTACAATTATTTATAAAGAAAGCTATATATTTCAACCCCTTTGGGTCATCTTCAGGCCTAAACAATAAATAAAAATAGGCCTGAAGATGACCCAAAGGGGTTGAAATATAAAGCTTTCTTTATAAATAATTGTAGAACTGAAGTCAACCTTGTTTCAAATAATTTATAATTATTATTATTGTTTATCTTTTTTTTATTTTTTTTAAATTTACCCAATTTTTTCTTATTAATCTTATAAAGTAATTATTTTTATATTTAGATTATAATTATGGATTTAATACCATAAGGATGTAAATAAAAGTTTATCCACAAATAAATTTAAACCAATGTAATGATGACGAATCATTGCATTGGTTTAAATTTTTTAGTAGATAGAATTTTATTTACACCGTTATTATTTTTATATTATTTATTACATCTTTTATAATCTGTTTATTATTTATTCTTATTTATGTTTTGTTTTGTCAGTTATCTGTTAAGTTTTGTCTTCAAATTGTTTTTTATTTCATTTAAGTAGTCCCTCTTAGTATTAGTCTCTTTGGTCCCACCGAAATCGGAACATCTTAAAAACCAATATTGGTGTAGAATGTAGTATCTAATACCTATACGATATAATAATAATAATAATAATAATGCCCGTTTAGAGCCTTGCGGCTTATAAGGGACAAACCCTGCGGGAACAACCTCGGGTGGTAGTAGCAACCGTTACGCTCAAAGTGTAGTCTAAAGTTGGCGTTAATTTATCTAAACAATAATTTTATATAAACTGAGAGCGAAACCTGGGATGCAAACCCCAGACCTCCGTGGTGTCAAAGGTCAGTGCAAAGACTAACGCTCTAACGACCTCGCCCACGGAGGTGGTATATACGATATAGATACTATAATTTATATCAAGATATATTTATACCTGATAGTCAGGAAAGTGCTGATGTAACCTCCTCTTATGAGGGCGGTGCTTATGTCTCAGAGGGGAACCTATCTGCATTACTTCAGCCATGGGAGGAGGACTTGATTCTTTCTCAGGTACTTCACATAGTCCTTTGATTTTCAACTGGTCTGCCGTCTTAAGTAGAGACTAAACACAAATACATCAAAGTTTAAGCATAAAATTTAATTTAAACTAAAAATAAGGAAAACAATCAAGAAGGAAATTCCTTTTCTAGATAAAAACCTTTTAATTAATTCATTTTTACTTTTTCTCAACTATACCGTAGGTATAAAGGAAAGTGTTGTTAATGCAAATTAAATTCCAAAACCTGGATGTCACCGGAATTATCCGTTTCAGGTGTTTTTAATGCCTCCTAAGTGGTTTTTTACAAAGTTGTGTGTGTGTGCGTGTGTCTGTTATCATCGTAGCTCCCAGTGTATTTATGCTAGAGAGTTGAAACTTTGTACAAAAACTACAGTCTATCGATTAGTTTAAATAAAAATACCCAAGGTCATAAGTATTTTGGGGATTGACCAGTCAGAAAAGCCGCTGCCAACCTCTCACTTAAAAAGAGAAAAAAATCCCTACCACAATAACCGCTGTAGGGAAAAAACCTTCTTCCCGACAATCGTTCACTTTGATTGTGGTTCTTCTTTTGTTTACATCGTTTTGAAAACAATTTTCAAAATTAATCTTAAAAATGATATTTTAAAATAAAACTACTTAAAAGAAACGTAAAAAACATCGCCAAGAAAATACGGGTAAAATAACCTGATTTGTTTACATAGTTTTTTCCCACTCCCTTCTTGCAGGGATTTTTTTTTTCTTCAGAATTAGTGGTGCCTAAACTGACCTGTCAAGATTTTTAAACTAAACGATAGACTGTAGTAGTCTATAGGTGTAGTTGCGGTATCCATAAAATATATTTTTTTTTATGAT
>JACMZG010001859.1:5665654-5693154 GCA_018340805.1 Microvelia longipes
AAAAATTCTGCGTACCGCGTCCTTCAGAAGGGACATAAAGCCGGTGGTCTGGAGCCTGTGCGTTTTCAGGTACTCGTTAAAGATCCCTTACCCTAAATGAAACTGGGTATAGGCAAAATTTGGGACCCTCATAGTAGATTCATTATAATACTATAGTGTGTCTGCCTTGTAGTTTAAGGCGTATGGAGGTTTGGTTTAACAGTGAGGGCACGTGTTGTTCCTAGTTTTTACTGGACTATAAGAGTCAGTGAAAATATGTATGATTGCTTGAAAAAGCATGAGAGGAACCATAGAAATTCACGGCTCTTCTGTCTAGATTAGATGAAATATACCTACACTTGAAATTAAAAGGAGAAGAACACTATCTTAGGGAGCTGGCAAAAAGGACCCAACAACGTGTGGCCTACTTGCCTAGTAGTTAATACTACCCCCCCCCCCCTCTACCCATATTGCTACTATGTTAAAAGTAGTCCTCGCCAACTAACTGACGATTCTCGTATTCTCCGCTACCATTTTGCTATTTATGATCGAATTAATTAAATACTAAGCAGGGTTATTAAGTTATTATTTTTTTATCTTACGATTTTTCTTTATTAGTGGATATTTATAACACATTTATAAAATAATGTTTTGTTGTTAGGGAGCACCCCTGCATAAATCCACCAGTAAACCGGCTTTCGTGTTATCAGTGGTTATTGTGTATTACGGTCTTAAAATATTACTATAAATAGAAGGAGCATAACTGATAACAGCAAAGCCGGTTCACTGATGGTCTTATTTTATTTTATTTTTATTTATTTATTTATTTATTTATGTAATGCTGCCACCGTTACAATATACAATTTTCTTATAACGAAGTTGGCAATACTCCCGATTGCTGAATTATTACGTTCTATTATTAATTAATGATTGATTATTCATTAAATATTAATATATATACATAAATATATCATTGCATTACAATATTTTAAGCATTTTAAATCGTATTTTAACGTGTTTAATTAAAATTATGTTGAAAGTAGTCCTCGTCAACTAAATGTAGATTCTCGTATTCCCCTATCGTTTTGCGCCAATACATAGAATAAAATAAAAGTCTTAACACAGAGTAAAATAAATATAAACCATAAGTCTTAATAAAATTTAAGACCAATTTTATTAAGTACTTAGCAAGGTTTTTAAGCTGTTTTATTCGTTACTTAAGATATTTTTCATTAGTGGATATTTATAACACATTTATAAAATAATGTTTTATTGTTAGGGTGGTAAACCTACTTAAGTCCACCAATCAACCGGCTTTCGTGTTATCATTGCAATAACATTGTGTTTACGGTCCTATGCTCCTTCTATATTAGTATTATTTTAAGATTACGGTCCTATGTTCCTTCTATTATATTCTAAGACTATAATACTTTAAAACATTGAAGGAATTGATGTTTTGAAAACTCAATATTGAAGACATTTATAGTTTTTTATCCAGGTTGAAAACTATTTGTTTTGGAACCTTAGAATAATACTAATATAGAAGGATCATAGGACCGTAAACACGAAAGCCGGTTGACTGGTGGTCTTAAGTAGGGGTACCACTCTAACAACAAAACATTATATTAAATATGTGTCATAAATATCCATTAATGAAGAAAGATCGTAAAGAACAAATATAATAGCTTAAAACACCTGCTGAGTATTTAATAAAATCGGTCTTAGATGGCAAAAGGGTAGCGGAATACAACACTCTACATTTAGTTGACGAGGACTACTTTTAATATAATTTTAAATAAAAACGTTTAACTACAATTTAAAATGCTTAAAATATTGTAATGCACCGATATTTATAATAGTATTTTTTGTATAATGAATCATTAATTAGTAATAGAGCATAATAATACAACAACCGGAAGTATTGCCAACTTTTTTATAAGAAAATTGTGTATTGTTAGGTTGGCAGCATTACTTAAGACCACCAGTGAACCGGCTTTCGTGTTATCAGTAGTGCTCCTTCTATATATAGTATTATTCTAAATTTAGAACCAAATTTGATTGGAATCGATTAGGCTGTTTAGCCTGTACCGTGTTCGCACTAGTGCTGTTCTGTCGCATTTCGGAATCAGACTGTGTGTGCTAAAACGAGTAATTTTTCCTCATTACAATGCTTCCCTCGTTTTATTGTAAGAGATAGAGAAGTAAAATGTCAAATTTCAGATGACAATTAGTTTTAGTTCAAATGTTTTGATCGAAATATCATCGAATGTTCTTCTTGTTTTATCATCTTGTAATTTATTTCCTTTAAAAGACCATTTAGTTTAAAAAGAAAGATAAGATAAAAGCGATTTCTAGCTATGAGAAATTTATATATTTTACTAATATCTCGACAAGAAGAAATAATCGTTTCCACTTTGCTGTTTGATTTTAAAGTTTAAAGGTGCGTCTCTTTTAGAAATTATACGATTGAGATAAGAGAAAAGAAAATAGATAAAATTTAGAATAAAAATTAAATAAATGGAATGATATTATTCAGAAAGAATAAATAGGTTTTAGTGTCTGCCATATTTATTTTTTACACAAAATTATTCAAGGATTTTGAATAAAGGGGATGACGCATTAAGTCTATTTGCTCTATAGCAAAGTGACCCCATTGAGAATTAAAAATTGGGTACGGCGTTCCTCGGAACTTTTCCTCATCACATTGGATTCGCTAAACTTATCCCCAAGGTGTCAGGTGATCTCGGGGTTAATTGTATCGAGCAAATAAAGACCATTGCTCGATTTGTATATTCTGAGGTTGACAGAAATCGAGTTCGAAGTAATTACAACAAGCATGAAAATTCCACGTCATGCGTGGAACTTTCCACGCATGACGTGGAAATTTTCCACAACGACACTTTCCACTTTCCAAGTTCCGCGTCCTTCAGAAGGGACGTAAAGCCGGTGGTCTCGATCCTGAGCGTTGTCAGGTACTCGTTAAAGATCCCTTACCCTAAATGAAACTGGGTATAGGCAAAATTTATTCTATAGTCTGCCTTGTAGTTCAAAGTGCATGGAGGTTTGGTTTAACAGAGAGAGCACGTGTTGTTCCCAGTTTTCAGTAGACTATAAGAGTCAGTGAAAATATGTATGATTGCTTGAAAAAAGCATGAGAGGAACCATAAAAATCCACGGCTCTTCTGTCTAGATTAGATGAAATATACCTAAACTTGAAATTAAAAGGTGTAGAACACTACATTAGGGAGCTGGCAAAAAGGGCCCAACAACGTGGCCTACTTGCCTGGTAGTTACTACAATCCCCCCCCCCCCCCCCAAAAAAATTACTACTACTACAGGCACACCAAATTTGTTCCAAATCGGTCTATTTTTACGGCAGTTACCGGTATAACTTTGCAAGCGAAGCAAATCCTTTTGATTTTTATTAAATCTGTTATAAATTGTTTGCTGAGTGTTTCTGATGCTATGCATTACTAATAATTAATATAATAATTATTAATATAATAATTAATAATAACGAACTTCAAGGAGCTAGTCAATCATTAGAGGGCTTATGACCAATTAGTACTATATTTGACATAAAGGTTTGTACGTGTCGCGATATCTTTCATAAAAATTAACCCTTTTTCTTTAAGTCGTGATAATTTTAGTAAACCAGCAAGCGATGCGAACCCCTTTTTTAATTTTTGAAAATACCCAAATAAATATTCTGTCCCTGTAGCGGAAACGTAAGATTATTGTTTATTTTTTTAAAAAAAAGGTTGTATTTACCGCAAGTTGAAGAAGCAATCGAAGAATCAGCTACCGTCGATACTTGCTGTTGGATAGGAATATCCCTGGACCGGTTTCGGCATAACGCCATCATCATAACGGCATCATTCATCTTCAGAGGGCTCGTCGTGCTCATTGAGACTAGAAGTTAATCACTGATATAACTTTATTAGTTGAGAGCTCGAGTGTTGCCCCGCCTGCTGATGATGGCGTTATGCCGAAACCGGTCCAGGGATATTCATATCCAACAGCAAGTATCGACGGTAACTGGTTCATCGATTTTTTTTTATTTAATGTAAAATTATAATCATTCGTTTAACAGAAGCGGATCATGAAGGTTTCAATTATCGTTTAAGTATAATTAATAATTAATTAATATGGGACGGCTTGGTACCATCTCGCCGCCCCCAATCGCATATATTTTTTATATGGTTACACCTCCTAGAATTGGGCTCTAACACCGCCACTATATGCCACACGGTTAACATCAGTTGGCAGCGTGGGAATATAGTGTTGAGGAACCAATGAAGTTGGCCTCATTGGTTCCTCGACACTATAAAATACTTCACTCAAAATATGAAATAAAGGGCCCTCATTGGCTCCTTTGCACTATTTTCCCACGCTGTCAACTGATTTTAACCGTGTGTTATACTATTGTAATCCCCTTTCTAAGCTCTTTACAGGAGCTGAGTGTAAATTTAAAAAAAATCGTCGAAGGGGTATCTTGGAACTTATCCTCATCACATCGGTTTCGTTATGCTCATCGGTTTCGTTATGCTCAACCTCCCTACTTCGGACTCGTTTCGCTCGTCCTCAGAATATACAATTCGTCATATGTACTCTGCAAAACCTCTTTGGACTCGCTTCGGTCGTCCTCAGATAGTAAATACATTCGTTTCATACACAGCAGTCACTCATCCAGGCGCTGACCATGCTCGATGCTGCTTAACTTTTTCGATCCAACAAAAAACAGATATACTTGTCAAATTGAAACGAAACTTGGTGTACCAATTTATTACGTAATGTTATACATTTATACAGAATTTCAACTCGATTAGATTATTTATCGATTTTTTTACATTTTTTAAAAAAAAACGTACACAGGATACTTAGTACATATGTTAGTCTTATACATGGCAACATGCGAGCCAAATATCAATTAGATCGCATCATTTTTTCACGTTTCATGACTTTTCTAAATTTTTGCTTAGTCATTATTTTGAGTTAATGAGGTCATAAAAAATATTTTCCGAATATCACAACTAAATCAGTAGACTGATTTTTGTACAAAGTTTCAACTCTGTACAAAATAAATAAGCCTGTTATAAGCGCAACGATTATAACAGGCACACAGACACACACATACATACAGACAGACAACTTTGAGAAAGCCACTTAAGAGGCCTTAAAAACACCTGAAACGGATAATTCCGGTTTCATTCTGGTTTGAGATTTTTTTGCAAACACAACACTTTTCCTATATACCTACGGTATAAATGAGGAAAAGTAAAAAAAATAATTGAAGTAATATTGATTTTGATTGATATTGATTGATTAATTGAAGTAAATAATTGCTAGAATGTGAAGTAAAACTAACAGAGTGGTTGGTTTATGGTTGGTAGGCCTGGAAGGTGCGCGGGTCTTTACTCTCCTGGGTCTGCCTTTGACGAGATGCTGTAACCTCAAGTAAAAATTCTATAATGCAAAAATAAGGAGCTAAAAAGAAATAAGTGTAAAAGAAAAGGGAATAAAGGATTAAACTTTTGTTTAAAGGCCTTAATTTTCTTTTTGTTTCATATTTTTCTCTCACTAAAAGCGACTGGACTTTCTCCTCTTTTTTCTTTCCCTTTCCTAGTTTTTCGTATATTTTTTTCATCCCTGGGAGGCTATTCCCATCTCTCCGATATACCGCCAACGTGCCTTACCTTGTGAGCTTTGAGTGATTGTTCGTTGCAAGCAAGCGTCACATCAACGAATGCCTGAGATCTGAGTAAATGATGAAAAACCGACGTCATGTTCGACTGATAATTATTCCATCTCAAGCAATAATGCTGACTCATATCGTCTTCTTCTGCCGACGTCGGCAACGCTCTCCTATAACAGAAATAATTTCATGGTTAAAAATTTATTTTGTCATACATTTTTCATTTGTAATATTTATTTCGGTAGTTGTTTCGTAGAGCATTGTATTTCCATCCATGATGTCCTATATATATGATAAGATCCCTCTATCACACACATACGAACAGATAACTTAGTAAAAACATCTCTGGAGGTTTCAAAACCACTTGTTTCTCTTCCACAGTGGGAGGAATCTTCAGAGATCTGGGACATCATGGACGGAAGCACTCTGCAAAACTGAACTGAAAATAAACAGTTCACTTTTGCCATCCAAGTCTACAACTGTCCAGTTTTGTAGAGAATCGTGTTTTAGCCGTGATTTCCATCATCCCAGAAGATACCTACCAAGGTGAAGAATCATCCCGTGATATTTAGTAACGAACTGTTGTCAAATTTTAGGATCCATAGATTTTTAAATGTAGGCATTAGGCCAGAAAAAAATGTCTCCGCCTCTGACGAAGTTTTGTTTAGTGGAAGTCTCTTATGTATGATCTCTGGATGTATGAATATCGCCCCCCCCCCCTCTGGGATTGTTCTTCCTCCTACAAGTATTTGCTAGCCTGTGTGTTGCAGTTGTAATACTTTCCCATCCATATAGGAGATGGGAAAGTAAAATTTTGAGCCGTGTTATCAATATAAAAACAATTATATATAATAATATATAATATAATAAAACAAGGAGCAAAAATTGATTCGTACACTTAGACGTAAGTTTAAAATTGGAGGTCATATAGTGTGCCGGGCCTGAAAAATATAGCACAGAAAACCGAAAGAATATTTAAGCAAAGCTACTAACCAAAATTGCTGATTCGGCATAGTGGCATAACGCGATGACATTATACTCTAACTAAATAATTATATTAAACTAATTAACTCATTTAACTATTATTCATTAGCTAAGATTATTATCCATCTAATAAATCCTTTACAGAAAAATGAAACAAATAACTAAATGATAATAAAAAATATCGGGTACGGTGTACCTCTAAACTTCTCACTCTGAACTTCTCACTCTAAACTTCTTACTCTGAACTTCTCACTCTGAACTTCTTACTCTGAACTTCTCACTCTGAACTTCTCACAAATTTGGATTGGCGTCCAAACTCTGAGTTTACCCATGAGATATTACCCCTGTGGGGGTAGTAATACTACCCCCATTCGGACTCGCTGCGCTCGACCTAAGTATAATAAAGTCAACCGACATCTTGGATACAAAATGGAAATTAAAATAAAAGTAGCTTGATTTTGATTTATATTAGTTTATTGTAGGAATATTAGCATAATATATTTCATGATGATATAATTTCTTATAAATAGTCTTATCAACGAACGGGTTTTTGTGAAGTTTTAAATTATAAACATTTTATTTTGGGAATCTATTTGGACATGTTTAGGGAAAAAAAGTCTCCTAATTTTGCACACGTTTTGGTCCACTACGATTCGCTGAGACAATCAGAACCTCAGAACAACTTCAAATAGTACCACTACATTCAGAACTTAGAACAACTTCAAATAGTGCCACTAACTTCAGAACAACTTCAAATAGTGCCACTACATTCAGAACTTAGAACAACTTCAAATAGTGCCACTACATTTAGAACTTCAGAACAACTTCAAATAGTGCCACTACATTCAGAACTTCAGAACAACTTCAAATAGTGCCACTACATTCAGAACTTCAGAACAACTTCAAATAGTGCCACTAACAACTTCAAAATAGTGCCACACACTAACAACTTCAAATAGTGCCACTACACTCAGAACAACTTCAATACACTTTCAGAACCAACTTCAAATAGTGCTACTACACTCAGAACAACTTCAAATAGTGCCACTACATCAGAACAACTTCAAATAGTGCCACTACATTCAGAACAACTTCAAATAGTGCCACTACATTCAGAACAACTTCAAATAGTGCCACTACATTCAGAACAACTTCAAATAGTGCCACCTACACTCAGAAACAACTTCAAATAGGTGCCACTACATTTCAGAACAACTTCAAATAGTGACATTCAGAACAACTTCAATAGTTGCCACTTACACTCAGAACAACTTCAAATAGTGCACTACACTCAGAACAACTTCAAATAGTGCCACTACAACTTCAAATAGTGCAACTACACTCAGAACTTCATGACAGTGCCTAAAACGGAGGAATTATAAGAACTCGCAGATTCAGTTACTGAGGGAACACCATACATTTTCTAAACACACCGGGTACGGGGTTCCTCGGAACTTTTCCTAATCACATCGGATTCGCTACGCTCATCCAAAATACTTCAGAGTCGCTTCGCTCGTCCTCAGAATATGCAAATCACCAAATTAATAGTGCAAAACGTTTTAGGACTGCGTTAAGTTCCAACTCTCGAGCATACATACACTATGAGTAGGAGCTACGATGATAACAGACACACACAAAGTCATGCAGACAGACAAACTTTGAGAAACCACTTTAAAACACCTTCAAAACTTTTAGGAGGCCTTTAAAACCCCTTTAAACTTTTAGGAGGCCTTTAAAACACCTTTTAAAACTTTAGAGGCCTTTAAAACACCTTCCAAAACTTTTAGGAGGCCTCTAAAACACCTTCAAAACTTTTAGGAGGCCTTTAAAACACCTTAAAACTTTTAGGAGGCCTTAAAAAACCTTTCAAAACTTTAGGAGGCTTCTCAAAACTTTTAGGAGCCAAAACAAAAACTTTTAGGAGGCCTTTAAAACACCTTTTAGGAGGCCTTTAAACACCTTCAAAACTTTTAGGAGGCCTTTAAAACACCTTTAAAACTTTTAGGAGGCCTTTAAATCACCTTCAAAACTTTTAGGAGGCCTTTAAAACTTTTAGGAGGCCTTTTAAACACCTTCAAAACTTTTAGGAGGCCTCTAAAACACCTTCAAAACTTTTAGGAGGCCTTTAAAACACCTTTAAAACTTTAAGGAGGCCTTTAAAACCCTTTCAAAACTTTTAGGAGGCCTTTAAAACACCTAAAACGGATAATTCAGGTGACATCCCAGTTTCGGATTTTTTTTGCAAACACAACACTTTTTCTATATAACCACGGTATAAATAAGGAAGATAAAAAAATCAAAATGAAAAATATAAATGACTAAGTGAAAACCTCTCTTGTTAACTTTGGAATAATAACAAAAATTTGCCGTTGTTTAATCTTAATAACTCATTTTAACTTTAAATTTGAAACGTATAAAAAGCGGCTGGCACTACGTCCTATGTTTTTGTTCTGTTTCTTTGGGGCAATGGAACGCAAACGCGTTTAAAAATGGAATAGATACGAACGCACTGGAAATTAAAATAAGACTGAAACATTATAAGAACGTAAGTAAAAACGGTATAGAAAATACGAGAAGAATGGAATAATTTTATTGGTGTATTCTTTTATCTGGTATTTCTTTTAATAAGAACAATGTAAACAATAAAATAAAATATAAATTCTATGCTCTTATCAGCTTTTATGATTACGCGCTATCATTTGGGAAATGACGGAAATATTTGAATGGATTTACTTTAAAATTATGATATTATTTTACTTTTCTTCATTTATAAAATAAAAATAAAAAAATAAAATGCCTGTTTTAGGGCCTTTCGGCCCATCAGGGTATTCACCCTGCGGGAACAACCTCAGGTGGGTTGCATCTACTACACTCTAAGAATTAATTAAAGTTGGCAAAATCTTTTTAATGCAAATACTATTCATAAAATCTTAGAGCATAGCCCGGGCTATGCTCTTGAAGGTACGATCATAGCCCGGGCTATGATCGTAAAGGCTAACGCCTTTACGATCACGGCTACGGAGGCAGACTTTCTTCATTTATACCTTATGTATATAAAATTGGCTAGGGGGTACTACACCGAAGCCTTTCGGATTCGTTAAGCTCATCCTCGCTAGTTAGGACTATTCTAAGGATTAAAAAAAATTGGGTACGGGGCACCTCGGAACTTTTCCTCATTACATCGGATTCGCTACGCTCATCCTTCCCGCTTCGGTCTCGCTTCGCTCGTCTTTATAATATACAATTCGCGAAATTATATACTTATACTGTAGCAAGTCTTCGCTGAGCTCGTTCTCAGATAGTAAATGCATTCCATTCCATTTCATTCTCAGCGGTCACCCATACAGCACTCGCCACGCTCAATGCTACTTAACTTTTATGATCCAACAAAAATCATGGATATACTTGTCGTATTAAATCGAAACTTGGTGTGCTTATTTATAACGTTAAGGTGTATATTTGTACCTAATTGTACCTCAATTAGATAGTTTTACGATGTTTTTAATTTTTGTTAAAAACGTACACGAGTCATTTGAAAAATATTGAACTAATGCTGACAATCAGACGAAACATGGCACATATGTTAGTTTCATTCATTGCTACATGCATGCTTAATCTCAACCCGATCGCATAATTTCCGAGTTTCATAATTTTTTGCCATTTTATCTGAGTCATTATTGCGGGTTAAAAACGTCATAATACAATTGTTTTCGCAATAGCACAACTACAGCGGTAGACTGATTTTTGTACAAAGTTTCAACCCTATTGCATAAATACACTAGGAGCTACGATGATAACAGACACACACATACAGACAGACAACTTTGTGAAAACTACTCAGGAGGTCTTAAAAGCACCTGAACCGGATAATTCAGGTGGCATCCCGGTTTAGGATTTTTTGGCAAACACAATACTTTTCCTATATACCTACGGTATAAATGAGAAAAAGTAAAAAACAGATTGTCATAACAAATGTCTAACAATCGAAGAATCAGCTACCGTCGATTCTTGCTGTTGCCAACAGCAAGTATCGACGGTAGCTGATTCTTCGATTGCTTCTTCAACTTGCAGTAAATACAACCTTTTTAATGTCTAACAATCAAATACTCTGTGTGACAAGGAAACACAAGGACATAATTTTCAGTTCTTAGTCAGATTTCTCCTACATATCACTGGTATGTCAATTAACATGGATTTTTCAAAGGCAATGCGCCATATCATTCTATACATTAACATAAACTGAGCCTAATATGTCTAAAATGTAGAGCAGTTATTATACAACGGCGAGCATAGTTTTGTACAAACTATGCCATGAAAAAAACGCATTCCCTTTGAAAAATCCATGCAGAATTGAAAGAAACGTAAAAGTGCTACTGTCCAACCATATAGCAAACACCTAAGCGAGAAATGGATTGGTGCGCGAGAAACCAAGCACTCCAAAAGAAATTCGCTTGGCTTGCTTACCACAACGCAAGAATTATTCTTATCATTCTTCGGTTAAAATTCAACCAGTATAATAATACAATATATAGAAGGAGCATAACTGATAACAGCAAAGTAGTTTCACTGGTGGTCTTATGCAATGCTGCCACCCTAACAATATACAATTTTCTTATAACAAAGTTGGCAATACTTCCGATCGCTGAATTATTATGTTCTATTATGAATTAATAATCGATTATTCATAAAATACTAATATAAATATCGTTGCATTACAATTTATTAAGCATTTTAAATTGTATTTTAACGTTTTTAATTCAAATTATGTTAAAAGTAGTCCTCGTCAACTAAATGTAGATTCATGTATTCCGCTACCCTTTTCCCATGTAAGAACGGTATTATTAAATACTTAGCAGAGTTTTTTAAGTTATTATATTTGCTCCTTAGAATCATTTATCATTAGCGGATATTTATGACACATTTATAAAATAATGTTATGATGTTAGAGTGGTACCCTAACAGCCCCGAGGAATCGGGGCTGGCAAGAAGGTCCCAACAACGTGGCCTATTTGCCTGGCTTTGCCTCCCCTCCCTATTACTACTACTACTACAGTCTATCGTTTAGTTTAAAAATCCCCAAGGTCATAAGTATTTTGGGGATTGAACAATCAGAGAAGCCGCTGCCAACCTCTCACTTAAAAAGAAAAAAAAAATCCCTACCACAATAACCGCTGTAGGGAAAAAAACTTCTTCCCGGCAATCGTTTTCTTTGTTTGTGGTTCTTCTTTTGATTATATCGTTTTAAAAACTACTTTCAAATTAATCTTAAAATGATACTTTTAAAAAAATAATCAAAAGAAACGTAAAAAAACATCGCCAAGAAAATATGGGTAAAATAACCTGATTTGTTTACATAGTTTTTTCCCGCTCCCTTCTTACAGGGATTTTTTTCTTAAGATGTAGTGGTGTCTAAACTGACCTGTCAAAATTTTTAAACTAAACAATAGACTGTAAGATTGATTTTCATAGAAAGTTTCAACTTTTTAGCTTAAATATATTGGGAGCTATAGTGATAGCAGATACACACACACATACATACAGACAGACAGACAGACCACTTTGTGAAAACCTAAGTGTAGGAGGCCTTTAAAACACCTGTACTGTAGGATGGTACCCCTAATTAAAAACACCAGTAAACCCATAGAGATATTATTACTAGAGAGGCCCTATAGATTAAATGTTGAAACATCGAAGAAGTAACTTAACCACCTCCCTTATAAATATAATCAAATAATCAGTAAACAATTACAACTTAACTTATATAGCAGAACATTAAAAATACGAAACAAAACACAAACAATATGCGGGAAGTCGAAAACATTTGATGTATTATAAGCTTAGAATAATACTATATATAGAAGGAGCACTACTGATAACACGAAAGCCGGTTCACTGGTGCAACTAAGTAATGCTGCCAACCTAACAATATACAATTTTCTAAAAACAAGTTGGCAATATTTCCGGTTGCTGAATTATTATGTTCTATTATTAATTAATGATTGATTATTCATAAAATACTAAAATAAATATCGGTGCATTACAATATTTTAAGCATTTTAAATTGTAGTTTAACGTATTTATTAAAATTATATATAAAAAGTAGTCCTCGTCAACTAAATGTAGATTCTTGTATTCCGCCACCCTTTTGCCATCTAAGACCGGTTTTATTAAATACTCAGCAGGTGTTTTAAGTTATAATATTTGTAATATATGTCTTTACGATCATTCTTCATTAATAGATATTTATGACAAATATTTAAAATAATGTTTTGTTGTCAGGTTAGCAGCATTACTTAGGTGCACCAGTCAACCGGCTTTCGTGTTATCAGTGCAATTACATTGTGTTTACGGTCCTGTGCTCCTTCTATATATAGTATTATTCTAAGATTATAACATAAACTCACTCTTGCCGGAGGTTTCAATGAGGTTACACAAAGCCCCTGAGAGTCCCAATAAGATGTTTCAGTCCACTCAATGTAATGAGATAGGTTATGCTCTCTAGTAAATATCTCTATGTCTAAACCGGCTTTCGTGTTATCAGTGGCATTACATTGTGTTTACGGTCCTGTGTATAGAGATATTACTAGAGAGGGCTTAGCCCATCTAAATACATTAAGAGGCTTGAAGTATCTTTTTGGGATCTTAGGGGCTCTGTGTAACCTCATTGACCCCTCCTTCAAAAGTGAGTTAAGGTTTTTTTTATTATTTTATTTCCAACATTTACAAATAATTCACAACATTATATAAATAAATAATATTTGTTTGAGGTAGTACGTAATTGAGCACTTTATTGGACCGTTTTTAGGATGACAAGCCAGCCAATCATTATTGTTATAGGAGGTTATTTAGTACTTTTCACCTCCGAGGATGAACAATAATGAATGTAAAAAACTCCTAGGACGTAAAAGTAATTCATAAATTGCCGCCATTACTGTAATGTAGCGTGTTCAAAAAAAACAATCTGTGTAAAACCTTCATGAGGTTTCTTTAAAAACGTTCATTTTGTTTCTATTTTTGTTCCTAAACTAATTTTTTTTTCGTTTTTAAAAGGTGTTCTAATTGACAATTTTTGTGTGTTTATTTGTAAAGCTTTTACATTTTTGAGTAAAAGTGTGAAGCTATGGATGAATTCAATGAAGACGATAATATGGAGTTAATTGGACGTTTTTTTTTTTTTTTTTTTTTTTTAATTAAGTATATAGCGCAGTTTATTTAATAAGTGCTACCTCAAAAAAATAGTGTATGCCATCCGGCTGAGAATGTCTTTATGTCTTGGCAATTTTTCCCGACTCGCTTCGCTCGTCGGTAAATCTAATTGCCGTGACATAAAGACACACTTCTCAGCCTTATGGCATAAATAACTATTATTAATTATAAATATAAATTTATAAGTAAGGTTATAATAATAAATTTATTTCGGTTTCCCGCAAATTCTTTGTGATTTGATTTCTATTTTTAATGTTTTACTAAATAATTTATTGTTGTTATAAATAATTTTGAACTGATTATTTGATTATATTTTTAAGCAAAGGTGCTCAGGTTACTATTTCGATGTTTCAACATTTAACCTATAGGGCTCCTCTAGTAATAATATCTCCATGAGTAAACCGGCTTTCGTGTTGCCAGTGAAATTACATTGTGTTTACCATAGAGATATATTACTAGAGGGGCCCTAATGGTTGAATTTTGAAACATTGAAAAAATAACCTGACCACCTTCAACTATCAATAATCAAAATAAACTGAACAAAATTACAGTGAATTATACTGTAGAATGCTGAAAATATAAATCAAAACACTAACAATGCGCAGGAAGCCGAAAAAATGATTTCTCATAACCTTAACTTACTCTTAGAAGAGGTTTCATTGAGGTTACCCAGAGCCCCTGAGAGCCCCAAAATGATGTTTCAAGACTCTCAATGTATTGAGATAGGCTATGCACCCTCTAGTATATATCTCTATGGTGTTTACGGTCCTATGCTCCTATATTAGTATTATTCTAAGGGTATAAGCATTGTATCGAAATATAATGTAAATATTTCATTGCCTCTTATCACTTTTTATCACTCTTGTGTTTTTTAATGTATACTACAAGGTTTTTTTATTTATATTCATTATATTTTTATTATAACGTTATCAGCATAATTTTTATTAGTTCTCATTTGATGTATTTTTGTTACTTGAAATAAAAATTTAATAAATAATTTCTTTAGATTTTCATATTGTTTGGATTTTATTGTTTGTTAATTTTATAATATGATTGTAGCTATCAGTATTGTTTTACGTTTTGTACAATATGATATTTCTTTGAATAAATAGGTACAAAGAGGTACGAATAATTCGATTTTGTTAAATTTGTAAAAGGATGAAATAGTTAGTTGCACTTCTTTGTTGATATAATTCTATCAAATTAATTTAATTTTTTAAAGTATATATGAATATTCATACCATAGGTTGATTTATTTCTTGCGAAAGCCCCTTTTTTAAGAGGGCCAATCTAAAAAAAATACTGGCTAAAAAACCGTTTCAGAATAAAAGAAGTTGTTTGGAGCAAATTTTTTTTGGAGGGGGGGGGCACCCCAGAATTTATATAAGGAACATGACGAAAAAATATTAAAAACAAAATGCAACAAAACGTATAAATATATGAATTTAACAATAATAAAATTACGTCAACGTCTGGAAATAAAATCTTGCAGCAGTTTAGGAGCAAATGCTATTTTTCGCCTCGCCAGTTAAAAAGAATCGGTTCCCTCAGCTTAAGAATAACTCAATAGCAGTAATACTAAATAATAGCAATATATACTAACAGTTTTAATAATAGCATAATAGCTACTGTCTCGGTAACACGTGAGCCTGCTATCAAGAGTACAACGTTCGATCCCGTCCTCGGAACTTCTAGGGTTTTTATGAGAAGAATTGAAATCTTTATACTTGTCAACCTTCAAAAAGGGTGCTCAGATGGTTCTAAGCTTGACGTTACATCAAATAAATCTTTAAAAAATCGATTTAAAAGAGGAAATGATGTTTTGCGAGTCTCCTAAATCTAATTGGACTGGTTTTATCTCAATCAGACCAACTGTTAAGCCGGAATGAACGAAAGCAGCCGAATAAACAGCTTGCCTAAATTTTTCTTAAAGATGACATAAAAATGACGTATTTTGTCTCTTTAGAGAGCTAAATCGAATTTTATAGGACCTACAAACGGGCTACCAGGAAACGCACATTAGCGGAGGCATGCATTACAACATTTTTAAAAGTCAACTGCGAAACGAGATGGCTGCGAAGCGGCCCATACTTTCAAAAATAGCTAACATTAAAACGTCACGAAACAAACAAACAATACAAATGGAACTTAGGCATTGTCCCGTGGGGAGGGGAAAACCGACCAGTGGCCGAAGCCCTCTGTTTAGATCAAGGATTTTGAATAAAGGGGATGACGCACTAAGTCGATTTGCCATACAAACAAGTGACCCCATCGAAAACCAGAAAATAGAGAGAATTCAACACGAAACACACGTCAAAAACCAACTGCACATGCTTGGTACAAACTGCGCATGGTTACAATTCTTAAGACAGCGCAGGTCTTTAAATTTAGAGGCAAACTTACGTCACAATGGTTTCCATTGTTTATTGCTTGAGAAGGTTATAACAAAACACGCTTAAATTATGACTCACTGAAGAGGCAAAGTATAATCCAAAATTTAAAATTATATAAGCACAAATGACTTAACAAGCACCACAAATGTAACAATCACGAGAAGCACAGAAGAAAGTTGAGAAGCAAACTCGACAACCTTGCTACATAACCTGCGTTTGTCGCTTTTTTCATTATAATCAAGGGGAAGGGGTAAGTTTGCTTCTAATTCTCTATCTCATACAACTTCCATGGGGTCAGAAAAGTTCCTTAATGCGTCATCCCCTTTATTCAAGATCCTTGGTTTAGATCCAATAGTCTCTCTAGGTATTCTTTCACTCAGCGGTTGTAAAACAAATGTGTTCCATATTACAACGGTTGACACTAGAAATGATGAGTACTTTTCCCTAAAATTGCTAATAAAAGTGAAACACCTCAAAGAATGGATCATATAAAAAAATCGGGTACAGGGTACCTCGGAACTTTTCCTAATCACATCGGATCGCTACGCTCATCCTCCCTACTTCGGACTCGCTTCGCTCGCCCTCAGAATATGCAATTTGCCAAATTTATACTGCAGTACGACATTGAACTTGCTCTACTAGTCCTTAGATAGTAAATACATTCGTTTCATCCATGCGGTCACCCATACAACACTGACCACGCTCAATGCTACTTAACTTTTAAGATCCAACAAAAATCATAGATATACTTGTCGTATTGAAACGAAAATTGGTGTACTTAATTTATAAAGTTACGCTATATACTTGTACCAAATTCTTTACAAATTTTTAAAAACGTACTTAAGTCATTCAATAAAAATTAAATTAATGTTGATAATAAGATATGTTACATATGCACATATGTTAGTTTTATACATAGGTACATGTGTGCCTAATCTCAAATTGACCGCAACTTTATAAATAAATTTATTTAATGATACTTTCAAATTTTTGCTGTCATTATTGCGGGTTAATGACACTACTAGTGTATTTATGCTAGAGAGTTGAAACTTCGTACAAAAATCATTTTATAGGTGTACGTCATAAAATATTTTATCTACTCCTTGTATTGTAAGTTCTACTTACAGTCTTGTTACCTCACACTGTAAATGTACTTTTACTCCCTAGGGAGGAAAAGTGAAAGTGTTGCCAACTTGACAGAATTTTTTAGTAAAATTTTTAGGAATTTTAGAAAACTTTTAGGATTTTGTTCGATGTTATGTTGGTACTGCGGGTAGAATATACAATATACGCACGCTAATGTTTAAATTAAAATATAGTATTACACATTATTCTATTGACAGCTTACAATAAAATAATGTGAAGATAGTGGCTTGATTCTCTCTTCATCAGAGTAATTGACATGGTAAGAATAAACTAAACTAACACAATAACAATTAAGGAGCTGAAGAATATATTAATAGTTGTTAGTATTAGTTCTCTAGTCGTAGATAAAATTTAATATGCAACAAGGGATGAAAATTTTCAGCTCTCGTATTATCTCCCTCGTCAAGCCTCGGGAGCTAACTAGTTTATCTCCCTCGGCCTACCGGCCTCGTGGGCTAATGAAGTTTCCTCCTTCGGCGCTGCCTTAGGTCGAAACATTAATTTGAGCTGTAAAACTTACTTTCATCCCTTGTTGCATAAATATCTATTTTATGACGTAAAAAATATTACGATGATAACACACACACATACAGACAACTTTGTGAAAACCACTCAGGAGGCCTTAAAAACGTCTTAAACTGATATTTCCAGTGACGTCCACGTTTCAATTTTTTTTGCAAATACAATACTTTTCCTATATATCTACGGTATAAATGAGGAAAAGTAAAAATACTGGCAGAAATTAAAACAGTGTTATTAAACTTATAGTCCAAGAGAAAAATAACAAAGAATAGTCCAAGAGCAGGACCTGAAAAAATGTGACTCATTTAGTACTACTTTCAACCAAATATTTCTGAAAATATAGCTTAAATTAATTAAAATTCTGGCGCGGTGGTCCGCATGTCGGGCGAATTTCCTTTGGATGCGTATTTCCGTGCTTCACAGCAGTCCTGATTGGAATGATAATTTTTATACTTTTTTACATTATATAAGTTTACTTATATAACTACTAAATAAATAATTCCGGCGCGGTGGTCCGCTGTCGGGCGAATTTCATTTGGAATGCGTGTTTCCGTGCTAAACAACCCATTTCTTACTTATGCAAGAACCATGCCCATTGCGTGGTTCCGGTTCATGCTTTAGAACCTAAGCAGTTACTCAATTGTCAAGCGCTGCTCGTAACTCATTTTGTCTGTATTTTCCAAAGGAAATGCTCATAATTATCCAGTTGGTTGTACAAAACTATGACTCTAAAATTAAAGTACGCACTATTATTGCACTAGTTTAAAGCTTAGTTACTTATCTTTAAGCTTAGTCAGTTATCTTTAAAGGTTTTAGCGCATTTCCTTTGGAAAATACAAACAAAATGAGTTTGTATTTTGAAAACCTGGTTTTCAATAGGGTTCGTGTCCTCTCAAAGGTTGATTTTTGTTTGATTAAAAAATATTAATCCGTTCGAAAGATAGAGTGTTTACAAGAAAGTGTCTAGAGATACTTATAGTTATATATATATATATATATATATATATATATATATATATATATATATATATAATATATATATATATATATATATATATATAAAGTATAATAAATAATATATGTATATATAAAGTCTCGCGAAACGTATGTTTTCGTCATCAGGGACCTCTGAAACGGATTTGTGTCGTGGTCCGAGGTTCGAATTCCGCCATGACGCCTATCCTATTAGCGCATTTTTTCCAAAGGAAATTCGCTAAAAATGAAGAAAAAACATATAGTACGTTCACACACACTTTAAATCCGCGTATCGTATAGAGTACGATCTCTCATTTCGGTAATTTAAGCTGTATGAACCATGCGGAGGGGATCCGATCGCATACGCTAGAACTAGGCAGATGGAATCTAAATGGATCCCCCGATACGCTGTCTTTTTGTGTGTGTACCTTTAGAGACGATCGTATTTAACGGATAACCTTCTCGTCGAACTTTCACTTTATTTCACTTCTATATAACCGTTTTTGATCAAATAACTTTTGGAATATTATTTTTTTTAGTGTAACTTTATTATTATGCAAAGAAATCACAATTTAATTAAATATATTTTTTTGTTTTAAACTTCCTTATAACCAAAAGTGAAGGTTCACTATACAAGACGCCATGTTTTGGCGGGATCAGTTATCACTCGATCGACTTAACAAATACACTGCAAGAACCGTGAAGTTAGTTGACCGTATTGTATACGTATTCTATACGATCCGCGGATCTAGAGTGTGTGTGAACGTACTAATACTCTGCCTATCCAGGCGATTCATATAATTGTGAATGCTTAACATTTTAGAAAAAACCGCATAAATTTCAGTTTTCTTGAAATAAGTGGTTCCCTATGGAACCATAGGGAACTTCGAACTACGATGTTTTTCACACGATCCATGAAGAGAAATATGAAGCAAAACATGAAGAGAGCATTTTTAAAGGTGATAAAATGTTCTAATACGAGAGTTTAATCATTAAAATCGGATAACTGTAACCAAAGTTATGGCTCTTTCCAAAACACTAAAAAAATGGTTAATTTATGCACAGTCAGCGAATTTCTTTGGAAAAATATTGGCTTTTTGTGCATTTTTTTGGTCATTTAGCAAATGTCATAACTTTGGTTGTATTTATCTGATTTTGACAAACAAAACACACTCGTTTTATAGGAAATCAGCTTTAATAGTTATTTATGCCTTAAGGCTGAGAAGTGTGTCTTTATGTCACGGCAATTAGATTTACCGACGAGCGAAGCGAGTCGGGAAAAATTGCCAGGACATAAAGACATTCTCAGCCGGATGGCATACACTATTTTTTTTGAGGTAGCACTCATTAAATAAACTGCGCTATATACTTAATTGAAAAAAAACTAACGTCCAATTAACTCCATATTATCGCCGTCATTAAATTCATCCATAGCTTCACACTTTTAATTAAAAAATGTAAAAGCTTTACAAGTAAACACACAAAAAATTGTCAATTAGAACACCTTTTAAAACGAAAAAAAAAAAATTAGTCTACGAACAAAAACAGAAACAAAATGAACGTTTTTAAGAAAACTCATGAAGGTTTAACACAGATTGTTTTTTGAACACGCTACATTACAGTAATGGCGGCAACATATAAATTACTTTTACGTCCTAGGAGTTTTTTTTACATTCATTATTGTCCTCGGAGGTGAAAAGTACTAAATAACCTCCTATAACAATAATGATTGGCTTCTCATCCTAAAAACGGTCCAATAAAGTGCTCAATTACGTACTACCTCAAAAAAAAATTGTTTTTTATGTTTTACACATGTCCTACAGGGAACCACTTATTACAAGAAAACTGGAATTTGTGCGATTTTCTAATATTTTCAGCGAGCGCATTCATATGAAGGGCTCCACTCTGGATAGGCAGACTATGCTTTTTCTTCATAATTAAAGGTATTAAAGTACTATTTAAGGTTTGAAGTAGTACAAAATGAGTCACATTTTTTAGGCTTGGCTCTTGGACTATTAAAACAATATAAAAACCAGCTACATAGAAAGAAAAAAAAACATTTAAATTTTGTAATATTATTAATTAATATAAAACAAAATAAACAATGAAAAGCTAAACGCTCCAACGTTTAGCTTATAATGACATTAAAAAATGTCATTATTTAATTTTACAATATTATAAAAACTATTAATAATAATACATTATCTTTATTGTTTGTTTTTTTATCAATAAATAAACACGACACTGGCGAAGTGAGTCGCTAAAAGAAGCTAATTATTTAATTGTATTATATTTTTTCATAGAGATATAATTACTAGAGGGGGCATATTGATTAAATTTTGAAAACCATCATAAAAGTAACCTGAACACCCTTGAGAATTGATATGATGAAATAAACATTAAAAAATTCAGTAAATTATATAATACAACTTTTATAATAAGAAATAAAACCCTAACAATGCGGGAAAAGTTGAGAACGATTGATTTGTTATAACCTTAACTCACTCTTAGAGGTGTCAATGAGGTTTCACAGAGCCCCTGAGAGCCCTAAAAAGATGTTTCAGGCCTCTCAATGTATTATGATAGGCTATGCCCACTCTAGCATATATCTCTATACATAGAGATATATGCTAGAGGGAGTATAGCCTATCTCAATACATTAAGAGTCCTGAAACATCATTTCGGGGCTCTCAGGGGCTCTGTGAAACCTCATTGACACCTCTTCTAAGAGTAAGTTAAGGTTATAATAAATCAATTGTTTTCGGCTTCCTACACATTGTTTGTGTTTTGATTTATATTAACAGAGTTCCACTTTACAAGTCACTGTAATTTTTTTTCTATTTATTTGATTCTATTAATAGTCGAGGTGTTCAGGTTATTTTTTCGATGTTTCAAAATTCAACCAATATGGCCTCTCTAGTAATAATATCTCTATGTATTTGTTAAAGTTTGTATGTTTTTTGTTAATATTTTAAGTTATTAATATTATAATAATACAATTTAATATTGTAATAATATTTAATTTGTTCTATTGTAAAACGTGGTTAAAATTTAACACAATTGAGTTTAAAAAATATTTATTGTCGAATTAGTTAGTGACTAGTATTTAGTCATCGTCAGAGTACATTTATAAACTCAACAAGTTTATAAATGTACTCTGACGATGACTAATTAATAGTCGAAATCGGTCAGTTTTCTTTTTTATGTATTGTGGTTTGACAATAAAAATATTTCTTAAACTCAATTGTGTTAAATTTTAACCATGTTTAACATATACCACAAAATCTCTGTCAAAACAACTAATGATTTGTTCTATTGTATGTTGTTTGTTAATATTATTATTATTTGTTAAAGTTAAACAAAATAACAAATATAAATGTCATTTACTTAGAAAATTCGCTAATAACGAAACGCGCCAAAGTGAAAATAATGTCGAGTCATTATTTCATTTTGCAATATTAATTAAGTTAAAACAAGCTATAATGTAGTAATAGTTAGTTACCTGTGCGTGTTTCTCATAATTGTAACTTTCACCGTCTTTCTTCTGCTACTTCTCTCTCTCTCTACACTTTCACTTGTTTACTTTCTTCTTTTCATTTTATAACAACTAAAAGGCAACACTGTTTTTTTATATTGAATTTTCACTTATATCTTCAATTAGTTTTATAACACTTAATTCTTTAAAAATTAATAAGTAATATTAGATTCTTAATGTTTATTTCGTAAATAAATTAATTATTAATTATTATAATGCAAAATTTTACAATGTATTCTAAAGTAAAAAAAACAACTATTCTCAATTTTTTATCATATATTTAATAATTACCTATATTTTTATTTAAGTATCGTTTGTTGTTATTAGTTTATTTATAAAAAAAAATTAAAATCAAAATTTCGTATTAATATACAGCTATCTTCAATATTTATTGAAATTACATAAAACCTTTAACCCAATTTTAATTTTGACCATTTATGATAAAGCTTGCTTTATTATTAAAGAGCTTTGTGAAGTTAAAAGTAATTAAAGTTAGTATTGTCTGACATATTCATTTTTAGACAAATTAAAGGTAGATGAAGAAGAACACATTATTTTTACTCTTTTCCCATTTATACCGTAGGAATATTGAAAAAGTATTGTGTTTGCAAAGATTTATTTAAAACCTGGTTTTCTCCGTTCAGGTGTTTTTTAAACCTAAGGGGTTTTCACAAAGTTGTTTGTCTGTATGTGTGTGTGTCTGTTGTCATCCTATATCCCTGGGTATTTATGCTAAAGAGTAAAAACATGTTTCAAAAATAAATTTTTAGTTTTACCCGGAAAAGATTTTTTTTTTGCGTTATTAACCCCCGATAATGACAGTAAAATTTACGAACACTCATAAAACTCGGAAAATTTTGTCAGAGAGGTCACATATAAGAAGCAACGCATGAATTCACATATAAGACCAACATATGTGCCAAGTTTCATCTTATTATCACCATTGTTTGAATTTTTTTAAGGAATGGACTTGAATAGAGTTTTCCAAAAAATTGTAAAAGATTGAATAAAAATTTAATTGAGTTGAAAGTTTGTACAAATGTATAAAAATCATACGTAATAAATCAGGATACTTTTGTTTATAATGTTTTTAATTTTTGTTGGATCATAAAAGTTAATCCAGTCAGTGCCTGAATAGGTAACCGCTATACTAGGTATTAGGGACTGAGCCTAGTATGAAAACACAAACTCACTTCTCTTATTTTGTAAATCTCCACGGTTTAGGACTGATGATGGCCACTAGTTAGGTTCAAATTTCAAAAAAGCCTTTATTGCTTGATGGTTTCTTTGTTTTTAATTTCGCAAAAAAAATAACAATAAAAAAAATTTTACAAAATAAATAATTATAATGTACGATTAATTAATGTACATGAAAAAAAAAAATAAAAGACAAAATTTATATAAGGACGGCCCTTTAAATGACGGCCAATATCAAAACGAAATTCGTAAGATTTGTTTGTCATATCGAGAGGTATATTCCTGCCAAATTTCAAGTTCATCGGGTCATTTTTCGAATTTTTACGATGTTTTTAAATGTTTGCTGACTAAGCAAATAGGGTTAATGGTGACATAAACTTTTGATATTCCGGGCAGCACAACTAGACCTAAAGACTGATTTTTGTACCAAGTTTCAACTATCTAGCATAAACACAGTGGGAGTTATGCGTGACACAGACACACACACACCCATACAGACATCAAGCTGAAATCGGTTCAGATAGTCCTAAAAACACCTAAAATGGATAATTCAAGTGAAATCTCGGGTTACAATTTTTTGGGTGAAACCAATACTTTTCCTCTATGTACCTTCTGTATAAGTAAAAAAAAAAAAAAAAAAAAAATAGATAATTGGTTTTATATTAAATTTATCACGCGTGTGATCCTATATAAAATCAGCAATTTTGCCAATTATCATTTTGCTATCATATTAAATTAAGTTTTATCGAATGATATAAGTATAAGTTTTGAAAAGAAGAGGCCTTCGACCTTTAGGGCATTAAGCGGCGTTGTCGCTAAAGCCCGCTTCGCGGCCACAAGGTTGCTGTCCAATACCAGATTGTCATGTCATATTACTAGTTTATTTAAGTGGCATACTGCAACGATGTCATATAATTTCTAAATGTCATAGTACGAATAAACGTGATTCGTTTGCATATGCTTATAAATGATAATCGATAAAATTGAAACTGTGAAATTTGAAAAATATTAAATTTAATTTCGTATAAGTGTTTACCCTACATTACTATACTTGGTCAAACAATTTATCAAAGTTTTGTAGTATTTTTAAAATTTTGCCTAAGTCATTATAGTAGCTTAATGACATCACATATATTTCATAAACAATACGGTTACATATTCGAAGTCGTGCGCGGTAGAAACGTCTAGGAAAACAAAATTTGGTACATACAACACGCTTATATATATAATATATATATATATATTATATATATATATATATATATATATATATATAAAATGTCATCTATGTAACATGTTATATTCGTTTCGTTTAAAATTACATAAATGCTTACAACTCTATATATATATATATATAATATATATATATATATATATATATATATATATATATATATATATATATATATATATATATATATATATATATATAATATATATATATATATATATATATATATATATATATATATATATATTATTGAACTCGTAAGCTCATTTTTAGGGGAAATGCTTTAAAAATGTAAAACCGTCCATATTGTGTTTAAATTTGTAATGCGTGAATCTCTAAACCAGGTTTTGCCAGACCACTAGTTATTGACATCGAGAGAGATCAATACATGGAAGGGTGTCCGGTGGAAATAAAACATACTTTTAATGCAATACAAATTACGTGATTTTCATACGAGCGGAGCGAATTCGACGAGGATGAGAAAAAGTTCCGAGGTTCACGTGCAATTAGCCACTTTTTTTTAAGACGTCTTGGCAAAGATTTAGTATAACTAAAAAATACGAATTTTTATAAAACACGTATATTTTAAAACATATCATTAAGACCACCTCCGTGGCCGAGGTCGTTAGAGCGTTAGTCTTTACACTGACCTTTGACACCACGGAGGTCTGGGGTTCGCATCCCAGGTTACGCTCTCAGTTTATATAAAATTATTGTTTAGATAAATTAACGCCAACTTTAGAATACACTTGAAGCGTAACGGTTGCTACTACCACCTGAGGTGGTTCCCGCAGGGTTTATCCCTGATAAGCAGAAAGGCTCTAAACGGGCATTATTATTATATTATATGTATTAAAAATCTTAAATGGGATATATTCTCAGTATTTTATTCTTAGTGGATTTTATTGATAGTGTTATTGTATAAATTAAATTATTTTAATATTTAACGTTTTAAAGATATGTTTAGAACTAATTTAACTTACACAATGAATACATTCTAACAATTCAAGAAAATTCGTGGTATACCGGAAATTTTGATGGCGCTGAAAGGAACGCAATTTAAACGAAAACAGATTTGTTATTAACAATGTCATCTATGTACATGTTATATCCGTTTCGTTTAAAAATTACATAAATGCTTACAATCACTTGTTTTTTAACTCAATTTTGCTATAGATTGGCAACACTGTGAAAACATAAAATGTTTTGTTAATTAAATTACAATTTATTTACTCGGCCAAAAAAAATTGTCCATAAACTACGTTTTTTCACTGATCACGTGACTTCAAACGTAATTTTTGTTTACGTTAAAAAAAATGATAGGTAACACTGCAATATGTAAAAAAAAAGTAAATAAAAATTAAATAAAGATTTACAGGGAAGAACTGTTTAACTTATAAACTACGTTGGTTCACTTATCACGTGGTTTTCGACGTAATTTTGAACGCGCGAAGTGTGAGACGAAGATAGACACTAAAAAGGAACTGAGGTACGTACATTTCTCCGGGGCCGCCCCTCCATCAGTTTCCCTTTCACTCATTTCTCTTTCATTAGAAATAACAACATAAAAACCACTTCACTAGGTTTCTCTTTGCGCTTATGAATAGAATGTATAAAAACAAGTTTTTATTATTCTTTTTAAATGGTATTGGAGTCCGTCTTGAATTTAGTTTGGTTTGGATTCCCTTTAGTGTATTACACTCATAGAGATATAATACTAGAGCGGCCCTATTGATTGAATTTTGAAACATCGAAAAAGTAACCTGACCACATTCGATTATCATTATCATCAGATAAACAGAACAAAAAAACAGTAAATTATATAGTAGAATGTTTAAAATACAAATCACAATACAAACAATCTGTGGGAAGCCCAAAACAATTGATTAATTATAACCTCAACTCCCTCTTGGAGGAGGTTTCAATGAGGTTACACAGAGCCCCTGAGAGCCCACTAAAAATGTTTCGTGCCTAAAAATGTTATTAAGATAGGCTATGCTCTCTCTCTCTAGTATATATCTCTATAATTACACTTGCTACCATAGAGGTATTATTACTAGAAAGGTCCTATAGCTTAAATTTTGAAACATCAAAAACGTAACCTGACCAACTTTACTGGTAAATATAATCAAATAATCAGTACAAAATTACAATACAAATACAAATCACAACACAAACAATCTGTGGGAGGGAAGCCCAAAACAATGGATCAATTATAACCTCAACTCCCTCTTGGAGGAGGTTTCAATGAGGTTACACAGAGCCCCTGAGAGCCCCACTAAAAATGTTTCGTGCCTAAAAATGTATTAAGATAGGCTATGCTCTCTCTCTCTAGTATATATCTCTATAATTACACTTGCTACCATAGAGGTATTATTACTAGAAAGGTCCTATAGCTTAAATTTTGAAACATCAAAAACGTAACCTGACCAACTTTACTGGTAAATATAATCAAATAATCAGTACAAAATTACAATACAAATACAAATCACAACACAAACAATCTGTGGGAAGCCCAAAACAATGGATCAATTATAACCTCAACTCCCTCTTGGAGGAGGTTTCAATGTGGTTACACAGAGTCCCTGAAAGCCCCAAAAAGATGTTTCAGGACTCTTAATGTATTGAGATAGGCTA
>JACMZG010001859.1:5698154-5723154 GCA_018340805.1 Microvelia longipes
CATTAACCTGCAATAATGACTCAGCAAAAATTTCGAAAATTCATAAAACGCGGAAAAATGATGTAATTGGATTGAAATTTAGCACGCATGTAACTATGTATAAGACTAACATATGTGCTAAGTTTTATCTCATTATCAGCATTAGTTCAATTTTTATTTAATGACTAGTGTACGTTTTTTAGAAAATGTAAAAAATCAAAAAAATGATCCGATTGAATTGAAACTTGGTACAAATATAAACCTTTACGTAATAAATAAGTAAACTGTTTTGTTTCAATACGACAAGTATATCCATGATTTTTGTTGGATTATAAAAATGAAGGAGCATCGAGCGTTGTCAGTGCCGTATAGGTGACCGCTAAGATGAATTTACTATCTGAAGACGAGTGAAGTGAGTCCGAAGTCATGTTAAAGTATACATTTGGTGAACTGTATTTCTGAGGACGAGCGAAGCGAGTCTAAAGCAGGGAGGATGACGTAGCGAGTCCGATGTAATGAGGAAAAGTTCCGAGGTACCCCGTACCCGATTGTTTCAACTATTTTAAAATTCGGCATTTAAAATAAGTTTCAATTATTATCTATTACATATGAATATATTTCATAGGAATATATATGCAAAATATTTATATGCAACGTTAAAAAAGTGTTCATGTCATTCGATATAAATTTAACTAATGCTGTGAATAAGACGAAACATTGCATTGGTGTACCATTTTTTCCTCCGGCACATTTTTTTATTAATAGGAAAGTAAATCAGAATTTATGGTACTCTGTGCCGTTTGTGGGATGTCCTAACATACAGCTCGAAAAGCGTATGTGTACTAGTTTAAAAAATAACTAATTTGTATAAAGGCGGGAAGGAGCTACTTGGGTTTTTATTTTTCACCGCTATTTAGGAGGACTAGCGCTAGTTGTGTATCAAAGGAAGATGAAGAGGGAAGTTGACAATCTTGCCGTACAGGGTTATGTTTTCTGCAAGGATCATGAATAAAGGGGATGACGCAATAAGGAACTTTTTTGACTCCATGGAAGTTGTATGAGATAGAGAAATATGAGCAAACTTACCTTCCCCTTGGTTATAATGAAAAAAAGGCGCCAAACCCAGGTTATGTAGCAAGGTTGTCGAGTTTGCTTCTCAACTTTCTTCTGTGCATCTCGTGATTGTTACATTTGTAACTACACTTATTATACTTTTTTAACTTTAAATTTTGGACTATACTTTGCCACTTTAGTGAGTGATAATTTAAGCGTGTTTTGTTATAACCTTCTCAAGCAATAATCAATGGGAAACCATTGAAGGTAAGTTTGCCTCTAAAATTTATGACCTGCGCTGTTATAATAATTGTAAGCATGCGCAGTTTGTACCAAGCATGTACAATTTGTTGGTTTGTGACGTGTGTTTTGTGTTGAATTCTCTCTATTTTTTAGTTTTCGATGGGGTCCTTTTTTCGTATTATTCAAGATCCTCGGTTATCGGTGATATTTGGTTATTCAGCTAAATCCCTTGTTGTTTAGAGATATATGCACTAAAAAAGAGAGCGCAAAGCCATAGTTGTAGAATAATAAAAAATAATATTTCTTCAGATTTTTCTACTGAGTTCATGATTTCTATTCAACTGTAGTTTTTCATCTCTAAGTTCCTTTCTTTTTTCAACTTCAACCAGCTTTCACTCATCTACTGCTTTGATACATCATCTTAAAAATTTTTTTTTTCTTTATGATCTTGTTTTAGACCACAGCTTGTTATCACAAATATTGAAAATGAACAAATAAAGGGGAATACTCTGTTAAATGAATTTTGATTAGAAAATAACACATACGAAGTGATACAAATGAAGAGAGTGGAGGAACGAGTCTGCCCAGGCTTCTAAACTTATAATATATATATACTTATTATATATATATATATATATATATATATTATATATATATATATATATTATATAAATTAACGATAAAAACAGATGAATAAAGAATGACAGTAAAAACTTCGTATATTTGCAACGTTTCGTTGTATAACAACTTCGTCAGGCAAGAGAAGAAAGAAAGAAGACTAAGCGGTAATATATATATATATATATATATATATATATATATATATATATATATATATATATATATATATATATATATATACATACAACCTCAACAATATGTGCGTGTGTGTATGTGTGTGTGTTTTGTCCAATTCTCTGATTCCTGGGTGTATAAATATATTTTTTGTATCATCATGTATAGAGTATATTAATAGCTGTGTTTTCTTATATATTGTGCGATCTGACTCTTTGAGTCCATCTGTCTATTCTTCGTGTGTATACGTGTTTATACTTATATACGTGTTTACTTATTATATATATATATATATATATATATATATATATATATATATATATATATATATATATATATATATATCTGTGAGATCAACAGAAGTTAAAATTTAGAGATTTTATTTTTATCAATAAAGAATAGTTACCCTAAGAATTATTCACACTCAAAATCTAACAAAAATCAAAGGATTTTATTATTTTTAACTTTTAAAAAATTCCTTTTGATATCAAATGTTGGATAACATGTTCCTATCTTATTCTTTATATATTTTTACAGAATTTGTTTCTCTTCTTTAAATTTATTTTATATACTTTTGTAGTCACTTTTTTCTTTGTTTTTTCCTTTAATATTTTACTTTAATTCTTTTTTGCATTTTCTTTTTGTTTTCTAATTTATACGTGTTTATATTTATTTATCAACTCTTGTTTCTAATACTAAGGGTTAGACAAAAAATGTAATATAATAATAAATAATTAAAACAGAAAAATTTTGAGTCGAATAAAAAATGAAAGAAGAAAAATAATATAAGAAAAGAAAGAGAGTAGGATTTGAAACAGAAATTGATACAAAGAAAGATGTATAATAAAAGATTTTTTGACGAAATATCACTTGAAACAATTTACTTTCAACTTTAAATGAAAGATAATAGTGAGACGATTGTTATAAAGGAAGAAGATATATTTTTTTCATGAAATCAGTGAAAATGTTATAAAATGCGAAGATTAAAACTGGATTATGCACTGAGATAGAAAAGTGAAAGGGAGAGTATAATGAGAAATAACTGGAAGAAATCTACATTGTCAGAACTACAGCAAAGCGGATATAAATATATCTAATATAAACCGGTCTGGAGTTGATGAGACTACTCAATGATAGGGTTCCCAGGTTCGAATCTTGGTACCGGCACTCATTTTTTATCGTCTTATTCACAGTATTTAAGTTTGTAACTTCTAAAAAATTCTGTCGCGGAGTTCCGCAAGCCGCCGAATTTTTTTTTTAAATACGCGCTAACTTAAAATTCCGACTTTGGTTTATACCAACATGAATTGATTTGAGTCGGCTTATACCAACTTGAATCGACTTAAGTCGATTTAAAGCGAGTCGACTTCAGTCGAATTAAGTCTATTTGAATCAGACTTGGATCAACAAATCGATTTCTAGTCGACTTTTTAGCGAATTTTCAAGGAAAAATTATCTTATGAGGTTGGGGTCATAGATAGGGGTAGGGAGCTCACTGATCTAAAATATATATATATATATATATATATATATATATATATATATATATATATATATATATATTATATATATATATATATATATATATATATATATACCATATCAGAGAGGCTCCCACTCAATTTACCTCCCCCACTCACCTGCATGACTTCAATCTCATAGGCTCCTCATTTGTTCTTTGAAACTTTGCTAAAAACCTACAATATTAAATTATGGAAAAAATTTATAATTAATTAATTACCTCTCTGCGTTCTTGACAATTTAAAAATTTATTTTGTGTATTATATGATTTTAATTATAAATTATATTATACATTAAATAAGGAAATGAAGTAATAGAGTCTCTCCACAAAAACAATAGTTTATTGGCACAGCGCTTTCAACCTAACATGAGGTCATCATCAGTGCCATGAAGATAAAGATGAATATTATAAATACATAAAACTACTTTCTTTTCCGAGATGGTAACAGCTCGGTGAGTCAAGTAAGACTCAAGACTCTGTATGTCTTACCCGACTTACCGAGCTGTTACCATATATATTTGAGTGTGTGTATGTATGTATGTATTTACGAGATTTTTGTTCCTAGACGATTATATTGGACATGATAACGTTCGAACGCTTTCTCGGGTCGAAATGAAACTTGTCGTGACGAAAATATATCAACCCTATCGTTTATGAAACCTGAAATGTTTTACACATGTACTAAGATGTATTGATAACAAAAATACTGTCAACAAAAATAATGAGTCGGCTCAAATGAAATCGATTTAAAAAAGACAATTCGGCACATCTCTGAGCTGAACCATTCATACCACCAGGTACTAAACCAATTAAGTTTATATCGACTGCACCAGATACGATTAATGATTAAGATGATAGAATGGTATGTTTATACGCTGAGCTTCCAAAAGAGAAAAGAAATATTAGCTAAGAATATACACTTTCACCTCAGCTTTATTCTGAGTCTGTTATTAAGGAGGCATTTACCCTTAGCTGGGTGTGGACTCGGAATCAGATTGCAAAACATGTATTATATCCTTTAACTGATGATATTCCTATTATACTTTTACTTTTCTTTTGCCATCAAAAAAGGAGAAGTATTGACAACACCAAAAATATTTTGTCCCACTACCATAGAGATATATTACTAGAGGGGCCCTAATGGTTGAATTTTGAAACATCGAAAAAGTAACCTGACCACCTTTCGACAAACGCTCTACTGTACAATTGTAATTTTGTTCATTATATTGGTAGTCGAAGGCAAGGATCTTGAAAAATGGGAATGACACACTAAGCCGATTTGCAGTACAAAAAAGTGACCCCATCGAAAACCAAAAAATAGAGAGAATTCAACACGAAACACACGTCAGAAATCATTTTTTTGCAAGCGCAATACTTTTCCTATAAACCTACAGTATAAATGAGGAAAATTAATAATCGTATTTAATGAAAAAAGAAAATGTAAACCTCGCTTAGATATTTTAAATTAAGAACTCTTCTCACTTCATAAACGATTATAATATAATAGCACGCGGGATAATTTATAAAAAAATAAATATCACATTAGGTGATAACACGCAGTTATAACACACTGATTAAACTCACGGTTAGAATCAGTTGACAGTGTAGGGAAATAATGCCAGGGAGCCAATGAGGTTATCCCTGGATGTTAAACCACGTCCAGAATTCCATATCGGACCAACATCATTGGTTCCTCAAAAGTATGTTCCCACGCTGTCAACTGATTATAACCATGTGCAATACTATAATCATCAGCGCTTCAATGACTAAAAATCATCACTTCATTTTAAAACATTTTTGACCGCATCGAAAATATTTGTATGTTTGGCACTCCTTCAAATGAAAAATTGTTCGACTATTATGTCGAATGAAAATTGTTCGACATGAAAAATTACTTAAATAATTGTTTCCCCCTTATTTTACCTCAAACAACAAATGTTCTTCTTAACAACTAATTAAAAATAAAATTTGAACCTGTTTTTTGAATTTGTTTTCTCATCAGAACCTTAACAACTAATAATATTCGTCTCTTATCAGCGCGTCAACAACAACTAATAATATTCGTCTCTTATCGGCGCGTCAAGAACAACTAATATTATTCATCTCTTATCAGCACGTCAACAAAAACTAATAATATTCGTCTCTTATCAGCGCGTCAACAACAATTAATAATATTCGTCTCTTATCAGCGCGTCAACAACAACTAATATTATTCGTTTCTTATCAGCGCGTCAACAACAACTAATATTATTCGTCTCTAATCAGCGCGTCAACAACAACTAATATTATTTGTTTCTTATCAGCGTGTCAACAACAACTAATAATATTCATCTCTTATCGGCGGGTCAACAACAACTAATATTATTCGTCTCTTATCAGCGCGTCGGCAACAACTACCAATTTTTTTTCTAACATATCGATCAACAGAAGTAACCCATTTTCACAATAATTTATATTTTTCATTTTCCTCATTTATTACTAAAATAATTATCATTTATTTCCATAACAATCAAACCTGCTGTTCGTCTTATTAATTATTTATTTAGTCTCATATTTTCCAATATATTATTGATTTTATTCTGACATTTTCTATAGAATTGTTAAATATTATACAAAAAATGGAGAATAAAATGATATTTTTTTAGTGTTTTTGTCATGTAATTATTTATTTAATAATTTATTGTTTCGTTATTATTTTGACAATTTTTAAAATATTTAAATATAATTAAAACGAATTTTCAATTAATTTTTTTGCGAGTTTTCTTTGGAAGAAAATAAGATTTTCTTTACGCTAATTAGATGGGTTGCAAGGAGAGAGTTGGACCTGTGAGTAAGTCTAATAAACAGCAAAGATCTTGAATAAATTCGATTTGCCATACAAAAAAGTGACCCAATCGGAAACCAAAAAATGCAAAAGAATTCAACTCGAAACACACGTCAAAAACCAACTGCACATGCTTGGTACAAACAGCGCATTCTTATAACAGCGCAGGTTTTCAATTTTAGAGGCAAACTTACCTCTCAATGGTTTCCCATTGTTTATTGCTTGAGAATGTTATAAACACGCTTATTATCACTCACTTAAGTGGCTACGTTTAGTCAAAAATTTAAAAATTAAAAGCACAAATGACTTAACAAGCACCACAAATGTAACAATTACGAGAAGCACAGAAGAAAGTTGAGATGCAAACTCGACAACCTTGCTATATAACCTGCGTTTGGCGTCTTTTTTCATTATAAACATGGGAAGGTAAGTATGCTCCTATTCCTTTATCTTCTACAACGTCCATGGGGTCAAAAGAGTACCTTAATTCGTCATCCCCTTTATTCAAGAATATATATAGTAAGGTGAAATACATTATATTCGCCTATTCTTTCTTTGCTCTTCTATGGTATGGTATTTTCATATATGCGAATTTGACTAAGAAAATTCGCCTTAACTATAAAAGATTATACTTTTGAAGAAGAAAAACTTTTTAAAAACTACATATTTTTGAGTTTTTCGTCTTCTTCAAGAATTTGGCAAAAAATACTAAACTTTTCCAAACCCAAAAAAAAACTTGCTTTTAAGATTTCTAAGTAATAAAAAAAACGTCAGTGTACGCTATAAAATACCAAAAAGTAAAAACAAAAAACCTATAACAACAAAAAGTCCCTAAAAATATAAAACAGAAAATGAGAAAAAGTAGTACAAAAGAACACCCCTCCCCTCGGGCTTGGTTTAGATCTATAGAAAGAAGAAATAAAAGAGAATTCTAAACAAAGATATAAAAAGTTTTTTTTAGTTCCTTTTGTTATTTTTCTTTCTCTTAGTTCTGCTATAGAATTTTTACCCTAGTCCCTTCATGTTATATTACTAAACTATACGTTTAGTTAGTTATATAATTCTAAGATACATATTTAAGGAAATATTGCATCTAACAAACTATTTTTTTTAAAGTACTAAAATTTAATATTTTAGGCAATAAAGTTAATTTAAATCAATTTTAATCATTCTATATATCAATCAAATTACATTTAAATGCACACATATATAAAGTAATAACCAAAATAAAGGATTAGAAAGATATTAAAATAAATAAGATAAAAGAAAAATAATAGAAACTACTGTACAGCAAAAGGGAATAGTTAAATAAAACAACAAAGAAAAAAAAGAAATATTAACTCTTTCATGAAATAACAAATAAAGCTAGGAGCAGAATAAAATAGTTCTTTACTTTATATTTTAAAAATCACATAAGATATTGTTTTAGTTCTATGCTCGTTAAAAGTATAATCAAATTTATTGGTTAACTTTTTATCCTTCTTTGTTATTGATTTAGGCATTTTATCGAGCAAAGCGAGCATTTTTTTGTTTAATTTGCTATTTTAGGCAATTTATCGAAGTGGAATACAAGAATCTACATTTAGTTGGCGAGGACTACTATTAATATAATTTTAATTAAGAACGTTAAACTACAATTTAAAATGCTTAAAATATTGTAATGCGGCGATATTTATATTAGTATTTTATAAATAATCAATTAGTAATTAGTAATAGAACATAATAATTCAGCAACCGGAAGTATTGCAAACTTTTTTATAAAAAAAAATGGTATATTGTTAATAAGTATATTGTTAATAAATAAGTACACTAAGTTTCGTTTCAATACAGCAAGTATATCCATGATTTTTGTTGAATCACAAAAATTGAGGAGCATCGAGCGTGGTCAGTGCTGTATGGACTGCTGAGAATGATACGGATGCATTTACTATCTGAAGACGAGCGAAGCGAGTCCGATGACGTGTTGCAATATAAATTTGGCGAACTGTATTTCTGAGGTCGAGCAATGCAGGGAGGATGAGCGTAGCGAATCCGATGTTATAAGGAAAAGTTCCGAGGTACCCCGTACCCGATTTTTTGGTATTATATATTAGCCTATCGGTGAAGAAGCCACGTTCCATGAATGCAAACCTATTTATCAACATTTTCTAACATACCTATATTCTAATTTACCACCTTAGCAAAATTGTAAACTTATATTTTTACACCTTTGACCCAATTTTTGTAAATCCTGCTCCTGCAATAATAATCCTTTTGAAATCGATTTCGACATTAAACATAAAAATAAAAGTTTTAAAAACTTGGTACCGACTGCCATGGAGACGAGCCTTCTATACAACCGTTTCAAAAGAAAGTCTCTAGAAGAAGAAACTTGAGATATTATTTCTTCTTTCTCTTCTTGTTTTTCAGTTTCCTTCCTTCAGATCTCTCTTTAGATAAAGAAGGGATTCTTTGCCAACATATCTTTCAATCTTTCTTCTTTATTTTTTTCTGCTCCTTCGTTTTGATAAAGCGGAACGTTAATGAAACAATGAAATAAATATTGCTTCGGTCTAAGGACGAGTCAGTTGTATTATTCGTTATTGTTTTATTATTACTTTTTATTGCATGGCACCTTGCCATGCGATCTCAGGGGGGGGGGGGATAGAGGGGGCTAAAGCCCACCGAGGATTAAAATTAGCCCCCCCCCCCCTAGGAAAACATATTGCAATTTATCTACTAAGACAAAAATTAAAGTTAACTTATTTAAAAAATATTAAGAAAATAAATAATAAAAAAATAGTTATTTTATGCCATAAGGCTGAGAAGTGTGTCTTTATGTCACGGGCAATTAGATTTACCGACGAGCGAAGCGAGTCTGGAAAAATTGCCAAGACATAAAGACATTCTTAGCCGGATGGCATACACTATTTGAAAAATACTAAATAACCTCCTATAACAATAATGATTGGCTTCTCATCATAAAACGGTCCAATAAAGTGCTCAATTACGTACTACCTCAAAAAAAAATATATTTATTTATATAAAAATATGCTAAATAATAATATTAATAAAAATAATATATATTTATAAAACAAATAACTATAATGATAAATAATAATAAATATGCTATATAAAAAATAATTAATTATGAATTTATTGTTCCTATTTTTAATAAGTTTAGTTAGCAACCAAAGGTTACCAATCAACAAAATCTACTTTTTTAGAGTCATTTTACTTAAAAGTTAAGTAGGAAGATAAGAATATTGGTACATTGTAACAAAAGAAAAGATTAATAGATCTTATTCAAAAATACAATATATATAGATTATATATATTATATATATATATATATATATTATATATATATATATATATATATATATAAATATATATATATATATATATATATATATATATATATAATATATATATATATATAATATATATATAATATATATATATATATATATATAAATACATATATATAATATATATATATATTATATATATATATATATATATATATATATATATATATATATATATATATATAATATATATATATATATATATACATATTAAGAAGAGAGAGAGATGGTCAAAAAACCCCCCCTCATGATTTTTACCTAGAATCACCTATGTATGCCACTTACCGAATTTTTATCGAGAAGTTTTCACAGGCACCTCATCTCACAGTCCCGCTTCTCGGACAGACTTAGTTCGTCGCGCCCCTTTGGGCCACATATTATACTAGCTTCCGGTATGTTCAACAACAACCAAATCTGGAGGTTTGTTTGTATACGAAATTTCAGCACACAAGCAAAGCAAAAAACACAATGCTACATAAACCTTACCCATCATCATCATATTATTAAATTACATCAGTCTTCAAATTTTATTGGTAAGGTGCTTTAATAAAATACCCGCTTCAATAGTTAAGCTTCCACCCAAAACTTTCAAAAAAAGTATTAAAACATTGTTGCTTGAGAAATCCTACTTTAATGTTAACGAGTTTTTAGCTGATAACTTAGTATTCCCACCTAAAACGTTTAGTGTTTTCATGTAATGTTATGGTTATAATAATAATAATAATAATGCCCGTTTAGAGCCTTGCGGCTCATCAGGGATAACCCCTGCGAGAACCACTACGGGTGGTAGTAGCAACCGTTACGCTCAAAGTGAATTCTAAAGTTGGCGATAATTTATCTAAACAATAATCTTCTATAAACTGAGAGCGTAACCTGGGATGCGAACCCCAGACCTCCGTGGGTGTCAAAGGTCAGTGTATAGACTAACGCCTTAACGACCTCAGCCACGGAAGCGGCTAATGTTATGGTTATTTTGTTTTTATTTTAATTCAAGTTTGTTATTCATGTTATGCTTTCAATGTTTATAAATGCAGTTTATGTAATCATTTACAATCTGTTTTTTTTTTCTTTTCATTGTAAAATTTTGACAATTGAGAAACTTCGTAATAAAGTAACCTCAAGTATGTAAATAAATAAATATTTCCTATAAAAACACCTTCGACAATTCGTTCTCGTAACTCTTAGGTTGACATAAAAACCACAAACTAAAACTAACTAACTAAACACTAACTAAACTAACTAAAACAATTAACTAACTAAACTAACTCAAAAATTAACTAAAGCAACTAACAAAAACTAAACTAACTAAAACACTATAACTAATTTAAACACTAACTAAACTAACTATAAACAACCAACTAACTAAACTAACCAATTAACTAACCTAACAAACTAAACTAACTAAAACAATTAAAACTAAACACTAACTAAAACAACTAAAACATTAACTAAACTAACTAAAACAACTAAACTAACTAACTAAATACAATCTTAACTAACTAAAACAACTAACTAACTAAACTAACTAAAAAACTAACAAAAAACAACTAACTAACTAAAAAACTAACAAAAAACAAGTAACTAAACACTAACTAAACTAACTAAACAACTAACTAACTAACACTAACTAAACTAACTAAAACAACTAACTAACTAAAACAACTAACTACTAAACTAACTAAACACTAACTAAACTAACTAAACACTAAGTAAACGCTAACTAAACTAACTAAACACTAACTAACTAAAACCACTAACTATGGAAGCATTGTGACTACACGTTTAACCCTGTTTTTATTTATCCTTGTTCCTCTTTGTGCTCTCTACTCTCCCAACCGATTCTTTCTCATTCACTCTACTCTTTCTTTACAATATCCTCCATCTTTTATCTTTATATTTCTTTATCTATAAATTTCAAGGGGTTTCTTGTTTTTAGTTTCTTTTCATAAAACTTTATAGCAGAGCTGTTTTCTTTTACTTCTATTCCTAATCTTTTATTTTTAAAAAGGAAATTTAGAAGGTAGACATTTGCTTTTCTTTCTCTTTTAATTGGAGGGGTAAGGATTGCAATAAGGAAAATATGAAAATCATTTTATCTCAAATAATGTCCATGTTGTAGGTCCAAAATTGAGCGCTTTTCTTTTGAAAAATGCATGAAATTCATTTCCTTTGAAAAGTTCAGAAAATATTATACGTTTTCTTTGAAAAATTCAGGAAAACTTATGCATTTCCTTTTAAAAGTTTAGGAAAATTATGCATTTCCTTTAAAAAGTTTAGGAAATATTATACTTTTTCTTTGAAAAATTCAGGAAAACTTATGCATTTCCTTTAAACTATGCATTTCCTTTGAAAAATTCAGGAAATATTATGCATTTCCTTTAAAAAGTTTAGGAAAAAATATGCATTTCCTTTGAAAAATTCAGGAAATATTATGCATTTCCTTTAAAAAGTTTAGGAAAAAATATGCATTTCCTTTGAAAAGTTCAGGAAATATTATAAGTTTTCTTTAAAAAATCCAGGAAAAATTATGCGGTTTTCCTTTGACAAACAAAAAGTAATGCTTCTATTCAGGAGTCAGGATATGAATCAAAACTGATATGAACACCAAACCTTTCTTGCATAGAGGTTCACAACCAGAGCGAATATTCTATCATTTTCAATAGCTCGAGTGTTGCGCTTGATGATGATGGCTTTAAGCAGAAATAACAATCCAACAGCAAGTATCGGTGATAGTTGATTCTTCAAGAAAATAGATTTGTTGCGTGATAAATCTAAAGCTCTTTAACGTTTCTGGGACAATAGATAAACGCAATGAAGTAAAACTAGTGATGCTTTGCATCAAGAACTCACGTCAAAAGAATTCAACAAATAAAAGTATTTATTTAAAGCGACCAAAGGGAGTCTATTACCCATCTCTCGCTACATAGAATAAATAGGGAAACATTCGAACGCTATACTATTCTAAAGAATAAGTTCAAAAAAGGGCTCGCTTCGCTTACTAGTTTAGGTATCTTTAAAATTTTAAAATGTATAAAAGGCTCACTTCGCTCGCTACATTACGTATCTTTAAAATTTTATATTGTTAAAAGACTCGTTTCGCTCGCTAAATTGCGTATAGTAATAATAATAATATAAAAAAGGCTCGCTTCGCTAGCTGAAGTGTGGATGTTTATGCAACACTTTAATTTTAATTGTTTATGTTTACAATTTTTGCCGCCATTTTGATTTTTTTTTAGAATCTTTAGTATGCGATGTTTATTATCTTTTTCAACTCTTCAAGAGCTTTAAAATGATATGCAACAAGGATTTTGTAACGCATTTTTTTTTTAAATGGTCCGCTATAATGGCCGCCGATTTAAAATTATCGGTTATTTTAAAAATGTTGTGCATATCATATGATTTTTTTTTCTACTCTTCAAGAGCTTTAAAACGATATGCAACACGAGTTTTTCACTCAAAACATTTTTTTATATGGTCCGCTATTTTAGTCGACATTTCGAAAATATCTTCGCCACAATAACCAAAAATTGTACAGCTCTGAAGACTATCAGCTACTGTACAGCTCTGTATACCAAGTTTAAATTGAAATCGGTTGATTTTTACGGCAGTTATCGTGACACGTACAAACACACAAACATCACGCCGTCCCAAACTTCTGAAATGTAAGGACTCACTTACGTTCGTTCAAAAATCGGGTACAGGGTTCCTCGGAACATTTTCTCATCACATCGGATTCGCTACGCTCATCCTCCCTGCTTCGGACTCACTTCGCTCGTCCTCAGATAGTAAATGCATCCGTTTCATTCTCAGTGGTCACCCATACAGCACTAACCACGCTCAATACTGCTTAATATTTTTGATCTAACAAAAATCATAATTATACTTGCCGCATTAAAACGAAAATCAGTGTACTTATTAAATAAGTAAAGGTACACTTGTACAAAATTTAAACTCAATTGAACCATTTTCTGATTTTTTACATTTTTTTTAAAAATACGCACACAAGTCATTTGATAGTGCTGATAATGAAATGAAACTTGGCCCATAGTTAGTCTTATACATAGCCAAATGTCTTATAAATGCCTGCCAAATGTCAATCGATCGCATCATTTATGATTATGTCATATATGATTTATGATCATTTATGATTTATGACTGCGTTTTATGATTTTTCGAAATTTCGAGTCATTTTTGCGGGTTAATGACGTCATAAATAAATTATTTATACTAATTTTTATAAAAAGTTTCAACTCTCTAGCTTAAATACACTGGGAGCAATTTATAAAGCCATGGCCATATAGTTTACGTTGTATTTATAAAGCCATGACCATATAGTTTACGTTGCATTTATAAAACCATGACTATATAGTTTACGTAGTATTTATAAAGCCATGACTATATAGTTTACGTTGTATTTATGAGGCCATAGGTACGCGGTATTTATAAAGCTATGGCTATATAGTTTACGTAGTATTTATTAAGTCATAGCTGTTAGTTACGTAGTATTATAAAGCCATAGCTGTGTAGTTTACGTGGTATTTATGAAGCCACGTCTACATAGTTACGTAGTATTATCAAGCCATAGCTGTGTAGGTTACGTAGTATTTATAAAGCCACGTCTACATAGTTTACGTAGTATTTATAAAGCCATAGCTGCGTAGGTTACGTAGTTTTTATAAAGCCACGTCTACATAGTTTACGTAGTATTTATAAAGCCATAGCTGTGTAGGTTACGTAGTATTTATAAAGCCATAGCTGTGTAGGTTACGTAGTATTTATAAAGCCACGTCTACATAGTTTACGTAATATTTATAAAGCCATAGTTGTGTAGTTTAGGTAGTATTTTTAAGGCCATGGCTATATGTAGTTTGTGAAGTTATCATGAAGCCATAGATAGCTACGTTGTTTACGTAGTCTTTGACGGACGTTGTTACGTACGTCCAAATTCTTAGTGTTAATCTAAATTCTAAAACCTCTTAGTTAAAGCATTAAGACAACTGTATTAAATGTTATCAAGTCTATGTCATGATAATACTTGATAAAGATAAAACTATTTGAACAGATGTAAGCAGAATCGTTAGAGATTAGACAATGAAAACAGAGATAACAGCCGACTAGCTGACTAATGCTTCTCATGGTACAACTTCTTATAATAATATTATATGTGAATTATAAAATGTTATTAATAGCATACGAAATAGATCAATACTTTCTTGTTATTGATTATTATTAATATATATTTTATTGATCTATTACGAAATATATTATCAATATTTCGTAATAATCACAAAATTTTTGAAATAGATAGTATTTGGACCAAAAAGACAAAAAATATTTAATTTTTTACTTCTCCTTATTCCTACCGCACTTCCTTTACTTATTAAATAAGTATACTCGGTTTTGTTCCAATACGGCAAGCATATCTAACTTTTTTGTTGGATCATAAATGTTAAGCAGCATTGAGCGAGGTTAGTGATTGGATGGGGGACAGCTGGGAATAAAACAAACGTATTCACTGTCTGTGTCTGAGGACGAGCAAAGCGAGTCTTAAAACGCGCTACAGTACATTTCTATATAGGCTTGCAACGCTCGTCCTTAGACAGTAAAAACATCCTTTTTGTTCCCAGCGGTCACCCATCCAAGAACTGACCTCACTCGATGTTGATTGACATTATTGACCAAACCCCGTAATTATTCACACTGTATTCCAATAAATCATAATCTAATTATATTTAAAATAAAGAGATAAACCTGTACCAAATTTTAACTCTATTAGATTATTTTTCATTAAATTATTCAAATTAGATTATTTTTCATTAGATTATTTAAATTAGATTATTTTTCATTAAATTATTTAAATTAGATTATTTTTCATTAGATAATTCAAATTAGATTATTTTTCATTAGATTATTTAAATTAGATTATTTTCCATTAGATCATTTAAATTAGATTATTTTTCATTGGATTATTTAAATTAGATTATATTTCATTAGATTATTTAAATTATTATCTTATTTTAACATAGAAAACACATGTAGAAAACTTTATAAATGATATTTAAATTTATATAAACAATAAATTTAGAAATATAATTTATCATATTATATATACATGTGTATTTTTAAGTATATACATACAAAATATATTTATTTATTTAAATATGCAATAATTATATAAATATTTATTATTGCTTTAAAATATAAATATATTATCATTTAAATTTACTAAGGACAGTGACGTTTATTGATTATTTAAATATTTATCAAAATATGTCTATATTTATAAACATATAATAATTTAATCAAAAATATGTATAAATTTATGTATAATAATTTATCAAAATATGTATGATTTATAAGCATATAATAATTTATCAAAATAATATAGATTATAAGCATATAATATTTATCAAAAATATGTATATACCTAGATTTATAAGCATATTATAATTTACCAAAATATGTATAGATTAATAAGCATATAAAATTATTAAAAATTTTATTAAATAAACATTTATTTATTTATGTATAGATTTATAAGCATATAATATTTATCAAAATATGTCTACATTTATAAACATATAATAATTATCAAAATATATATAGATATAAGCATATAATAATACAAAATATATAGATTATAAGCATATAATAATTTCATATAATAATTTATCAAAATATGTATAGATTTATAAATACGTAATGATGCAATAAAATATCTATAGATTTATAGATAAATAATGATTTATTAAAATATCTATACATTAATAATTTTATTAAATTTATCAAAATATGTCTATATTTATATACATATAATTTTATCAAAATATGTATACATTTATAGATATATAATGATATATATTCAAATATTGAATATTTACATATATTAAAATATTTATAAATGTAGTTTAAAAGCATTTAAAAATTTGAATAATAATTTATACAAATAATTATAAATTAAAAACTAAATAAAATATTTATATATTTGAAATGTTTATTTGCAATATAAAAAAACAAATAAAAAAACATATTTAGGAATGCTTAAAAATAATAATTAATTAATAAAAATATTAAATAAATTATAAAAAATAAATAAATTACTTGCTAATATTTTTTTAAATTAATATTATAGGAATAATAATTATGAAAATATTTTTAAAAAATAAATAATTTATTTAAATAAATAAATATTTATAAATAATTTATAAATAAATATTTATTATAACTCTAGTATTAGAAGTGTTTTTATTTGTCGGTATTATTTGTTTTGATTTAAGTGCAACATAGATAGGGTTATTTAAAAGCCCATTCATAAAAGTTTGTTGTGAAAGAGGCATAGTAAAAAGGCGGGAGATATTTATCTATGTATATGTTAATGAAGGGAACTATGTCAGTGCAAGTGCAGGCTGCAGGCCTATGTTGGGATGAGAGGGGAGGAGGGGACCCTAACAGACAGTGTTGTACGTCAAGGTTTTTGGGTTTTTCTTACCTTGCTATTCTACAGTTGGTATCGGTTGTTGTTGCTCCTTCTTCTCGAGTTCTACTGCCTCTTAGCGTTTATTGCTGTGTGTCCCTCCCTTGCTTCTACCACCCTTGGGGTCGTACCCGCCCTTTTTCTTTTATCCCTTTTGTTGCTGTTGAGATAGAATACCCCCCTAACGGAGGGTTTTTTTATAGAGGAAATTGTATAGAAAAGAATAAGGGAATTTTCCCTACAGATCCAATATAAAATATCCCTACATACGTCTGCCCTTTATCTTTACCAACTTTATCTTTTAAGATTTAAAAACATCGTTAGGTTCGTACAGATAATATTACCGTAGGAGTCCTATAGGTTAATTTTGAAACATCGAAAAAGTAACCTGACCACCTTCGCTTATAAATGTTATCAAATAATCAGTACAAAATTACAATAAATTATATAGTAGAACGTTACAAATACAAATCAAAATACAAACAATGTACAGGAAGATAAAATAAATTGATTTATTTTAGCCTTAATTCATTCATGAATGAGGTGTCAATGAGGCCCTGAGAGCCCCAAAAAGATGTTTCAGGCCTCCTAATGAATTGAGATAGGCTGTGCTGCCTCTAGTATATATCTCAAAGGTTAGTTAAAGTACTATGTTCTCATTTAATATTTAGTACGTTCACACACACTTCTAGATCCGCGTATCGTATGGGATACGATCTCTCAATACAGTAATTGAGCTGTATGAACCACGCGGAGGGGATCCGATCGCATACGCTAGAACTAGGGAGATGGAAGGGAGATGGATCCCCCCGATCCGGTGTATGTACCTTTAGAGACGATCGTATTTGACGGATAACCTTCTCGTCGAACTTTTATTTCACTTCTATATTACCGTTTTTGATGAAATAACTTTTGGAATATTATTTTTTTTAGTGTAACTTTATTATTATGCAAAGAAATGACAATTTAATTAAATATATTTTTTGTTTTAAACTTCCTTATAACCAAAAGTGAACCTTCACTATAAAAGGCGCGATGTTTTGGCGGGGTCAGTTATCACGTAATCTCACTCGATCGACTAAACAAAGACGCTGTAAGAACCGTGAAGTTAGTTGATCGTATTGCATACGTATGCAATACGATCGCCTGTTAAATACGCTGTGTGTACGTAGTAATTGAATCCGGATTGTATGCGGTTTTAACTTTATATCCTTATGAAAACCCTCGATTTTTCATGTCAAAGTCCTGAATTTTTTGCAAGCCTCCAAAGATTGAAATATGAATGAAAATGTATTATAACTTGTGAAACCTGGATCATAAAGTTATGTTTGAGCTTGTTATATAAGCAACAAGTTTTTCTTTCTATATATTGTGTTTAATTTTTTTTTTAATTTTTCCTCATTTATGCCTTAGGTATTAAAAAAGTATTGTGCATGCACTGAATATCTGAAACGGGGATTTCAAATCAATTATCCGTTTCAAGTGTTTTAAAGACATCGTGGCAGGCCCGTAACCAGGTAGTGTCCTAGGGAGGGGAATCACCCCCCTGGATAAAATGTTGCCCCTCTGACGAAGTAGTTTTCAGTGGAAGTCCTTTATAGATGTGTGAATATTGCCTCCCTTTAAAATCCCCCCCCCCTGTAAGTAAAGACAGGTTATGAGTCTGCAACATGCTAATTGTTTTTTAGTGAGAAGTCTGTCTATGAAGGTGTGTGTGTATCTGTCTTCATAGTAGCTCCCGCAGAATGTTTATACAATGTAAACAGTATGTTTATACAATGTAAACAGTATGTTTATTCACAGTATGTTTATACAATGTAAACAGTATGTTTATGCAATGTAAATAGTATGTTTATACAATGTAAACAGTATGTTTATACAACCTTTATCCCAAGGGATGAAAAGTTTTTTTCTACTCTCAAGGGGGTGAAAAGTAACTTTTTCTCCCTTGGGAGTGAAAAGTGCTTCTTTACTCCCTAAAAACTAATTAATAAACTTAACATTATATAAAGTTTATATAATGTTAACCTGGAGATAAAGTTTTATTTCATTACGACTAGTACACGAATACGGTTTTAGCGATTTTCAATGTTCATGCCAAGTTTTAGGAAGTTCCTGATTAATACTATTTATTTTCCTGCAAAGTTTAGAAAACTTATAACTTGTTGAAACACTTTGTTTGACCGATCGACCTTGTCAAAAGGGTCAAAGTTATTTGAATTTCCATAACAAACCCTCTTTACACCCTTCATCAATATCAAAACAGTAGGCAGCTGTTAATTCCTAAGACCACCTGTTGATCCCTCTCTTCCTTCTAATTAGTAGCATTTTAAGGTCATCTTCGTTATTATAATTATAATTAGTTATTAATATAGTTATACTAATTATAATTCGTATAGTTATAAATAGTTATTATTATAATTATACGAATTACAATTAGTTATTGTTATAATTATACTTCTAGGGGTTATAATAATTAGTAGAATTTTGTTATTATAATTTATTAAATGTTATTATAACTTTATGTTTAGAGTTTTTTAGTTATTATAATTATATTTATAATAATTATAATTATTATAAGCATTTTGAGGTTAGGTTCTCCTTTATTCTAATGATTTTTTTAAATACCTTTCTTAAATATTATCTTCCAGTCCTTCCAGCTGATAATCTTATATCGTTCAGTCCTTACAGCTGATCATCCAATATCTTCCAGTCCTTCCAGCTGATAATCTTATATCGTTCAGTCCTTACAGCTGATCATCCAATATCTTCCAGTCCTTCCAGCTGATCACCCTATATCTTCCAGTTCTTACAGCTGATCATCCTAAATCATCCAGACCTTCTAGCTGATCATCGTATATCGTCTAGTCCACCCGCTGATCACCCTATATCGTCCAGTCCTTCCAGCTGATCACCCTGTATCTTCCAGTCCTTACAGCTGATCATTCTGTCCTTCGATACCTGAAATTTAAGAGAATATGGCCTCAAGAGAAAAAAATCTGGCGCAGAGGTCTGCAAGGGCGGATTTTCATTGAAATGCTCGTTTTCTTGCTTGTCAATCCGATTTTTGCAGTAATTTTCAATAAATATTAAATAACCAGTAGCGTCACAAATTGTTATTTAATTTTTCGAATTTTTCAAAGAAAATGCACTAAAAAGTAGCATAAGCTGAGACCATAGACTGAGAGTTAAAATAATGCTATGCCGTGTAGTGTATTATGGATAAATATGCGCATTTTCTTTGAAAAATTAAAAATTATTCAAGCTTTTGAGGAGGAATAGGTCCAAATTAATAAAAAAAACTAATTTTGCCGAGCTTTCAATATAATTTTATCTTTTTGAAGGCTTAACATAATAAATAATAACATAAAACAGTTACATGGTGGCTAACAAATAGATGTTTGGACAATAACTAGAGTAACAGACAAATAATACCGTTAAAAACAAAAAAGGTAACAATGTTGTTGAGTTACATTAAGGTCTAAACAATGATGTACAATTAAAAAACTCCTTAGTTTGGGCAAGGCCATCTTAAATTAAATAAATCTTCAAAGCTTTATTGATTATGATTGCACTATTATTTATATATTATTTTTAAATTATAATTTATTATAAATATAATTTATTAATTATAATTAAAAATATAGTTATCTACTAATAATATATAATTTAAAATACAATTTCACTAATTATTTTTAAAAGAAGATAACAAATTTATAGTACTAAGATTTGAGATATCAGACTTTTTATTACAAACATTAGGGTTAGTCGGTATATATGTAGTTTCTTTATGTTAAGCCTTGAAAAAGATAAAATTATATCGAAAGCGCGACTTTCAAATAAAATTCACTCGGCTTGTGGATCTCCACGCTAGAGATTATTTGGAAGTTTTACACTTAAATACTCTAAATAAGACGATAAAAAATAGAGCCAGTACCAACCTGGGTACCCTAGCTTTGAGAAGTCTTATCGACTCCGGACCGGTTTTATAAGACTCAGCATCTGTATTCTTCATTCCTCCTGTATTGGTATGTTTTTCCAAACCTTCAATGTTGGTTAAAGTTAAAAAACCAATGATAGCATTAAATCTTGACACTTAATTTACTTCAGGTGTTTTTTTTACGTTTAAAGAGATCTATATGACACGCCTTTAACTATTTTATGAATTTTTTTGTCAATTTTTGAAACAAATTTCTTTTTACCTTCATGAATAGTCGTATAGTACTGGACTTCGGCACCGGAGGCCCAGGGTTCACAGCCCGGACTATGCTCTCAGTTTTTATAAATAGAATTTGATGTAAAAAGATTTCGCCAACTTTAGCTTTACTTTGAGCATAATAGATGTGACCCACCTAAGTGGTTCCCTCAGGGCGAATACCCTGAAGCGCCGAAAGGCCCTAAAACGGGCAGTATATTATATTATAGTGATCCGCTTTGGATCAGGTCTTCCCTTAGACTTGATATTTGATGCTCTCTTTTGTATGCAAGCTTGAAAAAGTTACCCCGATGTTCTGCTAAACTTAAACAACCATTTTTTTAATCAGAATTCATTGTCAACGATAAAGGGTTAAAATAACTCATAATTTCTAGTTAATAAATATTTCGTTTTTAAGAACTAACTCAGCAGCTTATGAAAACGCAATTTTTACTTAACTTTTTCACTATTAACTTTGAGCAAATTGAGGTCATAAAGATGAAAATTTAAAAAATTGTTTTTTTGTTATAAATCTGTTCCCAAAAGAAGCAGTTTTGAGTCGTCACCTTCTAAATTTATAAGGGGGTCCGACCAAAAAATATAAAATACAACAAAACGGATGAAAATAAGAATATAATAATAATAATGAAATTAAGTCTGGAAATAAAATCTTGTATGCAGCTTGGTAGTAAAATGCTATTTTGTCCTCTTGCAATAATTACCTCCCTCGGCTTTACCTCGGGAGTTAAACACATAAATACATCGGCTTCGCCTCGGGAGGTAAATGCTCTAGTTTCCAAGGTTTTCGCCTTAGGAACCAACTAACTTCTCAAGGAAATAATAGCATTCTTTACTTCCTTGTCTTCATATAATTTCCCCAAAAAATTTCCCTACTTTACATGACTTGCTTAAACTGTTTACTAAAAATCAATATCATGACCTCCTTTCAAGAGGCGGGCCCCCCCCCCGGAAAAACTTTATCTGCCCCCTCCCTCACACTCTCCTTAAAATTTTCTTTCAGTTTCTATTTGTTAACCGTCATAAAAACCTTTAGTATTTTTTTATTTTTATTTTTTTGTACTTTTTTTATTACTATTCATCTTTATATATATATTTTAAACAAACTATTTATTTCTATACATAAAAGGCAAAAAAAAAACTTTTTATACATTTTTTAACTTTTATCTTCCAATTTTTTTATTTCTTGAAAATATAAAATGAATAAATAAAGAAAAATAAATAAATGCGATAGTATAAATAAAAGATATTATTAATTTCTTTAAAATTACAAGGAAAAATGGTAAAGTGAAATATTAAAGAAATCAAGAAAATATAAAAAGTTATTAACTTTATTTACATATTTTATTGTCGACATAAAATTTATATTAAAAAATTTATCACAAAAAAAATTTAAAAGCTTTTTAAATTGGATTTAATAAAAAACTTAAACGAAGTAAGTAATTAAGTTGATTTATTTTTCATTTTTAAAGTATTTTTAGTTTCTTCGTTGATTAATGTGTAAATTAAGTAAAGCGTTGTGTCTTTAGATCAGCGTTTCGATTTCAACTTTGATTAATTTATTATTGGGATTGGATTTGTAAATTGTGAACAATTATTGATGCATAACAATTCATATTATCTGATACTACCGAGTTTTGCAAAACATGAATAGTTGACACAATATATTTTTTCTCGCACAACTATATTGTTTCATTACAATTTAGTGTGTAGTTTTTCTGCAAGCTGATAAGGTGAATAAGTTTGCTGTATTTAAGTCATTTGTTTGATTATTTTTTCTGTAGTTAAGGTAATATAACAGTATATTCGTCAGTTGAAACCTTACGTCATAAAGTTGATTGTAACCATAGAGATATATACTAGAGGAGGCATAGCCTATCTTAATACATTGAGAGGCCTGAAACATTTTTAGTGGGGCTCTCAGGGGCTCTGTGTAACCTCATTGAAACCTCCTTCCAGAGGGAGTTTAGGTTATAATTAATCAATTGTTTTCGGCTTCCCGCAGATTGTTTGTGTTGTGATTTGTATTTTAAACATTCTATTATATAATTTACTGTTTTTTGTTCTGTTTATTTGATGAAAATGATAATCGAATGTGGTCAGGTTACTTTTCCGATGTTTCAAAATTCAACCAATAGGGCCCCTCTAGTAATATATCTCTATGATTGTAACCATGTGGACATACTAAGCTAAAAGTGTGATTATATTTTCTGTGTTTAAAGTATTATAACAGTATATTCGTCAGTTGAAACCTTTAAGGAAGGTTACGTCATGAAGTTGATTGTAAACCATGTGGACATACTACGCTGGAAGTGTGATTATGTTTTCATTAGTTAAAGTAATATAACAGTATATTCGTCAGTTGAAACCTTTAAGGAAGGTTACGTCATGAAGTTGATTGTAAACCATATGGACATACTAAGCTAAAAGTGTGATTATATTTTCTGTAGTTAAGGTAATATAACAGTATATTCGTCAGTTGAAACCTTTAAGGAAGGTTACGTCATAAAGTTGATTGTAAACCATATGGACATACTAAGCTAAAAGTGTGATTAATTTTCTGTAGTTAAGGTAATATAACAGTAATATTCGTCAGTTGAAACCTTTAAGGAAGGTTACGTCATAAAGTTGATTGTAAGCCATATGGACATACTAAGCTAAAAGTGTGATTATTTTCTGTAGTTAAGGTAATATAACAGTATATTCGTCAGTTGAAACCTTTAAGGAAGGTTACGTCATAAAGTTGATTGTAAACCATATGGACATACTAAGCTAAAAGTGTGATTATATTTTCTGTAGTTAAGGTAATATAACAGTATATTCGTCAGTTGAAACCTTTAAGGAAGGTTACGTCATAAAGTTGATTGTAAACCATATGGACATACTAAGCTAAAAGTGTGATTATATTTTCTGTAGTTAAGGTAATATAACAGTATATTCGTCAGTTGAAACCTTTAAGGAAGGTTACGTCATAAAGTTGATTGTAAACCATATGGACATACTAAGCTAAAAGTGTGATTATATTTTCTGTAATTAAGGTAATATAACAGTATATTCGTCAGTTGAAACCTTTAAGGAAGGTTACGTCATAAAGTTGATTGTAAGCCATATGGACATACTAAGCTAAAGTGTGATTATATTTTCTGTAATTAAGGTAATATAACAGTATATTCGTCAGTTGAAACCTTTAAGGAAGGTTACGTCATAAAGTTGATTGTAAGCCATATGGACATACTAAGCTAAAAGTGTGATTATATTTTCTGTAGTTAAGGTAAATAACAGTATATTCGTCAGTTGAAACCTTTAAGGAAGGTTACGTCATAAAGTTGATTGTAAACCATGTGGGCATACTAAGCTAAAAGTGTGATTATATTTTTTGTAGTTAAGGTAATATAACAGTATATTTGTCAGTTGAAACCTTTAAGGAAGGTTACGTCATAAAGTTGATTGTAAACCTACATACTAAGCTAAAAGTGTGATTTATATTTTCTGTAATTAAGGTAATATAACAGTATATTCGTCAGTTGAAACCTTTAAGGAAGGTTAC
>JACMZG010001859.1:5728930-5759855 GCA_018340805.1 Microvelia longipes
AAAATAAACTACCTACATTCTATTGACAGCCAAAAAACAGCCATGTGCAATCGATAGTCTTTTATGTTATCATATGCTTAGCTTTATTGATTACCCAAAAATAAACTACCTACATTCTATTGACAGCCAAAAAAACAGCCATGTGCAATCGATAGTCTTTTTAACTATCATGTGCTTAGCTTTTGATTACCCAAATATAAACCTACCTACATCTATTGACAGCCAAAAACAGCCATGTGCAACGAAGGCCTTTAATGTCATGTGCTTAGCTTTATTGATTACCCAAAGCATAAACTACCTACATTTCTACTGACAGCTCCAAAAAAACGGCCATGTGCAATCGACAGTCTTTATGTTGTCAATGCTTAGCTTTATGATTACTCAAAAAATAAACTACCTACATTTCTATTGAACAGCCAAAAAACAGCCATGTGCAATCGATAGTCTTTTAAGTTGTCATGTGCTTAGCTTTATTGATTACCCAAAGCATAAACTACCTACATTCTACCTGATCATCCAAAAAAACAGCCTGTGCAATCGACAGTGTCTTTACTTTATGATACCAATGCTTAGCTTATAGTCCTTTAATTACCTTTATAAAATAAACTACCTACATTCTATTGACAGCCAAAAACAGCCATGTGCAATCGATAGTCTTTTAAGTTATCATGTGCTTAGCTTTATTGATTACCCAAAAAAAAAACCTACATTCTATTGACAGCCAAAAAACAACCATGCAATCGATAGTCTTTTATGTTATCATATGCTTAGCTTTATTAATTACCCATAAAATAAACTACCTACATTCTATTGACACAGCCTTAGCTAAAAAAAAAAAAAACAGCCATGTGCAATCGATAGTCTTTTAAGTTTTATCATGTGCTTAGCTTTATTGATTACCCAAATATAAACTACCTACATTCTGTTGACAGCCAAAAAACAGCCATGTGCAATCGATAGGCTTTTAAGTTGTCATGTGCTTAGCTTTATTGATTACCCAAAGCATAAACTACCTACATTCTACTGACAGCCAAAAAACGGCCATGTTGCAATCGACAGTCTTTTATGTTGTCATATGCTTAGCTTATGATTAACCCAAAAAATAACTACCTACATTCTATTGACAGCCAAAAAACAGCCATGTGCAATTCGATAGTCTTTTAAGTTGTCATGTGCTTAGCTTTATTGATTACCCAAAAGCATAAAACTACCTACATTCTACTGGCAGTCAAAAGGCCATGTGCAAGTCGACAGTCTTTTATGTTGTCATGTGCTGTAGCTTTATTGATACCCAAAATAAACGACCCCAAATTCTACTGACAGACAAAAACGCCATGTGCAATCGATAGTCTTTTATAGCTTGTATTGTCATGTGTGCTTAGTACTTTTATATTGTCTTTATTGTTACCTACCTCAAAAAAAAAAACAGCATGTGCAAACTACAGTGCTACATTCTATTGACAGCCAAAAAACAGCCATGTGCAATCGATAGCTTTTATGTTGTCATATGCTTAGCTTTATTGATTACCTAAAAATAAACTACCTACCATTTATTGAGCCAAAAACAACCATGTGCAATCGACAGTCTTTTATGTTGTCATATGCTTAGCTTTATTGATTACCCAAAAAATAAACTACCTACATTTCTATTGACAGCCAAAAAACAGCCATGTGCAATCGATAGTCTTTTATGTTATTCTATGCTTAGCTTTATTAAATTACCCATTAAAATAAAACTACCTACATTCTGATTGCAGCCAAAAAACAGCCATGTGCAATCGTGTCTTTTAAGTTATCATGTGCTTAGCTTTATTGATATTACCCAAAATATAACTACCTACATTCTATTGACAGCCAAAAACAGCCATGTGCAATCGATAGGCTTTTAAGTTGTCATGTGCTTAAGCTTTATTTGATTACCCAAAGCATAAACTACCTACATTCTACTGACAGCCAAAAAACGGCCATGTGCAATCGACAGTCTTTTATGTTGTCATATGCTTAGCTTTATTGATTACCCAAAAATAAACTACCTACATTCTATTGACAGCCAAAAAACAGCCATGTGCAATCGATAGTCTTTTAAGTTGTCATGTGCTTAGCTTTATTGATTACCCAAAAAATAAACTACCTACATTCTACTGACAGCCAAAAAACGGCCATGTGCAATCGACAGTCTTTTATTATCATATGCTTTAGCTTTATTAATTACCCATAAAATAAACTACCTACATTCTATTGACAGCCCAAAAAAACAGCCATGTGCAATCGATAGTCTTTTAAAGTTATCATTTGCTTAGCTTTATTGATTACCAAAAAAAAAACTACCTACATTCTATTGGACAGCCAAAAAAACAGCCATGTGCAATCGATAGTCTTTTATGTTATCATATGCTTAGCTTTATTAATTACCCATAAAATAAACTACCTACATTCTATTGACAGCCAAAAAACAGCCATGTGCAATCGATAGTCTTTTAAGTTATCATGTGCTTAGCTTTATTGATTACCCAAATATAACTACCTACATTCTATTGACAGCCAAAAAAACAGCCATGTGCAATCGATTAGGCTTTTAAGTTGTCATGTGCTTAGCTTTATTTGATTTACCAAAGCATTAAACTCCTACATTTCTACTGACAGCAAAAAACGGCCATGTGCAATCGACAGTCTTTTATGTTGTCATATGCTTAGCTTTATTGATTACCCAAAAATAAACCTACTACATTTATTGACAGCCAAAAAACAGCCATGTGCAATCGATAGTCTTTTAAGTTGTCATGTGCTTAGCTTTATTTGATTACCCAAAGCATAAAACTATACCTACATTCTACTGACAGCCAAAAAACGGCCATGTTGCAATCGCAGTCTTTTATGGTTTGTCATATGCTTAGCTTTATTGATTACCCAAAAATAAACGACCCAAATTCTACTGACAGACAAAAAACGGCCATGTGCAATCGATAGTCTTTTTAAGGTTGTCATGTGCTTAGCTTTATTGATTACCCAAAAAAAAAACCTACATTCTATTTGACAGCCAAAACAGCCATGTGCATCGATAGTCTTTTTATGTTGTCCATATGCTTAGCTTTATTGATTACCTAAAAAATAAAACCACATTCTATTAGACAGCCAAAAAACAACATGTGCAATCGACAGTCTTTTATGTTGTCATATGCTTAGCTTTATTGATTACCCAAAAAATAAACTACCTACATTCTATTGACAGCCAAAAAACAGCCATGTGCAATCGATAGTCTTTTATGTTATCATATGCTTAGCTTTATTAATTACCCATAAAATAAACTACCTACATTCTATTGACAGCCAAAAAACAGCCATGTGCAATCGATAGTCTTTAAGTTTCATGTGCTTAGCTTTATTGATTACCAAATATAAACTACGTACATCATTGACAGCCAAAAAACAGCCATGTGCAATCGATAGTCTTTTTAATTATCATGGATTAGCTTTATTGAACCCAAAAATAAACTACCTACATTCTATGACAGCCAAAAAACAGCCATGTGCATCGATAGTCTTTTATTTATCATGTGCTTAGCTTTATTAATTACCCATAAAAAACTACCTACATTCTATGACAGCCAAAAACAGCCATGTGCAATCGATAGTCTTTTAATTATATGTGCTTAGCTTTATTGATACCTATACAACTACTACATTATTAACAGCAAAAAAACAGCTATGTGCAATCGATAGTCTTTTATGTCTCATATGCTTAGCTTTATGATACCCTAAAAAAAAACTCCTACATTCTATTGACAGCCAAAAACAGCCATGTGCAATCGATAGTCTTTTTAAGTTGTCATATGCTTAGCTTTATTGATTAACCATAAAAACAAACTACTACATTCTATGACAGCAAAAAACAGCTATGTGCAATCGATAGTCTTTATGTTATCATATGCTTAGCTTTATTGATTACCCTAAAAAAAAACTACCTACATTCTATGACAGCCAAAAAACAGCCATGTGCAATCGATAGGTCTTTTATGTTATTATATGCTTAGCTTAATTAATTACCCATAAAATAAACTACCTAAATTCTATTAACAGCCAAAAAACAGCCATGTGCAATCGATAGTCTTTTATGTTATCATGTGCTTAGCTTTATTGATTACCCAAAAATAAATGACCTACATTCTATTGACAGCCAAAAAAAGCCATGTGCAATCGATAGTCTTTTAAAGTTAGCTTAGCTTTATTGATTACCCAAAATAACTCCCTCATTTTATTTGACAGCCAAAAATAGCCATGTCAATCCGTAGTTTTTATGTTGTCATGTGCTTGATTTATTGATTACCCAAAGCTAAACTACCTACATTCTATTGACAGCCAAAAAACAGCTATGTGCAATCGATAGTCTTTTATGTTATCATATGCTTAGCTTTATTGATTACCCAAAAAAAAACTACCTACATTCTATTGACAGCCAAAAAATAGCCATGTGCAATCGATAGGCTTTTATGTTGTCATGTGCTTAGATTTATTGATTACCCAAAGCATAAACTACCTACATTCTATTGACAGCCAAAAACAGCCATGTGCAATGATGCGGGGTTTTTAAGTTATCATGTGCTTAGCTTTATTGATTACCCAAAAATAAACTACCTACATTCTATTGACAGCCAAAAACAGCCATGTGCAATCGATAGGCTTTTAAGTTGTCATGTGCTTAGATTTATTGATTACCCAAAAATAAACTACCTACATTCTATTGACAGCCAAAAAACAGCCATGTGCAATCGATAGTCTTTTAAAATGTCATGTGCTTAGATTTATTGATTACCCAAAAATAAACGACCCAAATTCTACTGACAGCCAAAAAACAGCATTGTGCAATCGACAGTCTTTTATGTTGTCATAATGCTTAGCTTTATTGATTACCAAAAAATAAACTACCTACATTCTATTGACAGCCAAAAAACAGCCATGTCCAATCGACAGTCTTTTATGTTGTTCATATGCTTAGCTTTATGATTACCCAAAAATAAACTACCTACATTCTATTAACAGCCAAAAACAGCCATGTGCAATCGATAGTCTTTTATGTTATCATATCTTAGGATTACCCAAAAAAAAACTACCTAAATTCTATTGACTGTGCAGATAGCCAAATTGATTGACAGCCAAAAAACAGCCATGTGCAATCGATAGTCTTTTATGTATCATGTTAGCTTTATTGATTACCCAAAAAATAAACTACCTTACATTCCTATTGACAGCCAAAAAACAGCCATGTGCAATCGATAGTCTTTTATGTTATCATGTGCTTAGCTTTATGATTACCAAAAAATAAACTACCTACATTCTATGACAGCCAAAAAACAGCCATGTGCAATCGATAGTCTTTTAAGTTATCATGTGCTTAGCTTTATTGATTACCCAAAAAAAAAACCTACATTCTATTGACAGCCAAAAAAACAGCCATGTGCAATCGATAGTCTTTTAAGTTATCATTGCTTAGCTTGATTACCAAAAAAAAACTACCTAATTCTATTCTGCAACTAACAGTGCTTAGATTTAATTACCAACAGACCCATGTGCAATCGATAGTCTTTTAGTTGTCATATGCTTAGATTTATTGAATTACCCAAAAATAAACGACCAATTCTATGACAGCAAAAAACGGCCATGTGCAATCGACAGTCTTTTATGTTGTCATATGCTTAGCTTTATTGATTACCAAAAAATAAACTACCTACATTCTATTGACAGCCAAAAAACAGCCATGTGCAATCGATAGTCTTTTATGTTGTCATATGCTTAGCTTTATTGATTACCCAAAAATAAACTACTACATTCTATTGAAGCAAAAAACAGCCATGTGCAATCGATAGTCTTTTAATCATGCTTAATTTATTGATTACCCAAAAATAAACTACTACATTCTATTGACAGCCAAAAACAGCCATGTGCAATCGATAGTCTTTAAGTTGTCATGTGCTTAGATTTATTGATTACCCAAAAAATAAACTACCTAATTCTATTGACAGCCAAAAAACAGCCATGTGCAATCGATAGTTTTAAGTTGTCATGTGCTTAGCCCAAAAAAATAAACTACTACATTCTATTGACAGCCAAAACAGCCATGTGCAATCGATAGGCTTTTATGTTATCATGTGCTTAGCTTTATTGATTACCCAAAAAATAAACTACCTACATTCTATTGACAGCCAAAAAACAGCCATGTGCATCGATAGTCTTTTAAGTATTATGTGCTTAGCTTTATTGATTACCCAAAAATAAAATACATTTTATTGACAGCCAAAAATAGCCATGTGCAATCGATAGGCTTTTATGTGTCATGTGCTTAGATTTATTTGATTACCCAAAGCATAAACTACTACATTCTATTGACAGCCAAAAAACAGCTATGTGCAATCGATAGGCTTTATGTTGTCATGTTTTAGATTTATTGATTACTTAAAAAATAAACTACCTACATTCTATTGACAGCCAAAAAACAGCTATGTGAAATCGATAGGCTTAAAAGTTGCCATGTGCTCGGCTTTATTGATTACCCAAAAATAAACGAACTGCCAAAAAACAGCCATGTGCCATTGACAGGTTTAAAAATTGCCATGTGCTCGGCTTTATTGATCACCCAAAAATAGACTATCCAAGTTTCAAAAAAAACTATTGCATCAATTTACTTTATACTTATGGTGAAGTATAAATAAGAATTATTTTCTAACAAACAATTGCTGAACAAGACACGAGGCACAAAAATGTCAAGCAACGGTTCTATGCACCGTTACAAAGCCAGATTAGAAAGTCCGCCATTCTTACACATTTTTTCTCAATAATATTTCACCATCACCATTTAAATCCCTAAAACAATTGGGTCATTAAATCGAAATTCATGATTTATATATTTGTTTTATTTATCTATTTATATCCACCAAAACAAAGAAATTTAACGTTTCATTTTAACAAGGAAAATACTAAATAAACATTTAAAATTTATATGTATGTACTTAATTAAAATAAGATTTATTATAAATTATATCTTACTATGGTTAAAGATGTTGTATTTTATAATTTTATAAATTATTTTAACAATAATTTATAAATTTATAGTTAAATTAATAATTTATTTTGGGTTTTTTGATCCGGCATTATTGATAACGAGGTAGGTTAGAATATAAATTTAGCTGTTTTTAGCCATAAATAGGTATTGAATTGTTAAAAAAATATTTGATAATTGTTATAAATTATGAATTTTATTATTTAGTGCAATAGTTTATGAAGTATATTTGTTTCAAAGTAAATCGGCTTAAATGAGCGGTTTGTTTGTCGTGTTTTGGTCATATTTAAAAATATTGAAATTGGGTTTTTGGCATTAACTCAGTTCCTATTTGTATTTGTATCAAGTATAGTATATCGTTTGAAAGAGAAAAATATGAAAAATAATAATTAATTGGTTAAATATTTTTTTAAAATTTATTAAAAATTTTATTGAGGGAATTAAATTTGTTGAAATATCGCTATGGGTAAAATTAAAGGATTCGATATATCGATAGGTGTTTTTTTTGGACTTGGAGATTCAACCCCACTACAAACCTTATTATCCCCACTCTTACCCTGTTATGCTAGTCAGGCATGCGCTGTTGGTAAAATTGATGCGCAGTAGCATCTGCGCAAGTAAGTTGTGAAAATGTTGTATCCCCACCATTTTTGGAGAAGCGACGCTTTCTCTAAAATCTTCTCATAACTCAACAAGACTGCGAGTCGAGAACTCTCCACTTAGTTTTATAATACGCTTTTAGGTAAATACCACATCTAAATTTTCTCTGTTTATTTATTCTGTTGTATTATTATTGTTTTTGTTTACCGTTTTAATGATCTTGAATTGCTATTATTATTAAATCATTTAATTTTAACACGTACTTCGTTATTTTCGGCTGCAAGTTTTTTTGGCCGAAGCGTCACCTTATTGATGACATGTTAACATTATTTCGTTATTAATAACTAATCTATCCTCATATAAACCACTCTAATGTTTTGATTTGATATATTAACAATACATAAATAAATAGTGTTTACATTATTGATTTTTTTATTTACTCTATGCATAAAATTATGCTGAATTTACAATAGTAGTGCAACTGCACTGTTTTTAAAATAATATTTAATAATTGGGTACTCCGTTAATCTATTTATTAGTTCTTTTCTAATTAATTTACCAGTTTTCTTGATCTCTGTTAAGATGTCCCGTTAGCTGCCCTAGCCTAGCCCCAATTAAGGTTAACGACCCGATTTCTTTTTAATCCAAATTTTATATATAGTAATTAAGTTTTTATCAATATGTGTGTTATATTATTTAATTCCAATAATTGTGCTTTTTTTTACGTAATTTTGTATTGAAATATTTGGTGAAATAGTGCTTGCGTGTTTGGCGTGGCTTACGACGCCATTGCAGGGTGGCCATATTGCCACGCCGCAAGGCAGGCGTCGCTTGGGTAGCGGCCATATTTACCCCCATCTATGCCCCCCGGTACCCGCATAGGCTTGGCGTCGGCGTCTCCCCAATGCTACGAACCACTTATAATTCCCATTATATATTAAGTATTGATCGAGTCTGGCGTGTCCTGACCTAGCCATTTAATGCGTCTTCGCTACCCGGTTTTAAGTAAGCAATACGATCTCAATTATTTTTGCTTATGCTGGTTTATTTTATTAATTTAAAGCTGTTGCTTATTTAAAAACTTTCGTTATATTAAGTTTAGCTATTAGTGCTTTTGGTTTGGACTTAGTATTTGGGTGGGGTGCTCACCTGATTGAATTTTATCTTTGTTATTAGTTATGGAGGTATATTTTAAGCAGTGCTATGTCATTGTTTATAAAATTAATTTTACCACAGAATACGAAATGTTGTATAATTTTTTAAAGGGAGTAGGGATGCGATTTTATTTTGATTTAATCGTAATTCTGTTACTTTTAAAACTAAATAATAATTTTTCTTGTTGATCTAAAATAATAGGAGTAGGGATCTAAACATTTTTTTGAAATAATTAAGGTATAGTCAATACAGAAACTTCTCCGATTAATTTGTTTTTTTTTTTTTTCAAATATAATGAATTCTATTGATCGGTATTTAGATATTAACAGATCAAGTTAATAATGTAATTGGCAAAATATACAATAAAATAGAATTAACACATGACTTTATTCATGTATTTTGGGCTTTAGTTGAGACGTAATAATTTCTAATGAATAAAAGTTTTGCCCGCTAAAGCTACGTTGAGCGACTATTGTTTTTGGAAGGAGGTTATGCAAAATTTTATGTTGCATAACATAAAATCCATGACGAAAACATTATTTTATTGGGTCTTCAATGCAACAACATTAAAGTTTTGTTTCACTAAGTTATGACATTTGGCTAGCTGCTGTCAGTTTGTAGAGCTATTGTTTTAATATTGGGATATTTTATTGCGAAAATCCTTTTTATAAATTAAATTTTTGGAAACCTTGAGTCTATATTTTTTACATAATTTAGTGGTTTCTCTTCTTGTGCAATTCACTCACCATTGGGGTCTTACCTGTTGCTAATTTAACCTGTTATTTGTTTCAGATGTTAAGTTAAAGAAAAATAATTTCTACAAAATAAAACTTGTGATAATAGTTATAAATATTATTATAATGGAGACGAACAGTATTGTCTGAAATGGAACAATCATCAAGCGACGTTGCTTACAAACCTAACATGTTTGATGGACACAGAGAGACTGTTGACTGTCTCCTCGCGCCGAGGGAAAGACTATCAAGAGTCATCAAGTTGTCATCTCTGCCTGCTCACCTTACCTAGAGGTAAACCAATGCCTTGTTTGCTTAAACTTAGTCTATCCTTTAGTTTAAAAATCCCAAGGTCATAGGTATTTTGAGGATTGACCAATCAGAGAAGCGCTGCCAACCTCTCACTTAAAAAGAAAAAAAAAATCCCTACCACAAAACCGCTGTAGGGAAAAGGAAAAAACCTTCTTCCGGATCATTCACTTTGTTAGTGTTTCTTCTTTGATACATTGTTTGAAAATACTTCAAATGGATCGTAAAATGATATTTTAAAATAAAACTATACCAAAAAATGTAAAAAAAACATCGCCAAGAAATCGGTAAAATATACCTGTTTGTTTACGATAATTTTTTCCCGCTCCCTTCTTGCAGGGATTTTTTCTTTAGAAACAGTGGTGTCTAAACTGACCTGTCAACTAAACGATAGACTGTAAGTATGCTTAGTGTTCCTAGTCCCCTTGGCTTGATCTAGGGGACTTTAGTTGTATATAAAGTTTTGAATGATTTATTCAATTTAATATATTTCACTATCATTGTAGCATCTTAGAATCTAAATATCACAGTACATTAATAAACTATTAAAACTAATTAAATAACAAACACATCATTAATAGAAAGACTAGAAGAATCACAGCTTAATTAATAAAATGAATTCATTATAAAGATGTCAATATTATTTTTAAGCTGTGATTTTCTAATCTTTCCATTATTGTATTGTGTTTGTTTATTTATTTATTTTAATAGTTTATTAAAGTAGTTAGTTGATAAAGATTCTGAAGATGCCTACAATGATAGGCGAAATATATTAATTAAATAAATCATTCAAAAACTTTTTTATAGAACTGAAGTCCCCTTGATCAAGCCTGAGACTGTTATTTTAACTAAGTCCTCTTTTAAAGTGTTAGTCTCTGCATAACATGGATAGTTATGGTTTGTCTTAAAACATATTTTTTGGGTACGCCTTAAGAAAAGTTAGTAATTAGTTAAAAAAAAAAAAAAACAGTTAAGTGTATTCCACCCTCTTGGTTAACATTTTTGAGTATCAGTTTTTTATTTAGAGCTGATTAAAAGCAAATTATCGTATGCTGGGTGTCTCCCAGTTAGACTTGACAATACTTGTAAGTGACAAAAAATTTATTTTTAAAATAAAGCCATTCTTGATAAAAGCTTCTACATTTTTTCAAACTAAGATTTATTTCGTATTAATTTTTTAAGTATACCAGTTGCACTGCAATTTTTGAAAAATATACTGAATTTTGACTTATGATATAAAGTATATTTCATTGAATTGCCCCCTTAAGACAATTATTTCCATTTAAAAATTTCAAATTTATCCCTTTCCCCACTATCAAATTTGGAGTTTTAACAAGATGTTCTATCTGTATAAATATTACATCGCCTTAAAGATCTTTATTAGTTGCACTTAAATAGTAGTATTGTTAAGTAAGTAACTTTATCTGGGGTATTGTAATCACAATTTAGAGGGGGTAAAATATGATAATTTATTAATATAATACAATTTTTATGATAAATATTTTTTGTGAAGTAAAAATTAGCCTACTTTACTCTTAGTTAATTTTTTACTGATTGTAGTGGTTTTATCTACCCTCTTAAATAAAAATGTGATAAATCTTAGTTCTTAAACTTCAGGGGTTTTTATCAAGACTTATATAAATAAGAAATAAATTAATAAAAATAATTTTTTTTTCTAAAATTTTTTTTACCACATTGCAACCCTGTACAATAGTAATTAAAGTGCTATTAATAATAAGCCCTTTTATTTAATATCTGGTAATAGTCATAAAAAGTGTAAAAGAACAACTATATAAAATCTAAGCAGCGTTATATTAATTTATTATAATAAGAAATTAGTATCTACTTTCTCCCATCCTGTTATGTTAAGATTTTAATTAAAGTGAGTTATCTTGTCTTATCTTAGCTACAGTGATACACTTTTAGAAAAGTATATGCCCTATATAGATACAATGAGAGGTTTAACATCAGACTTTCAGGTGGTCTGTAACCTCATAGTAACCTACTCCTGAGTGTGTGTTATAATTACAATTATTCTTAAGTTGGCTTGTGAAGCATTGATCTTTTTGGATTTCTTATGTGGGACTACTTACATTTTTTTACCGTATATTTTAATCACACAATAGTTTTATGAGCTTATTCTTACTTGAGTTTGGCAATACTTGCTACTTAAAGGTTATGAGGGAGGAGGGTATTAGACCTGATGTCATGGAGTTCTGGGGTGGTTTACGGTGATGATATTTGTCAGTCTGTCTGAAGAGAAGTGTTCATTCCAAACACTACTTGCCCAGAAATGGGGGAACCCTGGTAGTGGTTCACATCTCTGTGGTTACACAGTCACTGACATGTCTGAGTAGGTTAATCTATCAAGCCCAAGTTACTAATGATCCTGTGTTAGACCTGTAGTTTTATCAAATGCATTCTCGTACCAAGAGACTAATACTTATTAGGAGGACTTTAATAGAATAACACTGTGATAAGGTGTCACGAGGGTAAACTGTTGCCTATTAGAGCTCTTGGTTTAGAGCCTCCCTGAACCTCCCCCCCCCCTGCTTTTTGGGGCAAATATTTAAGTCTTATATATAAGTGATGTTGCATTAAACACACAATAGATAATAAAAGAACATAATGCGAAAGATTGTATTTACAACTTATTTAAAAATTAGTTTAACCTAATGTTAGACTAAATGGTCTGTAAATTATGTAATATGTATGTTATAATGTAATTATTGTAATAAAACAAAATATTACGTCAGTTTTATTTTATCCACCCAAGCCTAATTATGTATTAGCCCAAAAAGTTTACTCACATTATAATTAGTTTTATACACTAATGAGTGTGATGTCCCTTAGTTAAATCAAGTTAATGATAATATAGTTTCTGGCATTATTTGTAATGTGTTGTTGTTTTGTCTGTTACAGGGTTTACTAAACGACTGTAGGCAGCCTGGTTTAATGCCTATATTAGTGTTTAGTGATTTAGCCTATGATGAATTAGTTGCTCTTAGAGAATATATGTACAAAGGTGAAGTAAATATTAGGCAAAACGCTTTAGATAGTTTCCTCAAAGCAGCCCATTCTCTTCAAATAAAAGGCCTCGCGGATGGAGGCGGGGGAGGAGAGGATCAAGGGGGCGGTGGGAAACGAAAAGCCGAAAATGACATGAACTCTAGGAGACGAAGGAGAAGAGAATCGACTGAATCCGAAGACAGACATAGTACACAATCCCCCGTTCAAGCCCCCGTCAAGAAACAAAACATATTCTCTAACAGCTCTTCTAACTATGAAAACAATCAGGTCAAAATGGAACCGGTAGAACAGGTTTCTATATCCCACCAGGCTGCTCCGCAAATCAAAGCGGAACAGCACGAACCTCCCCCGGAAACTCACGACCTGACTGGAGCTGATGACGACTTTGATGATGACACTGGATACGAAATGGCTGGCACTTCTCAACCCGATCTCTCTCAGGGTATGTACCACTTTATTACTCATTTCTTTTTAGCTTTAAGGCTTCCACCCTGACCAAGAAATAGACAAGAAACCGTGAAAATTAAATGGTAACACTTAGTGTGTAAAATAATGATATTAAGTGTCCAGTCAGCTGCTGATAAATTTAGATTACTAGTATATCTAAACTGTAAAATTTAGTGCCCTTTCATAATATCTTAAACTTATTTTACTGTAAACCATGTACTCTATTAATACTTAGCTATTTTAGTATTCATGAAAGCTTATATAGCATTCAAAAGTGAAACTATTACCTATCATATGCTGGCCTAATAACTGTAATATAACACACAGTAAAAATCAGTTAACAGTGTGGGGAAAATAGTGTTGTTTAAGATAAAATATCCTGATATAAGCCTGATAACAAAATATTAGGTGTGGTTAACATCAAGTAGTAAGCTCTTTGGATTTTAACTATGTGTTTAACCATAAAATTGTATGAAATAATCTTTGAAGCCCTTATCCTGTTATTATTTACACTAATTATATTTGATGGTTCTGCATATATGGGGAATAATGCATAAGGAAATTGTTATCAATTTTAGTATCATCAATCGATCATTTACGAGTACATACCTACACTTTTCAAAGTAGTGTGTTAGTCTCTACTAATTCTATAAAAGTGTATTTTAGCACTCACATTTTTAAATGCACAAATTTAACCTTTTATATTAGGTTTTTATGCTGGGAGGGGGGGGATAAATAGCACAGGGAGGGGTCTGCACTTCAATATTAAGTGCTACTATTATAGTTTTATTTCTACCTTACAATTGACAATATAACTAAGATTATGTTTTTTTTGTATGTTCAGACATGTCTAACTGGCAAATGGATAACTCTATGAACTCTGAAGATTTTGTGGCCGCTCAGGCTATGGCTCAACAACCCGGACAAAGCTCACAAGGTAAGCTAAACAGAACCGACGCACACTTGCCCCCACGTCCAGTGATGGCAAATGGTAATATTATTCAATATGCTTTGTCACTCCCTCTGTAAACTTTTCTTTTGAGCCCTTGACGTTCATTTGAATTGATCCTTAAGATTTAAGTATTATTTTAGCCCCTTGTAATTATTGTCAAATTTGCTGTCTTGTGCCAATGTATTAAAGTGTTCAACAAGCATTATGTTCAATATATTTTGTCCCATTAAAATTTAGTTTTTTTAACCAGGCACTATTTTGGTCCTTGGTTCTTTAATTTAATGGTCCAATTGGTTATTTGTACACAATTTTTATTATGTTTTGTAACAAAATTGTCTTTATTATTGTTGACATTATTTTTAGTAATAATTAATTTGCCATATTTAACTTGGTAAAACTGGAGTGACATAGCATTTTGTTTTATGAATTATTTAAGTTAGTTTGAGCTTATCTGAAGCGATTGATAATGCAGTTAACTTAAAACTTCTACAGGTATGAAATTAATTTTTCCCATTTGTAAGTCTTGTGGCTTTTTTGGTCCCATTGTGGACATCAATAACTTTGATAAAGAAGGCTGTGAATTACAATTTTAATTCATTGGACATATCTTGTCCTACGTTTTAGCTCAACTTTTTTGTGAAAAAAAGATAATTTATATTTACCCCTGTGCTCAAGCTTTGAGCACATATAAACTAAAAGAAAGAAGCTATTGTTTTTAAAATCAAGCTTGCTTGCACTAAGTTCTGTGATTTTTTCCAGACATTTTATTCATTCAGGTCCACTGTGTACTAACACGTTTAACTAGCAATATTATAAATTTTAAACAGCTCAGATAAGCTCTTATATAAATTTATTATTTATTTGGATCTAAAGGTAAGGATCGAATGCTTTTACTCAATTCTATCCTGTTCTTTTCCCTTTCTAAGATTTAAAATCAGATTTAACTTCGGTACGGAACATTGAATCTCGAGCTGCCATTCGAGATTTCCTTTACATTATAAACGCCTTAAAGTGTTATTTCCGACATTTTGGGTGTAAAACAGTTGTTGCTTGCGACCACCTCGCTTGTGACTTAGCTGTTCGCATCATTATCGTTGTTGTTGTTATAGTGTCCTCAAACATGACACTTCATCTGATTTCATTTCTTAGCTAAGGGTTATAGAGCGGAATATTTTTGAGTTTGGTTGATATAGAATTATAACGTGATTTAATAATAAAAGCAAGATCTAATTTCTTGTATAAATAAATATTTTATTTAAAAGTCAAGATTCATATTAATGCAGTACATTAACTGAAGCAGTTAACAAATAATTTTTATTATTGCTAGCCCACTTCAATATATTAATGTTAGACTGTTATTTAAAATTATCTAATTTGTGGGTCCCTTAGCGAATTTAAAATAATTATAATAATTAAATTTAAAAGCATTTGACCCCAGCCTATTTCCTTATAAATATTTGTATCATACAATGTATATTATATAATTTAATTTTAACAGAAATCTTTAGAGATGAGCTTCGTGTGGCTGGACTGAAAAAAGTCAAGTCTTATAATTGACCGGCTCTAGTCTTGGATTTCGCCATGTATAATATGTCATGTTTAATTGTTTTGGCTTTATTTTGGTTTCTTTTTTCTTTTGGTTTTGAGATTTCCTTTTTGGTATCATTTGTTTCAATTAACCTTTCATTTTTCGTTATAATTTCATTTAATTTTAGTTTCTTTTTGGTTTATTGTTTCATTTTAGTTTTTAAGTTATTTATTTATTTACTAACCCTTTTTCATATTTATTTTTTACTAACTTAATTTTTAAGTTTAGTTTTATTATTTTAATTAAAACTTTAATACTTAATCGATGGTGGCGATAATCTATAAGGTTATTGCTTTTTTTTTCTTGATTTTGTATTAATTATTTACACCGTATTACTGCATTATTGTATCACCATTTGGTGGATGGTTTACATTAGTCATTTTGTAAATTCAAGCACTTTTAATTACCATTACTATTTAAAACACTTTTAAGGTTCCCGAATTTAATAAGCTCTGATACTTTTAATTTATTTTTATTAATAAATTAAATTAATGCTTATTAATGCTCGGTGTAAACTTGGGTGTAAAAAGTACTAATGGTAACCTATAAGCATTTTTTATTTAAAAAATTTAGCCAACTGAGCAATAATGCACAATTTAATGTAAATTGATTGGCTACTAACACGACACTAATCCCGTATTTTATAAGAATTGGTTTGTGGTTTTTCAATTAACACATTTAAATGCTTTTAATTAACTAAGCCATTAATTAACATTTAACACTTGCTGATTAATAAATTTATAATTTTACTAGACCGGTCGACTGAAATTATTATAAGAACAAAACTAAATAAAATATATAGACAAATATTTAAATTTCGGTTTATATCTGATCAATCTTAAATTTTAAATTTATACAAATATTTTTCCTCCCTTAAATCTCGGGTTTAAATTCCCAAGCATCAAGAAAGAAGAATTTTTGTAATATTAACCTCAAGAAAGAAGTAGACGTGTGTCACCTGTTTATAATTAATTTTTTGGCTCTCCTTCCATTGCTGGAAGGAAGGCTGGAAAATTAATTAGGTAAGTATTGGTAAGGTAAAATTCAGGTATAGTATGAATTTTCTTAATTATTTTGTAAAATGCTCTTTCAGTGTCACATTTTTAAATTATTTGATCCCCCCCCCCTTTAATAAATGTGTAGTACTGATAGCAACTAAATAGCAAAATTTTACTTTGCCGAAACCTCAAGTTTTTAATACCGATTCATTTCTTGTTTTGTTTTTAATTTAATTTTTTGTTTTCTTGTTTAATAATTTTAATTTAATGTTTTTAATTATAAGTTCAAATTTCGTAGCAGGCTTGCTCAATTTGTTCTTATAATTAGCATTAATTTTATTTCCTGAAAGAGTGTTTTACCTTAATTAAGTTAAAGCAATTCCTTAATTTTTGTTTTTTAAGGCTAGCTGGCTTATTAGTTTGTTGAGCTGACTTTAATATTTGCCTTATAGTCTGAAGGAATTGCTATTTTAGTTATATTTATATTAATTATAAGTTTCTTGTTACCTTGGAGAATGGTTGAAAATTTTTGGCCATTTAACAATTAAAAATAAATAATATTAAAATAATTTGAGGTAAAACAAATATGCCCATGCATTCTGATGGCAATTGAATTTAGCTTACCGTACATCTTTAATAGTTCTTATGTAATTATTAGTAAGGGTTAATTATAGCCCAAGTTATATATAACTTCATACTAAGTTGACCTCCAAGGTAACAGATATTGTTTGAATTTTTATATTAATTCCCCCTCCCTAGACTACGAACTGACCAAGTAGGAACTCTGACTGTATTTAGGTATTGCAGATTAAGGATAAAATGGGTTGAAACTTAAGCACGTATTAATAGCATAGCAAGGAAATTTTGTTCCAAATTGTTCTACCTGGGTTCTTATTTTTAACTTTTTACAAATTTTATTTGTAAAAAATGACAAATTTTAATTGTTTAAATTTTAATAATGCTAAAGACTGAAATGTATTTTGTTAGAGAATAATGGCCCAGGTGTATAATTTGTCCTTTCATCGTCGATTTTTCTTGACAGTTGTTCAGTTTTATTTGAGGTGATCTAATAGCGGATCACTTTCAGTAAAATTAACAGTTGTCAGTGGATGTTAAATTATTTTTTGTCCACTAGTTTGTGGATATAAAATAATTAGTCCTATAGGTCGTACTTTATCGAGCTATTTGACAGCGCATAAACTGTTCAGTTTTGTGCTGTTATTATTGCTGTTAAAGTTTCTAATATTTTGTGAAGTGAAAATTTAAAGAAGATTGGGCATACAACTGTTTTGCCCTTTCAGCGACAGATGTTGCATGTTGCTGCATATCCCTAAATTAGAGGATATACGTGTGTTAAGTTATGCATCAAATATATTTCATTCCTCAAGATTGAAGACTTCTGGTTAGTACCAAATTTGTTTATCTTGTTAAAGCAGAGTTGAGCTAGTTAGTTAGCTTGAGGTGTGGTTAACTGGTTGAACTTAATTGGTACAAGATAATGCTTAAAGTAAGTACACCTTAGTTTTAATGAAACTACAGTCAAGTCTGATTATTTGGCAAATAATACTCTACTCCTATAATAACGTAAGCCTTGTTTAAACAGAAGCTCTAACGAAAAGAGTTATGTTGGCTGCCTGTTTGCATTTAAACAGTTCATTGATTGTGATAGATAAGCTTTAAAAGCTTAACTGAAGTATTAGTACGCCAGTTATTATTATTAACTTCTAAGGCTGTCGAGGTATATTACGCCAGAGCTGTAAGAAAATGATTAAATGATAGGTCTAATCGAGTAATATTTGCCAAATATCATTTGGCGATTATAGGGGGTTAGTAATTAGTATGGATATAAGGAAATTCCTTAATAATTAATGAGCAATGATAATGCACTAGTAAGTTGCTAAAAAATTGGAATTACTTAATTAGGGTAACACTGAACGCCTAATGTGAGTAGGGAATGTTGCTAAAGTAGCTGTCCATGTTTCATTTAATAGCTTAGCATTCAGTTAAAATCAACGCCCCGAAACTGGGCGGAAGTAGAATTAATGCTATAGCAGCGAGACGAGGTCACAAGTTTTTTTTAAATAACTAACCTAAAACATATTACGAATGCTGTGGCCTAATTATCATCGCTTAAGGCTAATGCTATGTGGCAAAACAAGTTCATTAAATCCGCGTAGACGGAAAGCGATGGTATGCGATTTCAATAGAATAAATGATACAAGGGGAAGCCCATCCAAGGGCTATGTTCCCTAAAAAACGTGTATAGTATAGCGATATTTTTCTGATTACTAGAGATGGTTGCACAACACAGTTAAACTAATAAAATATTCGCAAGTTAGTAGACGTTTCGCTGGTGCACTCTGATTCATTAGCTTTCCCTACAAATCCTGGCGTCAAGTTTGATGACTTAAATGAGTTTCAAAATTACATACGTATTATTTCAATTATATATATTATATTTGTTTATAATAGATTATATAATATTATAAATTAGTCACCTAAATACCAAAATATTACTTGGGGGAAATCAACTGTTTGCTAATTTTTTGAGAATGGTATTATTTATAAAATTTGCCATGAAAACTAGGCTATTAAGTGTGGACTATTAGGTATATCACTAGTAGATAATGCTGAACCAAAAGTCTGAATTGCTTCAAACTAAATAATTCAGAAAATTTACCTTAAATTATGAAGGAAAATAAGTCTGCCCTTAGAGAGCGAATGCTCAGAATTTTATTTAATCTTATGCCAGTTTTCTTGCCCCAAGTGGCACCCTTGGTGCAACCCTTACTCTATCTAGAATCAGATTACATACAGATATTTCTGACTGATTTCGGTGTTAATGTTGTGGTAAGAAACCGCCACAAACTTTCAAATTGGACACTGTGAAAGTTAGCTCGCGACATAGAGCCGGCAAGGAAAGTTTAAAAAATTTTGAGAAAGTGCAATTGTATGAAAGCCTCCACTCTGGATATGCAGATTATGCTTTTCCATTTTATAATGGTACGTAATTTGAGTTAGTACCAAAATCAGCCACATTTTTCAGTTCAAATTTGTACATAGACTTGTGCGTTTGTGTAATTGGCTGGAGAAATGAGAATTGTAGAATTCCATACTACCGATGGTTTTAATGGGATCTAGCCTCCTATTCCCTCTGGGCTAGCTAATGTTAGTCAAGATTTGACCACCATCTTGAGATGGTGTAGAATTTGCTTATAAAAAATAAATCGCTATAAAACTAGAATTATATTAACTTACTTTAAGTAACAAATTTGCTAGGGAGTCTCGCTTAAATTCATAGTGGCCTTAACGAAATTGCTAACTCTTCACTTGTTAGCTTCATTAGAGGTAAAGCCAACCATCGGGGTTCCACACTATGGATTAATTCCCTGACAAATTTTTCCTGGCCTAATAGTTACTGGTATGACCCACCCAAGAGTAAGTATACAGTTTATTTATGAGGGCGCGGAACGCTATAAAGACTTAGATAAAAGACGTAGATAAGTAGTTAAAGAATTTTTTCCTGCAACTTGGATAGTTAAGGTAAAGTGTATATAGTCATCTTGTATATCTTTATATGCTGATAAAAAATGCGTTAACTGCTTATGTTAACTTCTTTTTGTAAACAATTTTTGCTGAAGCCCAATGAAATTTCACACATAACATGTGATATATATACACATACATTAGCGGATTTTTGATGTTTTATTAAATTAAGGCTATAGATTTTGCCCTTTTTCTTCATTCAGTTATAGTTATAACTGACCTTTACACGTTACTGACAATATATATGACATTACATATAATTTATATACGTCTAACGGTGACGAAACGGGCATAATTGAAAAAAGGCTTTTAAACCTGTAATTTGTATGCCTTGAATATAATGTGTGTGAAGTTACCTTGGATTACAGCAAAAATTGTTTACACAAAGAGAAAAATAATTCCGAGTATTAAAGATAATCAGCATATTTTGTGAACATAGTTACCTCAGATAACGGTTCTATACTAAACATAAGCCATCCATCTTGCAGAAGAAAAATAATTTATAATTATTATATACATATTTTGTAAACCAGAGTCGTTATCGTGTTACAAGCGTCATAAAGGTTTCATTTTTTAACTAAATGCTTGTCCATTCAAATATTCATGTAATGTGATATTGGTTTTAGTATAAGTGGACCACAGTACCATACATTTTACTTCGTCGGACAGAACAAACTATTTATATTAATGCCCAGACACAAACAAAATAATGTAGTTCGTCTTTCTTTCTTAATGTCTTTTAGATGAATATTACAAACAATACCACAAATGTTACAAGAAACCCATCAGGATCAGTTACACCTGATCCTGCATTGTAATAATGCATTGCGGGTTTTATTTGTACTAAAAAATATCTATAATTGATAACGAAGTATTTATTGGTTATCCTACTTAAAAATTCCCTAACTTTTTCTAATTTTATAGTATTTAGCCTATTTTCCCCTTATTTTTGCCATTTTCCAAGACATTTATTTCCCTGACCAATATTATTCCCTGACTTTCCAGGTCAGTGTGAACCCTGCAACTGTCTTATCTGCTTCAGCCCCCTAAGGAAGAAATAATGAGAAAAAGATGCATTTTTTAATCCGATCGAATATAATATAGTTAATGATCGATTTAATTTATTCATATGCTTTATAATTTATTTGAAGTTTAGTTGGGTTAAATTTAAAAAAAGCTTAAGAGTATAACTTGTTAAAAGTTAGTCAATGAAATCATTGGGATTTGGAGGGGAAAGTGCTCAAGCCTTCACGTAGAACCATATGATATGTATTCCTGGCTTGGGAAGCAGTTGTTACAATATGTATGACGCAAGCCTGTAGAGAGAGAGAGGGTATAAACCCAAATCAACTCGTCAATAATATATAAAAACTTAACAATAAATACGAATAGGCGGAGGTTGCATTAATTGCGTCCGAATTTTTTAGATAACTAAAAAACAGTATGGTTTTGCGGCAGGTGATTATGAGCAGGGCTGCATATTTGTGCCCTTATTGTGTCCAGGTGCCTCATATGAAAACCGACAATATATCGCTCCAGGTCCATTAAGTTTGACGTGTAATAACGTACCAAGTCCTATGAACTCCCTTGCTTTGAATAAAGGAAGAGAACTTGCAATATTGCCCAAAATTAAACTGATTCTTCCCCCTAATTTCTTCTTTAAACGAAGGTAATAGGTAGTTTTATAAATACCGAATAGAGAAAACAGTAAACTGCAACAACTGCATAGCTTAAAGTCCAAAACCTTATTAATAGACAGACAAATTTTAGTAATATATGAACCCAGCAATATGTGTGGCTTAGAGGTAATAAACGAGTTTTATTGCATTAATTGCAAACATTAATCCCAAAAATATTTGTTTGGGAAAAATTTAAAACTTCTAAAACCTAATTGGAAAGTTAGCGACACTGAAGAGTTTAAAACTGGACCCTTTTGCCTAAAATATTTTATCCTTAGTCATCTGACTGAAAGGAAAGTAAAGCTTCTAGCTCAGGCATACTATTTTTCTAGGGAGAGTGTTTTGTTGGGAAGCTAATGATGGTGCGGGATAAATATATTAAAGTTTAAGCTGTTTTTTGGATTTTATTCGTCCCTGGCGATTGTCAGGGTTACAATAAGGATGATACAGTAACCAATATGACATTAATTCACAATGCTATAAAAAATAATATGACTTTTTTTTATCCAAGAGAATAACTTATTTTTTCCCCAGTATATCACAAATGCTAATTCAGGCTCGTAGCCAGGTATGGGCAAAGTAGATGCCCCTGTGGAGAAAATTTAGCTCCCCCTGACGAAGTCTTTTTCCGTGGAAGTCTCTTATAAGATCTTTTGATATCAACTTCTCTGGCCATTGCTTTCGCCCCCCCCCCCCCCAACGATTTATGATTGGCGACAGGCTTAAGCTGATTTGTTCTGTTTACATGCTTAGCTAGCTAATACTGGAAAAAAGGACTAAGTTAATGAGTTAAGTAGGACTAAGTTAAATAGTTCAGTTGTACTTTCAACTTGATCAATTTACTTTTATAGGATATAGTAAAATTGTTTCCCCTTTTTCAAACCATATACTACTTACGCTAGATCGTGGCCACGATATTATTTAATTGAGAAATAAAATTATATAATAGCCGATAAATATTACGTTAAAAACTATCGCCTCTTGAGGTGTACATTCAGTAATCTGGACTTCATCTCCCTAGTTTTAGTGTACCGGACTGGATTCGGACACTAAAAGTCTGATGTTAAGAAGTTAGAGTAAAAAATTAAGCACAAAGGTAAAGATGCAAACATTAAACAAATTTGAGATGGGAGCAAAATTTAAACGCGAATTTTAGTTTAAAATTTGAGTTGTTCAAGAGAAGATAAATAAAATTGAAGCTGTGAAAGAGCATTAGCGTTTTTAGCCATTCTATCTATTGGACTATTTAGGTCACCATGTACTTTTATCATCAACCAACATAATTGGAATTCTGTTGGTCGATGATAAAAGTAATTGGTGACCTGGTAATATAATGGTACATTATATTGACCTGGTACATTGAATCTAACACAATTTAATAGATATGAACAGTCTATTTTGCTGTTAAAATTTTAAGAGTATCAGATGATGAGAAATGGTGCTTATTCTCTTATTAATAAACACCATATTTAGTGAGTTCAGTAAACTGTCGTAATCAGAATCATTCTTAATTTGAAATTTCATCTTATAAGCAATTATTCTAAGCAATTTACTTTGAACTTTGAATGAGGAAAATAAAATGACGAGCAATATTCAATTAAGGATTGCATTAGAGAGCAATATAATGTTTTTTTTAATTGAGTCTATGGATATATCTTTAGAGTTTCTATTGATAATAATTGAGTCTATGGATAAATCTTTAGAGTTTCTATTAATAAACCCCAATAATCTCACTCTTACTGACCAGCATGTCAACATGGTTGTGAAACGTAAGAGAGGAGTTAAACATAACTCCAAGATCTTTAACTACATGTTCGACTGTAAAGATGGTGTTGTTAAGTTAATCAAATAGCTTTAAAGAACGAGTGAATCTTGTGACACAACATTTTGAAGCATTTATTACTATACTATTTTTAGTGGACCAGGTTTCTAATGAATTTAGGGTCACTCTAGAGATTGATACAGTAATTTAAACAGGTATTAATTTATCGTCGTCTGCAAACAACAAAATTATACAAAATTTATAGTACTGGATAGATTAACAAATAAACAACAAGAGGGAGACCATTAATGGTTAAATATTAGAGGAGCCCAATTAGCACCTTGCGGCACGCCAGATAAAACATTTATAACATCAGAAATAAAGCCTTTTAGTTTAACAAATTGTTTCCTGTCAGACAGGTAAGATCTGATCCAAGATAGAAATGGATCACTGATTCCTAAAGCTTACAATCTCGTAAGCTTTGTAACGGTGGAAAATAAATTTATAATTTTTATTGGAGAGTCATCTAAGTAAAAGTCTTCAATGACTTCAAGAGTCATTGAAGCAGTCATCAAAACCACTTAAACGGACTAGTTTAGCCAAGAGTTGAAAATCGGACTAGAGTTTACAGAGTCATTTTGTAATACATGTAAATGTTCAAAAAATGGGAATAAGTAATTTATATTAAAGAGTAAATTTTAAGGTTAACCATCACGTCGACTTAATAAATAAAAAAATAATTTTCAAGTTAAAATGTTGAAACATTTCAAAAACAACGGTTGACATATATACTATACTTGAAGTTATTTACTTCATGCAGAAGTAAAGGGATGACGTCAGAGGTGGTTTGAGGTAGGTCAGTTCAAACCATCTTTTTCGTGTCGACGCTAGTAACCGCCTGGACTCCTCTACCTAGCCTTATACATTGTCACCTATATATGTACACTTGTATTATTGAATTTATTTAACATTTCATTATGGTTGTACGATCATGTTGTATTCAGTATTGTTTCAAATAAGTGGTATTGATTTTTTTTTTGTCAGATGTAAACCAAGTATGTTTTTTATTGTAATAATATTACAATAAAAAACATACTTGGTTATTATTTGGCATAAATGTAAACCAAGTATGTTTATTATTGTAATAATATTATTTACAATATTAATAATATAATTGTAATAAGGCGCGGTCGAATATCTAGAACGTTGGATCACCAACAACTTTTTTTATAATTTTTTTTTCAAAAATTTTCAGTGATTAGCCGGATTTGTGATAAATGAAGCCTATTCCGTAATCTGCACGCTCTTTTGGTTATCTCAAAGAGTATTTACATTCACTCAACGATTTATTTTTAATCTAACTTGGTACATACATAACTACTGTTAGACGACAATGTTGACAAATATGACATGTCAAAATATAACACAAAATATTGACGTCTAACAGTAGTTATGTATGTACCTAGTTAGATTAAAATAAATCGTTGGTAATGTAATACTCTTTGAGATTAACCAAAAGAGCGTGCAGATTACGGAAATAGGCTTCATTTATCACAAATCTGGCTAATTACTGAAAATTTTGAAAAAAAATCATAAAAAAAGTTTGTTGGTGATCCAACGTACTAGATATTCGACCGCACCTTATAGTATGGTTTCACCATACTATTACAATATACAATACAATAAATAAATACTTGGTTTACATTTGACAAGTTAAGTTGAGTTTCCACTACTTAATATATTTTTGCGTGTGGTATTGGTTTTCCCTTTAAATAATGATTAGTAACTTATTAGGAGACTGTCATAGGCGTTTCAAAGTGAAGTTGCTGGGTTGACAATAGTTAAGGGCCCTATTTACATTGAGATGCAATCATCAGCTCCTTCTCCTTGGTGGCAAGCCAGCGGTGTGAACGAGTTTTATATTTCTTTTGCTATATTTTGAGATATCAAACAATTCAGGTGTTCGTAGGTATCAATTATAAGAGATTTTAGCAGTTGTCATAAGTGCAGCAGTTTTATTTGCCTGCATAGATCCAGGAGTATACAAAAGAAATAAATGAAACGATAAGGGTACGATATAATCAGGCACTACACCCTATATACTCTTGCAAACACTACCTCTATAGGTGATTCACTTTTCTGGCAAGCCGGCAAGGAGAAGAAGCTGATGATTGCCTCTCAATGTAAATAGGGCCCTTAACTTTTGCAAACCTAGGAACTTTACTTTGAAACGCCTATGACAGTCCACCCAATACGGGACAGAAAAGATGATTTCCCTTCTTTTTTGGACCAAAGACTTGGCGGTGAGTATTTTGCCACATAAGTGGTTTTTGGTAAGATTTCATAACATTTTGTACGGCTCCTGTTTCATATAAAAACATGAGTAGATAATGCTGTGAAGAGTGTCAAGGTATTGTATGTATACACCTTGAGAGGTATTGTGTATACACTCTCAAGCTTTGTTTACTGCGGCGCGTACAACATAGGATTTATAAATTTGGGATTTAGTTAAAAAAGGATCAGAAAAAATCCATATCCTCAAAGACCAAAATGCATTCATTAGCAAAGAGTGCAGATGTAATGCGTTAAGTGTAAGAACGTCGAATTTGAGATTTTATAAAGTAGGAATGCACACGAGCATAAGACAAACCTAAAAAGTCCTCACATATCAAAAATCCGTTCAGTAGTTAAGGCAGTAGGTGCGTCAATGTATAAAACTATCGTTCGCTAGCTTAGTTTTTTGCTCTGCGATTGGCGTAAGAATGATGAATTTGAGATTTTATGAGGTAGGAATGCATACGAGCATAAGACTAATACAAAAGTCCTCATATGTCAAAATCCGTTCAGTAGATTAGGCTGTAGGTGTGTCAACAAAAAGTGCAAGAAGAATAAGAAGTCGTCAAAAATGTCATTTGGTCATAGGCCGATTAGGATAATTTTTTCTTATTTTTGATCTACAAGGCACGCCCTTTAAAAATATTATAATATTATCTATGTACCTATAGCCGTTTTAACGCTACAAACCCTTAAAACCCCTAATTTGTTGCGTACAGTATAATATACACTGGCAGCTTAAGTCGATTTTTGACTTTTTTACTGACTAAGCGGCGTATTTTTGCTTTTTTTCTTGAATTGGCGGGGCGGAACGCTGCTGCGTTCCTAAAAAGGTATTCAACCCAGTGTTCAACACATCGCGTAGACGAGGTGAATGTTTTTATTAATATTTTAAGGTATATTTTCAAGAAAATTTGGTTTGAAGTAGTAAAAATTGAGTCGCATTTTTCAAGTCCGGCTTTTGGACTATTATTAGAGGATTATGATTATTTACATGATCAAGATGAAATAGATTATTATTAGAAGAAATAGATAGATTATTATTAGAATATAGATATACCTTACATTCTTTATTGGCCCTAACATAAATAAAAACTGTGAAGTTTAAATGTTAATAATTTTAAATACAACGATTGACGTATAAGATTCAAATGTAAGTAGTATATTGAATACGGGAATAAGAGGGATGACGACAGAGGTGGTTTGAGGAAGGTCAGTTCAAACCATCTTTTTCGTGTCGAGGTATCTAACCACCTAGACACTCTACTACCTCGTATTGATGCAGTTTGATATGTTAACTATATATGTCAACTAATATTAACGACAATTTATTAATTATATACGATTATTTAGCACTCATTAGATTACTTTTTTCAAAGTGTAATTTAAATGTTTCCTTTTTTACTTTGATGCAAATATTTTAAGAGAGTTAAGCTAAAAGTTGTTGTTGTCTAAGCCTTATTACCCTGATTTTAATTTACAAAATAACGCTTTTTAAAGGCGGCTGTAAAGTGGCTACTTTATAGCCTCAAAAACGTCAGTAAATAACAATTTTATTGCTAAGGCTAAAATAGCATTGTATATTAAATCGCTTCGCTTGCCAATAAATAAACTTTCATTTTGCTAAGAAGTTTTTTTTAAATTTAGTTCCCCTCGCCTGAAGGCTAGGCTTGATTAAACAAAATTACAACAGAGGCAAAAGCTGAGAATGAAAAAATAAAATTTGACTGACGAGGGAAAGCCGAGATAGGTAAATTAAATTTTGATTGACGAGGCAAAATTTAATTACCAGGTAATCAAACGTTTCCTTTTGCTGCACAGTGGCCTACCAAATTTTATCTATTGACGGCAGAAAAAGTACGCAAAAGAATTTTGTTTTAACTTATTTTTATAACTATTTATAATTTAATCTAGCTAACGAACGGGGTTTTTTGCGAAGTTTCTACATTTTTTTAACAATTTAAAATGGTTGAAATTTTATTTTGGGTATCTGTTTAGTGGTACATGGTGGGTACATGTTTAAGGATACCCTTTAAAGAAGTCACTCAACTTGGCATCTCAGCTGCGATCTTAGTGGGCCAAAACCTGTTACGTTTTCATGTTTTTTGCACTCATAATACAGCAAATTCTTTCAAATAAAGTTTAAAGCTAAGTAAATTTTTTAAAAATACGTTTCTGTTGGTTTACTCTCTATTTCGAACAGTTACAAAGATTTCAAGTAAAAACACGGTTTTTTTTTATTATTTTACTATGTTAAGAGACTAAAAATTATCACTTTGACGCGAAATTATTCCGTATTAACTACCATAACTCAATGGCAAATCGTTTAAACATTAAGATTGTTGGATATGGTGTAGTCAACTAATTTTTTAATTTCTATATCAGTTTATAAACAGGCCAAATAGCCTAATTTACAAAGTTTGAAAGAAAAACATATTGTTTAAAAAGAGGAATTAAACAAAAAACTAAACACAAATAAAAACATTACACAAAGAAAAGTTAAGAAGCATATAAATAAATCAAGCAATGAGTACATTAATAAAAATAAAAAAAATATATGTAGAATATAATATAGGAAAGTTAGTAATAGAATATTAAATATATATACATTAACATAAAAAATACACACATATACATACATACATCCACACAAATATACTCACACATATATATACACACACATACATGCACACATATAAATACACACACACATACATACAAACATACACATATATACACATTCATATATCCATACAAAAATTAATAAAAATAATAAATATTACAGACATTACAAAAATTCAGTAAAAGTATATTAAGGAAAAGAAAAAAATACACAAAAATTGCAAAAAATAGGATAGAAATTAAATTATATTAATAATCTTATAAAATACGGAAATAATTTATATATTTTATTAATTATTTATTATTAATAATTATTTATAAGATAAAACCAAAAAGTGAATAAAAAATTAAAAAAGGAAAGAAAAAAAATATATAATCAAAATAAAATAGTGTAAAATAAGCAATCAACGATTACGGTAAATGTCGAATTAAAAGGAGGAAAATTATAATTATAGTAATGATTAATAGAAGATAACAATAAAATAAGTCATAAAATAATATTAATTTATATGAATACAGACTTACAGAAAACAATGATGTCATTTAAAAAAAAAATATTATTGTTATATTCCAATAAACTTAGGACTAAAAATAAAGTCTGTGTTACCAGTGGATTGGATTCAATGGATAGGAGAATAAACAAGTTATTACCAAAAATTACAGCTGCAGAGCACTGGCCTTGGTAAACAGCTCTGGAAAACAGAATTTTAACTGTATCTTTGAAACATTTATTGCCTGTTTCGGCCTCGGTATATTAAAAAAAATATAGCCTCGTGTAAAATATGATATGATATAACTTCACGATCTTTGAAATGTGTCCGCCATCTTAAGTTTTCTAATGTTATGAAACTTGTTGCTTTCCTCTTATTTTTGTAGGTACCGTTACTTTCACCATCTCTTTGTTTTGTTTACGCTTTAATTTAATTTGCATCGTTTAATTTTTGTAAATTTTATTACATTTTCGTAGTTGATCTATTAGCTGATTACTTCAATACTGTTCCACGTGTATTTTGTTTTGCGGAGAATTGAAAAAATCATAAAAGAGATTAATTTCTGAGCTTTGATTTACAACCAAGGTATGTCAATCTTTTTCAACTATTTCTATTTGTTATCTAATTTATTACCCGTATTCCTACATTTTAAGTTTTATTGACGTTTAATTGTTTCCGATTTTATGAATTGTTTGAGTTAAAAACATTTTTACCTAGTATAATATTCGTAAATAGACGTTCTCGTCTCTCTGTGTTTACGTTCCATATAATTGGTAAATTTTGACATGATTACCTATCTTTTTATCGTAGGATTTGTATTTCAGTTATTTTAGCTGTTCGTGATTCAAATAATTTTAAATATTGGATATTTCTTGTATATTTTGTGTAAAAAGTGAGTTCAAGGTCAACGAAAGAGTTTGTTTTTATTCTGAGGTCCAGCACTCAACTTTTTACCCTACTCATGACTTTTAACTTTACAGATATATTTGTTTCTGTATTGTTTATTGTTTTTTCATGACATTTATTCTTAAATGTTATATAATTATAGTAAAATAAAATTAACACGTGACTTTGCTCACGTATTTGGGTCTTTCAATATGACTGAAAATGTTAAAAAAAGAAAGTTGGCTACTAGCGAAGGCTACTATTAGCGACTATTGTTATTATAGAAGAGGTTATGCCAATGTTAAGTGGCCTGTCATTAATAAAGGTTACATTGTGTTACAGAAATTTGTACAAAAAAACATAATAATCTTTTGTCAATTACAAAGTGACAGCCATTTAGTCGTCACACCACACTTTTAGACCGCGTATCGTATGGGATACGATCTCTTCAATACGTTAACTTTAAGCTGTATGGAACCATGCGGAGGGATCCAATCGCATCGCTAGAAATAGGAGATGGAATCTAAATGGATCCCCCGATACGCTGTCTTTTTGTGTGTGTACCTTTAGAGACGATCGTATTTAACGGATAACCTTCTCGTCAAACTTTTTATTTCACTTTACTTTCACTTCTATATAAAAAAAAAAAAAAAAAAAAAAAAAAAACCGTTTTTGGATCCAAAAAAATAAAAACTTTTTGGGAATATTAATTTTTTTTTTTTAGGTTGTTAAACTTTTTATA
>JACMZG010001859.1:5760711-5860711 GCA_018340805.1 Microvelia longipes
GTTTCAGGCGTTTTAAGGCCTCCTGAGTGGTTTTCACAAAGTTGTCTGTCTGTATGTGTGTGTGTGTGTCTGTTATCGTAGCTCCCAGTGTATTTATGCTAGAGAGTTGAAACTTTGTACAAAAATCAGTCTACCGCTGTAGTAGTGCTGTTCAGAAAATTAATTATTATGACGTCATTAAACTGCAATAATGACTCAGCAAAAATTAAAAAAAAACAATACACAGAAAAATGTTGCGATCGGGTTGAGATTTAGCACACATGTAGTCTTAAATGAGTTAAATATACATACTAAGTTTCGTCTCATTATCAGCATTAGTTCAATTTTTATCAAATGATTTTGTTTACATCTTTTTAAAAATTGTAAACAATTCATAAAATAATCTGATTAATTTGAAACTCAGTATAATTGTATACTTTTATGTATTAAAAAGGTAAAATAAGTTTGGTTTCAATATGACAAGTATATCTATGATTTTTGTTTGATCATAAAAGTTAAGCACTATCGAGCGTAGTCAGTGCTTGGATTGGTGACAGCTGGGAATGAAACGGCTTTATTAACTATCTGAGGATGAGCGAAGCAAGTCTGCAGGGAGGATGGGCTTAGTGAATTCAATAAGGCACGGTCGAATATCCACAGCCTTCTAGAATCATTGGATCACCCCACAAACTTTTGTTTAATAACTTTTTTTCAAAATTTCAAGTAATTATGCCAGATTTTGATACAAGAAGCCTATTTCGTAAATCTGCACCTCTTTTGTTCATCTCTAATATTAACATTCACCCCTCACCGGATTTTATTTTTAGATCTAAACTTGGTACATACATAACCACTGTTAGAACTCAAGTACAAATATGAATGTCAAATATAACACCAAAATATTGACGTCTAACAGTAGTTATGTAATTACCAAGTGTAGATTAAAAATAAATCGTTGAGTGAATGTAAATACTCTTGAGATAAACCAAAAAGGCGTGCAGATTACGGAAATAGCTTCATTTTCACAAATCCGCTAATTTACTGAAAATTTTGAAAAAAAAAGTTATAAAACAAAAGAGTTTGTTGGTGATCCAATTTTCTACGAAGGCCGTTGATATTTGACCGCGCTTATTTGATGAGGAAAAGTTCCGAGGTACCCTGTACCCGATTTATAAACTGTTTTATTTTAATTGACTTAATAAGCACCAAAAGTTACTAAATTCACGACAAACACCGAACGACAAGCAAAGAAAATTGTTGAAGAGCAAACTCTACTTAACAAAATATTTATCAGACTGTTAAGAATTAAATTCTAGGTTAATAATGAAGACTTCATTTCTTTAGAGTTTTTTTCTTAAAAATAAAACTGTTTATGTAAATAAAAATTCTAAAGGACTGAAGTCTTCATTATTAACCTAGAAAGCAAACTCTATTCTTCCTTGTTACATAACCTGCGTTTCGCACCTTTTTTGTTATAACCTTAGAATAATACTATATAGAAGGCACAGACCGTAAACACAATGTAATTCCACTGATAACATGAAAGCCGTTTGACTGCGTAGCACCTAAGTAATGCTGCCAACCTGACAAAAAAAACATTATTTAAATATGTATCATAAATAGTCTATTAATGAAGAAAGATTCGTAAAGAACAAATGTATAATTAAACACCCTGCGAATATTTAAGTAAAACTGGTCTTAGAGCAAAGGGGCGCGGAATTATAATAATTTAGATAAATAGCGTTAACTCAAATTAAAATCTTAAAATATTGTAATAGCAGCTCGATAATTATATAGTATTTATAGAATTCAATAATAATATAATAGAACATAATAATTCAGCAACCGGATATTGTCAACTTTTTTTTAGAAAATTGAAATTGTAAAGGGCACATTACTTAGGTGCATATGAACCGGCTTATCGGTTATCATGAGTGCTCCTTCCATTATATATGTATTATTCTATAGTTTATAAACCATGCAAAGGTAAGTTAATTCCTATTTCCCTATCTTATATGACGTCCATGGGGTCACAAAAATTCCCCGATGTGTCTCCACCTTCATTCAAGATCCTCATTTCATAACATATAAATATCTTTTATCTAAGAAAGTTAATATGTTGTGTAGATGTTTTACAAATGCCTCCAAACAAAAAATTCACTTGTTGCTTCTTTTCCAACAACTCCTGATTTGACTAATATTTTATCCTCTTTCATACTAATGTATTTGTTTGTACTAAAGTTTGTTGTGCTGGCTAACTCTAACTCATGGAAGTTCTTCACATTCAACAGGTTACACATCTATTAATAACTTTTTGTGTGTGTTTGTATTTGGTTTTTTTCCACGAGTAGATTAGTGCGTTTTTTGTGTTGTGTATTCTTAGAGTAAATGTGTTTTGTAATTGTTGATGACCTCTTGGAATTCTTAAATTTTAATGTACTTTATATGGTTAAATCCATTTTAGCAAAGTGCTCATCAGAAATTGACGCTCATGAGGTGGAAGTGAAGAGAAGTGATTCTATGTTTTCTTACTAGGTATTAGAGTCAGACTCACTCTAATACCTAGTAAGAAAACATAGACTCACTTCTCTACTTCCTTAACATCTCAACGGGTTTGCACTGATGATGGCCTCTAGTTAGGTTGAAAGCGCTTTGCCAATAAAGTTTTGTTTTGTGGAGAGGCTTATTTTCTTTTATTATTTGATTTTAAATAAATTAAATCATGAAACTTGTATCAAAATAAACAAAACACTATTGATCAAGAGAAATCAGCCTAATTTAAAAAAAAAACATGTGTATCATGAAGCAAACCACTCAATGCATTTCCTTCATTCCATTGGTTGTAATGGTCAATCCCCTTTTCTATGCGAATATTTGTTTTCTCCTCTCTTATCAAAAGTTTAAAGAGTACATAAGCGAAGAATAAATTTAAAAAAAATCAATTAAAATAATATGTCAGTTCTAATGAACTGGGTTTGTGTTATTATTGGTATTTTTCCACTTTCTGTTTTTGCACTTCTTTGGTCTTAAGCAAATTAGTTAGTGTTAAGTAGCTATAAAACGACACACGGCTAAAATCAGTTGACAGTGTGAGAAAATAATGCGAGGGAGCCAATGAGGTTAGTCCTGGATGTTAAACCACGCCCTCTATTTTAAATCAGGCCAACCTTATTGGCTCCAACACTATTTTCCCTCTCTGTGAAATGATATTAGTGTGTCTTATTATAATTTCATTTCTTTCTTTTTCTGATTTTTATCAACTATTTAACTTTAGTTTTTTTTATTTATTTTTAATTTCACAATTGAATATATATTTTTTAAAATTTATCTAGTTATTTCATTTGAGTAGTTAATTGTAGACCATATAGTAAGTACTAGGTTTGGTTGTGTTCCGTTGACAGCCTTCCAATAATAAGTGAGGAAAGAAATTCTATTAGTATATACTAACCTACTCCTTGAAAAGGTCTTTATACACCAATAAAATTCTTCCCTTGCTGAATTCTAAGCTGCTGTCAATCGATTATAAAACCTATTATTTTCAGTCATTAAGATATTATTACTAGATTGGCATTACTGCGTTGGGCCTTTGTAACCTAAACATGTTTAATTTAAAACAAAACATAATCATCAAAAAAAGAAAAAATCACAGTAATTCGTATAATAGAAAGTTTTTTTTTTAATGAATTACTTTATTGGCAAAAAATTAATTGTCCTCTCCGGGATTCAAACCTGGAACTTACAAAACACATAGATGATATGATAAATCCTTAGAATAAATACTAGAATAGAAGGAGCGACAGGACCGGTAAAAACACAATGTATATTCCACTGATAACACGAAAGCCAGTTTGACTGATGCACTTTAGTAATGCTGCCAAACCTGACAACAAAACATTATTTTATATATGTGTCATAAATCTCTTAATGAAGAAAGATCGTAAAGAACAAGTATTATAACTTAAAACACCTGCTGAGTATTTAATAAAACTGGTCTTAGATGGCAAAAGGATGGCGGAAACACAAGAATCTACATTTAGTTACGAGGACTACTTTTAATATAATTTTAATAAATATGTTAAACTACAATTTTAATATTGCAATGAACCAATATTTAATTAGTATTTTATGAATAATTAATCATTAATTAATAATAGAACATAGTAATTCAGCAACCGGAAGTATTGCCAACTTTTTTTAAAAAATTGTATTGTAGGGTGGCAGCATTACTTAAGTGCACAGTGAACGGCTTTCGTGTTATCAGTAGTGCTCCTTCTATAAAGTATTATTCTAAGGATAAATAAAAAACAATTAAATTATAATAACCTTAACAGGAGGTGATTACAATAAGGTTATAGAGAACCCCCAACAAATGTTTCAAGCCTCTCAATGTATTGAGATGGGCTATGCACCCTCTAGTAATGTATATCTCTTTGTTTTTTAGTTATTAATTTAATCACTAGTTGTGTTAACGGAGATTTTGTGTTCAGCATGTTTATGGTAAAATAAAAACAAACACTTGAGTTTATAACAAGTATATTGTCAAACCATAATTATATGTCAATAAATAAGGAACTAACTGGTTTCAACTGTTAAAAAGTTTTTCATAAGTAAAAATGTTTTACTTATGAGCAGCTAATGATCTTCAGTACTGGAATACATGGTTAGACACTTACTTTCAACTATTTATTTAAAAATAGTAATGCTTTAGAATTCAATATGGTTTTTATAAAAGTAGGTGGGATTATGAATTTGAATGAGCACCATGGAGTTGTTCATAATGAAAGGCACGAAGAAAAGAGTCTCTCCACAAAACTATTAATCTATTCAAAGCGCTTTCAACCTACATGAGGCCATCATCAGTGCCTGTACATAGAAATAGAAACCATAAAAAAAATTAATCATAAATAGTCAAAACTAAAACAATAAATAAAAACAAATAAATAACAAACAAAGAACAAAGTTAAGACAGTAAAACAAATATAAATTAAATATGAATAAAAATTACCAGATATAATAAAAAGAATAAACGGCTATGAAAAAGACATTAAAGGTAATAAATACAAGTCAAACTGTGGAATTCGCAGTTTTCCATCTCTTCTTTTTCGACTCGACGATGTCGGTGAGTCGTAATAGACTGGTTGGAGGTGGGGGCGGCACCTTCAGAAGAGCAAGAAGGGGCGACCTTTCCTTAGGTGGGATTAAATTAAAATTCGTGCAGGGAGTAAAATAAAATTTTGCACGATGAAGGAAAAGCAGAGTCTGCCTATCCAGAGTGGAGCCCTTCATATGATTTGGTCATGCTCATGTGATTTTATGAATCACACAAATTTCAGTTTTCTTTAAATAAGTGGTTTCCTGTGGGTTGTATGCAAAACATGAAGAGGGCATTTTTTAAAGGTGATGAAATTTTCTATAAAACGAGTGTTTAATCATCGAAATCAGATGACTAGAATCAAAGTTATGGCTCTTTCAAAAAACACCAAAAAAATGGTTATTTTATGCTAAATCAGCGAATTCCTTTGAAAAAATATTGGCTTTTTGTGAATTTTTTTGGCCATTTAACAAATATCATATCTTTTGATGTGGTTATCCAATTTTGAAGAAAAAACACTCGTTATATAGAAAATTTTATCAGCTTTAAAAAACGTTCTCTTAGTATTTTACAGACGACCCACAGAGAACCACTTATTTCAAGAAAACTGTAATTTGTCAATTTTCAAATATTTTGAGCGAGAGCGAGTGCATTCATATGATGATAAATAAATAAAAATCTTTATTTGCATAAATACTAATATAAGTACAATGGCAAATTGTCAAAGTACAAAAATTAGAAGTAATATAAAATTACTCAAACATAATTTTATTAGAGAAGTACTCATTAATACTATAAAAAGGCTGCTCTGTCAAGGTTTTTTTACGGCTTTTTTGAAACGATCTATTGGCAACTGAAAGATGAACCGAAAGGTTGAAAGCTGCTCTTGTCAATAAATATTCATATGTGAAGAGACTGGGTTTTTATTAATATTACTATGGCAATCTTGAAATTTTACATCTAAATGATTAAAAAGTTTAACCCCCAATACACTATGACCACTTCGACTTAATAAGCTCTACTCAGGAAAGGTAGACTATGCTTTTCCTGGTCTACAAAAAAATTGTTAATCTATGCAAAGTCAACGAATTTCTTTGAAAAAATATTGGCATTTGGTGCATTTTTCAGCCATTCAACAAAGTTATCAGATTTTGATGAAAAAACACTCGTTTTATAGGACATTTTTATTAGCTTTAAAAAATGTTCTCTTCATGTTTTCCATAAGACCCACAAGGAAAGTTGAGGGAGGAATGTGGGGATCGATTCCATTTGGCTCCCTAATACCAAAACATATGTCGAATATAGATATATATATATATATATATTATTATAATATATATATATATATTTATATATATATATTTATATATATATATTATTATTTTTATTATATATTATATATATATATATATATATATATATATATATATATATATTATATATATATATAATTATTATATTATATATTTCTAGAATGTTTATAGTGAACACTCTATCTTTTAAACGGATAAATGTATTTTAATTAAACTCGGTACAAAAATCAGAGACTGTAACAAGAGTCTCTGATGAAAGTAAAATTTTCAATATTTTTGAGCTAATTTTGAAGAATCATTAAGCTACACATAGAGATAATATTAGAGAGAGATTATTACTAGAGAGGCCCTTTTGGTTAAACTTTGAAACACGGAAAAAGTAACCTGACCACTTTCGCTATAAATATAATCAAATAATCAGTTCAAAATTACAATAACTTATATAGAAGAATATTAAAAATACAAATCAAAACACAAACAATGTGCGGGAAGCCGAAAACAATTGATTTATTATAAATATCATTTTGATACTGCCGAGTATTGCAAACATGAATAGTTGAATAAAGTACTCTTTGGTAAGTACTTACACATTATATTCTTCGGAAATTAATTGAAGGTCAGAGTGAGTTCAGGCTCTGTCGGCGCCCTGATGAGTTAGGCGTAACGAACAGAGTGGGACATGACATTATGTCGAGCCATTAAGATGAGAATGTCGAATGACGGAACAGTTCCCAGATGTAGCATTGCTTTTTGCTTGTTACATTTCCTAGGTGTCTCTCGCACAATTAACTTTGAGTTATTATCTCACTCTTAAAGGAGGTTTCAATGAGGTTAAGTCTCAGTAAGAAATTAAGAATTGGAATTTACATGTTGCAAAAGTTTCTTTCTGTCTATCTATTAGAACACTTAAAACAATTTATTATGCCTACTTTTACTCACATCTATCATATGGTGTGCACTCTGGGCATGCCCTAATTGTAGATAAAATATTTTTTACTTCAAAAGAGAGCTATCAGGACTATGTTTAAACTCCGTCTCACGTCTCATGCTCAGCATATTTCAAAGAAATGAAATACTTAACGTTTATTCCCTGTATTGTTGTTAATTCTTAATATATTCATCTAACATTACAAATTATCAAAGTGGGTCATTATCACTTATATAATACAAGACATAAATAACCTTCTAACCAAGTGTTGTAGACTTGATATAACAACGAGACAAAGCATTATACAATCAGGCTTACGATATTACAATCATTTGCCTCAAAAAATAAAATCCTACTCTGAAAAAAGCTTTGATTTTTATATTAAGAAAATATTAATTGAAAACCCACTGTATGGAGTAGAAGATTTTTAAAATAAAATTTTAATAAAAGTTCTAAGTGCAATATTAATTTTATGGCATTATTTCTTATGTTACTCTTTCTTTATTTTTGCTTGACGTTTTTGTTTGTACTTGTACATTTACCAAATAAAGTTTATTTATTTATTTATTATTACACAGAATCCCTGAGAGCCCAAAAAAGATGTTTTAGGCATCTCAATGTATTTAGATAGGCTATGCCCCCTCTAGTATATACCTCTATGAAGCTTAGTTTTTATACGTGACTGGTTATTTTTAATTTCTTCTTTGTTAACAGGTTGTATAATACACATTGAAAATATTGAGAAGAGTAAGGACTTGCATAAAGCTATCAGGAAGAATTATCGTAAGAGAGTAAAGGCTCTCATACCTCAAGATAAGCGATTCCCTGTCGGTAACTACAAGTGTCATTCATGCTATACCAATTTCACACAGCTGGTAGAATGGGAAGATCATATGATCCTGTATTTGCAGCATAAGGGTTGCTTTCCGTTCTGCCCTAGTACTGGGTACAACTGTGTCGAAGGTTGGACACTACTAGACGATAAGAATTACAAATGTAACGATTGTACGTTTCTAACTAAACATAAGCAAGACGTATTTCAACATATTATAGCTAAGCATAAACCTTTAGCATTGCGATGCGGTATTTGTACGAAAACCTTTACAACACTGCCGTACTTGAAAAAACATCTTTCTTATAAACACGATCCGACGAGAGCTTACTTATCCTGCTCTCTATGCGATTATAAAACAATCGATAAGTATTCGTTAGAAATTCACAATAGAATCAAACACACGGGAGAAGGTTATTTAAAATGTCAGTTTTGCGATTATAAAACAATAACTAATTATAAATTAAAAAATCATATAGCAAATTCTCATAATAAAGACAATAACAATAAAAAAAAGAAGTATAAATGTATTCATTGTGTCTATTCTTCGTTTTCACAAGCTCGGCTTGACGATCACGTTGCTTTAAAACACAGCGATGTCGCCGATATCTATCACTGTGCTTATTGCTCTTATAACTCAAAGTCTAAAATGTACTTGGAAGTACATATATTTAAAATGCATATGCAGGATAAAGTTGTAATGAAGTATAAATGCGTTAAGTGTTTTAAGATGTTTCCGACGCAGTCAGGTTTAAGTACACATATGCGTATTATACATTCGAAAGGTTTAGAAGTTTTTCCTTGTAATTACTGTGAAATGATTTTTCCGGCAAAGTATGAGCTTTTTATGCATAATAATATCAATCATTTGTTACACCCGGAGTTTCAGTGTAACGAATGTTCTTTTAGAGCTAAAACCGATGAGGAATTAAGAGTTCACGTTTACAAACACCACAGGCTCAAGTTTTACTGCCACTACTGTCCGTTTGAAACTCATTTGAAACTTAATATTTATTGTCACATAAACAACAAGCACAACCCGCATTCGAAACGACATAAGTGCCTCGAATGTAATTACAAGTCGAAAAATCGTTGTTTATTACTACAACATATCAACGTGAAGCATAACCCCAACGCGATACATTACGAATGTCATTACTGCGGTTATAAGAATAAAATCAAGCATAAAATGGCCCAGCATATGCAGACAAAGCATAAAGATTTACTTAAACCCAAAAAGGTGATCAAAATGGAAATTGCACCCGACGAATCGTTGAAAGTTAAACCGAAAATTAAAAACAATAAGTCGTTTAAAGCTGTGGAAGTTGTTGGGAAAGCTAAGAGAACGCAAAGCAAACTTACAAGTATTGTGAAAATGAGAAATAAGAAGTCAAAAGTCATTAACGACAATTCTAATGACTTATTTAAATTGAAAAGTAATTCGTTAACTAAACTCGACATTGAAATGATTGTCAATGAAATGTTTTCTTAATATGAATTCCTTTTATTGTACTTAATTTAAAACATGTGGTGAAAATGACAAAAAAACAGAGATTACAAAAATGTATTATTATAAATAGAAATATTTCTATTTTTTCTTACAAAAAAAATAACAGGTGAGCTTAGAAGAAATATTTCTAATTTTGCCTGTTTTTCTTAAAAAAGTAAATAAACAACAGGTGTGCTCTGAAGAAATATTTCTAATTTTGCCTTTTTCCCTTAAAAAAGTAAATAAACAACAGGTGTGCTTAGAAGAAATATTTCTAATTTTACCTGTTTTTCTTAAAAAAGTAAATAAACAACAGGTGTGCATAAGAGAAATATTTCTGATTTTGCCTGATTTCCTTAAAAAAGTAAATAAACAACAGGTGTGCTTAGAAGAAATATTTCTAATTTTGCCTGATTTCCTTAAAAAAGTAAATAAACAACAGGTGTGGTTAGAAGAAATATTTCTAATTTTGCCTGTTTTTCTTAAAAAGGTAAATAAACAACAGGTGTGCTTTGAATAAATATTTCTAATTTTGCCTGATTCCTTCAAAAAGGAAATAAATAACAGGTTTGCTAAGAAGAAATATTTATAATATTACCTTTAAAAAAGTAAATAAACAACAGGTGTGCTTTGAAGAAATATTTCTAATTTTGCCTGATTTCCTTAAAAAAGTTAAAAAGAACAAGTGTGCTTTTAAGTATTAGAAATATTTCTATTTTCCAAACAAAAACAGTTGCACTTAAAATATTTTAGTTGTTTGTCTATCTTCCTTAAAATCAAATTGAAGTGATTTGAAATCAGATATTTTTTACTGCTAATTAGCTGTGCTAATTTAAAAGTAATATTGGTGCTAAATATTTAAGAAGATTAGGAATACGCTTGTTTTTTCTTTGAAATATATATTGTGAACCCTTATAGAAATGATGTTTAACTATAAACATTTTTCATTGTTTAATTTTAAATGTTTAAATTATTGATTAAAGAAATACGGTATTTTAAATTATTATAGGTTTCTCTCCTTTTGCAAAGTTTCTTGATGAAAATTTGTATGGTGAAGGGGGCACCTGGGAGTGTTGGTGTTGTGATGGTTTGCTGAGTCAGCAAAACATTTGAAAAATCAAAAAAATATTTTTTTTAGTTGGGGACCTCTAAAATGGATTTTGGACACAATCCCAGGCGCCCCCTTTGTACCATTTGTATCCACATTTGGTAGGACACAAACCCTATTCGAAACCAGGTTGTTGTGATGGTTTGCTGAGTCAGCAAAAAATTTTAAAAATCAATAAAACTAAAAGTTACAATTTTTCGCCAGAGAAAAGGTCTATATATATATATATATATATGTGTGTGTATTTTGCTAAATCAAATAAAACCGGTCTGGAGTCAATATGACCTCTCTAAGTGACCAAAAAGTTGAAAATAACACTAATCTTTAACTTTTTATATAAGTCAAACTTCAAAAATTAATTAAAAATTTAAATTAGATTCAAATTAACTTTTTGTTAATAAAGTAGTAAACACTTAGAGAATCATTTTTTTCAAAGTTTCATTTTTATCATTATTATGAACAAATTAAAAATGATGCGTGTTCCTTATTATATTGTAAGATTGGTGATAAAAAATAAGTCAATAAAGATAATTTACCTTGTTGGTAAATTAACCTAAAGACTTATATAACGGAGGTCTGAACAAAAACATTTAGTTGCAATTTAATAGATGAATAAGCTCTGTGATTGGTCAATTTCAAAGTGTATGTTACTTAAGTAATTGACCAGTCACAATGGTTAAATGTTTCTTTGCTTTCAAATTAATATAATAGGTCAATTTGCATGTCTGATGTAGTCATTTTCTAGTGAGATTTCAGTAAAAATCTCGGTTTTGACCTTGTAGGAAAATGGATCTTATTGTATAAAATAATGTTTAAGTATTATTTTGGGAATTTTATAATTATTTATTTAACTTAAAATAAAATAAAACAAATAAATAAAATAAAAAAATAAATAAAAATAAAATAAATAAAACATAAAATAAAAAACTTAAATACTCCAAACTGGAGTTTATGAGCCGCTTGGCTGATTTGGAAATCCAAAAAAAGGAGTTGCAATATCTACAGTCTATTGTTTAGTTTAAAAATCCTCAAGGTCATAAGCATTTTGGGGACTGACCAATCAAAGAAGCCGCTGCCAACCCCTCACTTTAAAGAGAAAAAAATCCCTGCCACCATAACCACTGTAGGGAAATTACCTTCTTCCCGACAATCGTTCACTTTGTTTGTGGTTCTTCTTGTGTTTATGTCGTTTTGAAAAACTACTTTCACATTAATCTTAAAAATGATATATCATTTGATACTACCGAGTTTTGCAAAACATGAATAGTTGGCACAATATAATTGTGCGAGAGACACCTAGGAAATGTAACAAGCAAAATGCAATGCTACATCTGGGAACTGTTCCATCATTCGACATTCGTCATCATTGATGGCTCGACATAGTGTCATGTCCCACTCTGTTTCATTACGTCTAACTCATCAGGGCGCCGACAGAGCCTGAACTCACTCTGACCTTCAATTAATTCTGAATTCATCTTTTAATTTCATCTTTAATTTTTAATTCATCTTAAAAATGATATTTTAAAATAAAACTACAAAAAAGAAATGTAAAAAAATATCGCCTAGAAAATACAGGTAAAATAACCTGATTTATTTACATAGTTTTTCTGGCTCCCTTTTTACAGGGATTTTTTTTCTTAAGAATCAGTGGTGTCTAAACTGACCTGTAAAGATTTTTAAAGTAGACGATAGACTGTATTTGGGTGATTTAAAAGTCCAAGAAGGAGTTGCAACTGCTGCTTCGCTCATTTAACTCCTAGGAGAAGATGAAAGATAGCGATTCTATTCCGTGATGATTTGATAATTGTGTTATTATACCTCATACTTAATAGAATGATGGTGAAGGGATTTTAAAGTTTTTACTTTTCCTCATTTAAACCGTAGGTTTTTAGGAAAAGTATTGTGTTTGCAAAAAAATTTGAAACGGGGAGTCACCGGAATTATATGTTTCAGGCGTTTTTTAAATCCTTTTGAGTGGTTTTCACAAAGTTGTCTGTCTGTGTGTGTGTGTCTGTTATCATCATAGCTCTTAGGCCCGTATTCAAAGACATCTTCCTAACATTTTCCTTGTTCCTTAAGGAGAATGTTAGGAAAATGTTAGGATGATGTTTTTGAATACGGGCCATAGTGTATTTATGTGAGAGAGTTAAAACTTTATGCAAAAACCAGTCTATTGCTGTAGTTGTGCTATTCAAAAAATAATATTTTTATGACATCATTATGTGATTGGATTGTGATTTCACATGAATGTTGCTATGTATAAGACTAACAATAATGCTAAGTTTCATCTCATTATCAGCATTGGTTTAAGTTTTATCAAAACTCTTGCTTACGTTTTTTTTAAAAAAATTGGGTAAATCTTCGGTATACGGTGCACCCTGTTATCAATACTATATATCGATATATTTTTAGTTACGCGACACGTAAACGAGAACTGAGCACTTAAAAGATAAGCAGCGTCGTTAAATTATTAATTATAATTAAAACATTAAAAAAAACCATACAACAAATAAATGAAAACATTAACAACAAAAATATAATAAAAAACCTGAAAATAACCAACACAAAAATACGTAAAAAATACGCGTAACATAAAAATAGATGTGGTGTATCATCGATTATTCTTATGAAAACATAGTTAAAACATTATAAAAACATAAAAAAAATATGAAAATAGTTATAAACCATTTTACAACAAATAAAAAAACACAAACAACAAAAAAACATTTAAAAAAATAATAAAATATGTTCATAAACGTAAAAGAAAAGGCATATATCGATTATTCCTACCTCACATCTCTAAACTAAAAATATATCGATACATAGTATTGATAACAGGGTGCACCGTATACCGAAGTTCAGCCAAAAATTGTAATAAATTAATAAATAAGTTGAGCTGTGAAGTCAATCAATAAAAGGAATTGAAAGAAACGGTCTCTCCACTGATTTTAAAGATAATTTATAGACAGAGCCAGCTTTCAGTTTTAACAAACCATCATCAGTGCCTAACCAACAAAGTACAAACCAAATAAATTACAAAAAAATCAAAAGAAAACGCTACTACAGAATAAAGTTACTAATTTATTCTATAGTAGCGTTTTCTTTTGATTTTTTTGGTTTGTACTTTGTTGGTTAGGCACTAATGATGGTTTGTTAAAACTGAAAGCTGGCTCTGTCTATAAATTATCTTTAAAATCAGTAGAGAGACTGTAATAAATTAGTACAAAGTTCTGTTTCATACGACAAGTATATCCATGATTTTTGTTGGATCGTTAAAGTTAAGCAGCATTTAGTGTGGTCAGTGCTTTGTGGGTGATCGCTGAGAATGAAACGGATGCCTTTACTACCTGACAACTGGCAAAGCGAGTCCAAAGACATGCTGCTGTATAAATTTGGCGAATTGTATATTCTGAGGACGAGCGAAGCGAGTCCGAAGCAGGGAGGATGAGCGTAGCGGATCCGATGTGATGAGGAAAAGATTCGAGGTACCCCGTACCCGATTTTTATTTAATTTTTATTTTTGCTTATAATTTAAATATTAAATTTAAAGTTTAACTATTATTTTTTTTGTACAATTTTATGAATTAATGATATTTTATTTACTGTTAATTTGTGTATGAATTTTTTAATTTTAATCTTTTAAGAGAATGTATTCCTAATTTTTGTGCAATCTTCAAAGTGAGTATAGTAAAACACACGGTTATTATCTGTTGACAGCGTGGTAGAAAAACACGAGGGAGACTGGCAACGATGTTAGTCACTATATTGTGAAAATCACAATATAGTGTTTTATTTTATTTATTGTTTATTAATGTTACTTAAAAATAATTTTAGTTTGCACAAACACACAAAATCACCTTTTTATTGCATTAAATTGTTTAAATTAATTGATAACAAGCTGGTTGTCACCATAAGGTGTTAAAATTAATTAATTAGTAATCAATTTTATTTACTCGTTAAAATAATTAATAATTCATTAAATTCACTCTACTTTTGTAAAATGTTTGTTTAAATTATCCATTTAGGTTTTATTAATTCTGGGTTAAATCACCTTTAAAAAATGCCCTCTTCGTGTTTTACATATGACCTACAGGAAACCACTTAATTAAAGAAAACTGAAAATTGTGTGATTTCTTAAATTTTGAGCAGCGCAATCTTATGAAGGGCTCCCACTCTGGATAGGCAGACTCTGCTTTTCCTTCATCGTGCAAAATTTTATTTTACTCCCTGCACGAATTTTAATTTAATCCCACCTACTTTTATAAAAAGCATAGTCTGCCTGCATTTTTCTTCATAATTAAAGGTATATTTTAAGAAAACAATTTTTTTCAGGTCTAGCTCCTGGACTATTCTACGACACACAGCTAAATTCAGTTGACAGCGTGGAAAAATAATGCTAGGAAGCAAATGAAGTTATTCATGTATCATAAACCACGCCCTCAATTTCAAATCAGACCAACCTTATTGGTCCCTCAACACTATTTTCCCACGCTGTCAATTGATTTTAGCCGTGTGTCTTACTATATAAACCTACCTTGTTTTCACTTTAAAATTTAAGGTCCCAAGCCCATGGTTGTTAACTAGGTTTAGAATATTAACATTTGAGTGCTGTTTCTGCAATAAATCTAAGGTGTCTTATTAAAATGAATTATATATTTTTTTAAAAATATTTTATTATATGTTATAAAGTTTTTAATGAAATGTAATGAATACTCTTAAACGACTGGCTGATTTGCATGCTTAATCATAACGGATATTTCTAAACTGTGAATTGTTATAAGCAATAATTGATGTGTTACTGAGATACATAAAATATATTCATATTTTCTTTAGAGCAGTACAAAAATAGAATTTTAGAAGTCGTTTATTATTCAAAATTATAATCTTAAGTCTTGGTTATGATTAACTTATGTATTTGACTAGAACTAATGAGAAAGATTTTAAACCAATCACATTACTCCCTCCTGTACCCCATCAATTTGCCTTAACCAAGATAAAATCTATAATGAATTTTTTTATGTAAATTTATATTTTTATTGAGGTTAATATTAATTTTTAAAAGTAATTATTATTTAAAATAGTATGTGATTATTAATAAATTAAAATTTTATGAATGTGATGTATTTTTTTGTATTTTTCTTTTCATTGGTGAAGCAACAGAGGATTCACTTTTACCTTAAAGGCTGTCAGACTTTTTCAACACGTCTTAATTTATTTAATTTTAATAATCAAATACTCTGCTCTGTGGTCGTGATAGTATAGTACTCCATTTCGGCACCGGAGGTCAGGGGTTCGCAGCCCGGGCTATGCTCTAAGATTATATGAATAGTATTTGTATTAAAAAGATTTCGCCAACTTTAATTAATTCTTAGAGTGTAGTAGATGCAACCCACCTGAGGTGGTGTCGCGGAGCGGAAGATTTGAATTTTGTTCATTTATTTTAAAATGAGTTGACATGATTAATAAAATATAGAAATTTTCAGTGTTACTGGAGAATTAAAAGGAATCGTTTTTATTTAAAATAGTTAGATTATATAGAACCAGCACACAATTTCAACACAGGTGGTTCCTGCAGGTTGAATACCCTGATGGGCCGAAAGGCCCCAAAATGGGCATTTTATTTTAATCAAATACTCATCATAGTATAAAATAAACTTAAGTAAATAAAGTAAGTATAAAATAAACTTAAGTAAATAAAGTAAGTATAAATAAACTTAAGTAAATAAAATAAATAAGTAATAAAAATAAACTTAAGTAATAAAATAAATACGTAAGTATAAAATAAACTTAAGTAAAAAATTAATAAGTTAGAATAAAATAAAAAAAGTAAAACTTAAGTTTATTAATATAAATGTAATATTTAATTAAACTATTTTATGTTTAATCTCGAGAGCCCTTTTGTCCTGCTCTCAGGCCCCTAGGGGCTCTAGTCTTTCATCTGGGACCTTTAAAGATCCAGGCATATAGAATGGGGGCCTTAAAAGGCCTAGATTTAGGTAGCAAAATGAGAATATTTAGTGCTTTGAAAACATTTGTCTTTAAAGCACTTTTCTTAGCGTCCTGACTAAGTATTTTAAGGGCCATCAATGGTTCTAGTCTTCGTATGGGGCCCTTAAACATCAAGGTATTAATAAGTAGAAGACATAAAGATCAAAACATTAGAATATATTTTAATTACTTAAACACATATATATCTAGAGGTTGTAATCCTGATGATAGGGCCCTTTTTGGCCCTAGTCTTATGTATGGGGCCCTTAAATTCCAGATGAAATTGATAGAGGCCTTAAAGACACTAGATTTAGGTAAAAATTGTTGTCTTTCAACTAATAGAAGTTCTCTTTTATTTAACTAATAAAAGTCCACAAAATAGGGAGATAAAACACTTTATTTACAAAAATTAATATTACAGGGGCTATCCTTATAGTATAACACACGGCTAAAACCAGTTGACGGCTCGCCAAAAATCTGTGAGGGAAAGAATACTATTGGTTCAGACCGATCACACCACTTCCCTCTCCTTCCATGCCAACTTCAGTACAAAAAATTACCTTTTTCGTAAATAAAATCATAAAGACAACACTGGTTTTAAAAATTTGCAACCTCATGTTGCTTTTTTCCCCTCATTGTGCATTACGTAATTAACAACTTTAAGTTCACTTAATTCATAGTTCGGAACGAAGTTAAAGCATCATTTAATTCGTAACTTTAAAAGATAAAACAATGTGTATTTTTACAAATGTATAAATAATTTTTTATAACCTACTGTATGTAATGTAGATTTAAGTTTATAATGTATAGCAATGTAACTTAATGCCCTTGAGAGGGCCACCTCGGCAATTAGCCGATTTAAAATCAATTATATATTTTATAGTTTCATAATTGCATGCCAATAAATTGTAATAGTATTGATTTTAATAAAAGGTTATTTATTTATAAATAATTTTTTGAAATAAAAAAAGTTGATAAAAATCAAAACATAACCTGATTTGCAGTGCTGCCAGAGTAAGGATTTTTTGTTACTTAAAAAAAGGTTTTTTTTGTTAAAAAAAAGGTATTTTTTTTGTTAAAAAAATGTTGTTTTTTTTTGTTAAAAAAATGTATTTTTTTTTTTGTTAAAAAGGGTTGAAAAAAGCATTGAGCTTTTGGCGGGCTGTCAACTGAAACTATAATAAATGTTCAAAAACAAACACGAGAAAAAAAAACAAACAAAATTAATATTTAGTTATTTTTTTCCTTTATAACAGAAGTTAGTGAGGTATAGACAAGCTTAAAACACATAGCAGCAACATAGCACTTTTAAATTTAGACGAGAAGAATCAAGTTTTAAGATTGGCTTCGAGCTTGTCCAGTAGAGATTATATAAATCAATAGAACGTAGAAAGACAAGTAACTGGATTGTTTTTATTCTCTTATTTCTTTGTAGAAACTTGTTCTACAGAATTACTATACATGTTGTCCATCCTTTATCAGACTTAAAATATTAAGTCCCTTATCAGACTTAAAATATTACAGTCTATCGTTTAGTTTGAAAATCCCCAAGGTCATAAGTATTTTGGGGAGTGACCAATCAGAGAAGCCGCTGCCAACCTCTCACTTAAAAAGAGAAAAAAATCCCTACCACAGTAACCGCTATAAAGAAAAAACCTTCTTCCCAGCAATCGTTCACTTTGTTTGTGGTTTTTCTTTTGATTGCATCGTTTTAAAAACTTCTTCAAATTAATCTTAAAATGATATTTTAAAATAAAACTACAAAAAAGAAATGTAAAAAAACATCGCCGAGAAAATACGGGTAAAATAACCTGATTTGTTTACATAGTTTCTCCCCGCTCCCTTCTTGCAGGGATTTTTTTTCTTAAGAATCAGTGGTGTCTAAACTGACCTGTCAAGATTTTTAAACTAAACGATAGACTGTAAGTCCCTTATCAGACTTAAAATTACATATAATGCAACAGTTAAAGTAAAACCTATTTACAAAAATACACTAAATAAATGACTAACGCAAAGCTTTTCCCTCCTTTCAGGAGGCAGGGAAGCAAATTGAAAAAAAAGACAAAATATCTTCTAAGTGTGCCAATATAATCAAAGAGTTTAGACAATGGAATGATTTTTAGATTATTGAACAGTGTCATTAAGATTTAGGTCCTTGGTGATGACCATGTCAATGTAGATGTCAAAATGTTGGATTTTCATCTAATCTATAATATATATATATATATATTATATATATATATATATATATATATATATATATATATATATATATATAATATATATATATATATATATATATATATATATATATATATATATATGTATGTATGTATATGTATATATATTGTACAAAAATTGACTTCATTAATATACTGTAATCACCCGAAGGAGTATCATTCCTCCTATCAAGACTGCCAAGTCACTTTAACCAGTATGAGCACTATGTCAAATACATTTATTGTAGACAATAATCAATAAAGTTAAAAAAAAATTAATATACTGAATCCTATAATGTTTCAGCTATTTTTTTTTTTTTTTTCATTTACATAATATACATAGATTCTTAAGTTTACAAAAATGGAGTTTATAAATATAATGAACCCTATATTGTTTTAGCAAAAATTTACCTAACTTGGAAAAGTTAGCTGATTTACATACTACTATAAATGATAAACACAAAGACGTAGTTAAATTTTATCATTAGATTTAATTTTATCTTTTGATATCAGTGGGCGGACTGAGCTAAAAAGGTCAGGGGAGGGTTTGACCTGAAAGGGCTTAAATTTACATTTCAAGGGGCCCAAAGGGGGGGGGGGAGTCCAAGTCCCATATTGGATCTTTTATTTTGCTAGAGTGGCTCAAAATAAAAGAATGGTGTTAGAACTAAGCATTGCTAGAACAACAAATATGATTTTTGAAAGCAAAAAGCCATTATATTTGTACAACCGTTATAAGTGGAGAAAAGATGTAGCAAGTAGATCTACAAGAAGTGTCATATTAGACCTGCTTCATGTTCCCTCGCAAACAACAATTCAGTATGAGAATTCCTTTCTTGTTCAGTCGGTAAAACTCTTTAACTCCTTAGAACCAAAGTTTTACACTATAATGTCTTATAGTAGTTTTAAAATAAATTATAAAAAGAAATTATTAACTAGGTACCAATAATATGCTAATTAATCCGTCATAAAATTTATTCTTTTGCTTTATTATTTTAATAAACATATTCTAAATAATAAATAAAAATGTAATGTTATAGAAGTGGAATCAGTCCAACTGACAATAATAATCTGAATGAAAATTTTGCAAATTTTCTTGTCAATGTCTTATTTCTATATGAATTGTATTAAAAAAATCATTATAATTTAAAAATATAATGATACTAAATTAACTATAATTAAAAGAAATAGCTATTGAATTATAAGTTAAGGATTTGTATAGAGTAAGATTTCATAGTTAAAATTATAAATTTATTGTATAAAAAGATAATTTTGCATATTGTTGTAATAATTTATTGTATGTATTTTATGTAATTTTAATAAATAAATAGGCTGAAAATTTATCCACGTTGAATGGAAGAGAGGACCTTATGGTCCTAATTCTGCGTGGTTAAATAAATCAATCAATCAATATTGCTTAATTACTTCAGTAGGGAATGTTAACAAGATGAATTTGGTGTTTGAAATTAATAAGACGAGCCCAAACTCTTTCATGTTTGATCTTTAAGATTCTTATTAGTCGAAGTTGTAACAATCAAACCCGATTTAACTTGCAACATAGTTTTTCTTATGATTTTAGAGTGATTGTTAATGACATGCATGTGGAAGGTCGCTGGATTTGTTCCGTCGTAAATGCAGTGGTGACATCTAAACCTGCTTTGGTTGAAGTGGACCAGATTGATGTGTGAATACAGAGATCCTATTGTTGAAGTCACAAAGTCACACTGGTTGCACTGCATCCCATTGTAAGGACTTGTCTCACCTTCACAACAAACGAAACATATTTTTTTAAAAAAAACACTAATCGATTATTTAATTGTTAAATTTTATTATCTACTGTTATGAGTACATAGTCGTCTTTTCACTTCTTGTCATTTATGTCACAGTTACCAAAATAGTTATTGGACTGTTAAGAATTAAATTCTAGGTTAATTAATGAAGACTTCAGTCCTATAGAAATTTTATTTAAATAAACATTAATTACAGACGTTTCGCATGGCGAAGCCAGGCATCTTCAGTGTAAACAAAAACCAAAAACAAACAACCAACACCAAAAAATATTAGTAAAGCATACCAAAACCAAAAGAACATCACAAAAACTTTACCACAAAATAAAACAAGTAATAACAAAGTAATTAACAAATAATTTGAAATGTAAGGAAATTAATTAATTAATTTATTAAAAGTAACAAATTAATTACTTTGTTATTACTTGTTTTATTTTGTGGTAAAGTTTTTGTGATGTTCTTTTGGTTTTGGTATACTTTACTAATATTTTTTGGTGTTGGTTGTTTGTTTTTGGTTTTTGTTTACACTGAAGATGCTTGGCTTCGCCATGCGAAACGTCTGTTATTAATGTTTATTTAAATAAAATTTCTATAGGACTGAAGTCTTCATTAATTAACCTAGAATTTTATGTCACAGGTTTACAGAAAAAAAATCAAATTTATGATTTTAACAGAATTATCCACTTCAAGTGATTTCAAACCTCCGGAGTGGTTTTTAAAATGTTTTCTGTTTGTATGTTGTGTTATAATCGTAGCTCCCTCCCAGAGTGTTTATGCTAGAGAGTTGAACCTTGGCACAAAAAATAAATTTTTGGGTCCAGATGTTCTATCAGAAAAATAATTGTATAATGACATCATTAATCTTAATTAATGACAAAGCAACGATTTATTAATCTAGAAGAAATGTTTGAATTAATTTGAAAGACTAAAATAAAATTGAAAAAAAGTAATAAATAAAGAAAATAAAGAAAAAATAAAAATAATAAAATAAAAGAAAATGAAGAAAAAAAGAAAGTGCCAAGTTTAATTTCATTGTAAGTATTAGCTTTATTCATGTTTAAGTTCTATCCATGAATAAATCAAGGATCTTGCTTAAAGGGGATGACGCATTAAGAAACTTTTCTGACCCCATGGAAGTTTTATGAGATAGAGAGATAAGAGCAAACTTACCTTCCCATGGTTTTAATGAAAATAAGGTGCCAAACGCAGGTTATGTAGCAAGGTTGTCGAGTTTGCTTCAACTATCATCTGTGCCTCTCGTGATTGTTACATTTCCGGTGATTGTTAAGTCATTTGTGCTTATTTAATTTTAAATTTTGGACTATACTTTGCCACTTCAGTGAGTGATAATTTAAGCGTGTTTTGTTATAACCTTCTCAAGCAATAAACAAAAGGAAACCATTGAGAGGTAAGTTTGCCTCTAAAATTTAAGACCTGCGCTGTTAAAAGAATTGTAAGCATGCGCAGTTTATACCGAGCATGTGCAGTTGGTTTTTGACGGGTGTTTGGTGTTGAATTCTCTCTATTTTTTGGTTTTCATGGGGTCATTTTCTTGTATGGCAAATCGACTTAGTGCGTCATCCCCTGTATTCAAGATCCTTGGAATAAATATAACATGTAAATTTTTACTTTTTTTCTTCTTGACTTAGAAGTAATAATTATAAATGCAATTCAACAACTTAAACTACTAAAATACGAGTAAGACATACCATGCCTGTAGAGACCATGAAGTAACAACTCCCTCTCTTTAATGAACTCGAGAGAACAAATCATACAGGTGAATACTTGACGAGGTTCTTCGTACGTGGGTACAGACCCTCTTCGCTTGACTTTCTTACCCTCACTGTCTGTACTCTTCTTACGTTTCTCTCTTTTCTTTTTGCCTTTCTCTATAGTGCTCTCATCTTCAAAAATAAAACAATTAATAATACAAGGTAAAAGCAAAGAATGTATAGATAAAGAAATTCGGATAAGAATAGGTTAGTTCTGTAGCCAGTTAACAGGAGCGCTACAGTCTATCGTTTAGTTTAAAAATCCCCAATGTCATAAGCATTTTGGGGATTGACAAATCAGAGAAGCCGCTGCCAACCCCTCACTTGAAAAGAAAAAAAATTCCAACCACAATAACCGCTGTAAGGAAAAAACCTTCTTCCCGGCAATCGTTCACTTTGTTTGTGGTTCTTCTTTTGACTACATCGTGATGCATAGAAACAACCTCCCCCTCCCCTGCCAGATTTTTCCCACTCAATCTTGGCTAAAATCTGGCAACCCTAGATCAAAATCAGGGGATGATTTAATTCTACAATCATCACCTATACCCATCCAGTTACCTCTTTTAATTGTGAAGTCTGTAGACTTTTTTTTTTATCACTTGTCATTTTTTAAAAGCTAGGAACAAACACTAACAAATTAAAAATAAACTGTAACTGTGGAGAGACTTTTTATTCTTTCGTTCTATTAAAAATAAACGGTTACCTTGTAAGTTAGCATTGCACGAATGTTTGGGAGAGGCAGGCGTATGACAGTTACTACAAATCTCTTCTACTATCACAAGATTATCTTCTCCCTCACTATCGTTACCGCTCTCATCTGAGATGTTTATGGAATCAACAAGTTGTTCCGAGTTGTTGGTTGCTGGTGGTTGGACTCGATCTACAGGTGGTTGGATCAGACCTACAGGTTGGACTGGATCCATAGATGGTCGCAATGAATCTACAGGTTGTTGGAGTGGATCCAAATGCGTTTGGATTGGCTCAACACTCACTGGCTCAGGGTCCATGAAATTAAAAAGAGGGAATGGAGAATCTCCGTGATTTGAAGCATCTAATCCTGTTTCTGAAAATTGCAAGAATGGTTTTTATAATTTCATTGTTGTTTAACAACAATGATATATATATATATAATATATATATATATATATATATATATATATATATATATATATATATATATATATATATATATATATATATCATTTTCAGGCTCTGTCGGCGCCCTGATGAGTTAGACGTAACGAAACAGAGTGGGACATGACATTATGTCGAGTCATTAATGATGACGAATGTAGAATGATGGAACAGTCCCAGATGTAGCATTGCATTTTGCTTGTTACATTTCCTTGGTGTCTCTCGCACAATTATATTGTGTATATATATATATATATATATATATATATATAATATATATATAATATATTATATATATATATATATATATATATATATATATATATATTTAATTCAAACTTTCTGGTCTTATAGATATCGTAGAAATAAATATCTATACCGAATTTCAAGTCAATAAAGTTATTAGTTTTTGCTTAATTAGCGATTTTAATGTGGACTTATACCTTTGGAGCAGGAAATTTTCACTAAAAATACTAAAAAATATTTCTATACCATTTATCAAAATGATTTGTTTGTGATTTCTATAATATAATGTACAGATTTGTTTTTATTTTGTTGAATAAACAGTGTATTAGAGGCTACGTAGTTTAGTGTAAAAGAGGGAAATAAGTTTAGTGTGTTGGCTTTTTTTAGTTATTCGATCATAAAAGAATAAAGAAATACATTTAAAACAATATTATTTACATTATATAATATTTTATTTTTTGGGAATTCCGTAAAGGTGCAGTGAAAAAACTAATACTTCAGTAAAATAATAATAAACAATTTAACCAGGCATTATTATTGTTATCTACGTGTTTAAGGTAAATATAGAATACATACATAATATTCTAGTTTACTTAAAAATTTGATTTATTTTTTTTTCTTAAAAATATATCTTACTAGCAAAATGAGTGATAAAAAAATAAGTAAATCAATTGAAGACTTTAAAGAATCTTCTAAAAAAGAAATTCAAGAATTTCTTCAAGACCTAAGAAATCATATTAAAGCTGATATTAAAGCAATTATTGAAGAAATTAACGATCAAATAAAAATCCAAGATGAGAGAATTAGTTACCTTGAAAAACTTATGAATAGGAAAAACATAATTATGTTCGGTTTGAACGATGTTGAGGAAGAAAATTTAGAAGAGGTAATTATGAAGATATTTAACCAAGTTCTGGAAATAGACATAAAAGAAACTGATATAGATCATATGAGAAGAGTTGGTCAGTGGAAGAACAGGTTGACCAACCCTGTTCGTGTTACTTTTTTATCTCTCAAGAAGAAAATGCTGGTAATGAAAAATGTACACAAATTAGATCAACTCGAAGAAAATATCAGTATTGGGGAAGATTACCCTAAACATGTTCGTGATAAAAGAAGAATTCTTAAACCTAAAATGCTAGCAGCTAGAAATAGAGGAAAATTTGCTGTAATCAAATATGATAAGTTAATAATCGAAGACTTTAAAGCTTGTAATAAAACCGATACCACCAATGTACACCTGTCAAAAAAGAAAAATAAACATTCACCTAAACCAGATTCTAACAATGCATCAAAAAAGAAAATAATTGAGTGTCAAAATATAGCACAAAACCGCAAAACAATTAGCGTTAAAACGTTAATAAAGAAGTCTTTTGAAAGCCAGAAACTACCAGCGGATTGTTACAAAGATACTTAAAGAAATTCAGTTTTGTCATATTTAACAAACATAAATCCCGGACCAGATTGGAATCAAACACCCGTGTAGAAATTTATAAACTTATTCCTTTTAAAAAATGTAAATAATTATTGTTACTTGGTTGATGTAATTAGTATTTACGATAACGTATCGATACTTATTATCTTTAACATTAAAGTATACTTATTATAACTTAATTGTTAAAATCTATGAATGTTTTTAAATATACAATTCTAAAAAAAAACAATATAAAATATTATTAAATAAATCATAAATTTAAAGAAATATCATTTATTTATATTATCGAATCAAATATCAATAATCATAAATATTTAGATAAGCAAGTTATAAAATATATTAAATTCAAAATAAACAAATTAATGATAATTATTAATAGTAAAAAAAATAATAAAAAACCTAAAATAAAAATTTTAAAATAAAATAAATTTTAAATATTACAATGTAGAAAAATAATAATATTTATGAATTACTTAATACTTAATAAATTATTTAGTAAAATTAAATAAATAACATATATCATTCATAACATAAAATCAAAATATAATAATCCATTTAAATAGCAACTCCTAAATACCTTGTAAAAGGTATGACCACGGTTTTTCACCGATTTACAGATAAAACAAAAATTAAAAAAATGTAAAAATAAGAAAAATAATTTAAGATTATGTTTAATGTTATAAATTATGAAGCCTGTGTTTTTATCTGTAATAAATGGTTTATTTATTTATTTATTTATATTTATTTATAATATTTTATTAAATTTTGAAACTAAGTAAACTTATTTTACTAAAATCGGACTTCCCGTTTAGAAGATATAAGGGTTTAAACTGGGGGGGGGGGGGGGTCTACAATTTTTTTTATAGACAGTCGACCCCGGTTCATTCAGAGTTTAGGATCTTTTACAAGTACCTGACATCACACAGGCTGTGAACTCTGAACCACTGATTTAACAAACCTTTTGAAGGACGGCACAATAAGGATGTCCGTCAGTTACATAAAAATCCTAGAGGCCATACCCAGAATTGAACCCGGACTGTCTGATTACGTGTTATCCAAAACATCACTAGGACCCTCTAAAAGTAAATAGGATCTAATTGTAATATTACTTACCCACAGCTAAAGGATCTAAATCAGGAAGAATAACTTCAGGTTCTTGGCTGTCTCTAAGCCTACTTCCTGCTCCTGCAAATCAAATAAACAAGTAAAATCCAGCAATATATTCCTCCTGAATATATTCTATAATATATTCTAGAATATATTCTTAGGATAGAAATAATTCTTTTAGAATACAATAATTTATCCTAAGTATTCTTTTAAGTAGGTAGAGATAATTCTTTTATGACAAAGTATTTATTCTTAGGGTAGATAATTGTTTAATGAGTATATTCTTAGGGTAGAGATGATTCTTTTATGACAAAAGTATTTATTCTTAGGGTAGAGATAATTGTTTAATGACAAAAGTATTTATTCTTAGGTAGAGATGATTCTTTTATGACAAAAGTGTTTATTCTTAGGGTAGAAATAATTCTTTTATGATACAATAATTAATTCTTAGGGTAGAGATAATTCTTTCATGATACAAGTATTTATTCTTAGGGTAGAGATATTCTTTTATGACAAAAGGTTTATAGAGATAATTCTTTTTATGATACAAGAATTAATTCTTAGGGTAGAGATAATTCTTTTATGACAAAAGTATTTATTCTTAGGGTAGAGATAATTCTTTTATGACAAAAGTATTTATTCTTAGGGTAGAGATGATTCTTTATGACAAAAGTATTTATTCTTAGGGTAGAGAATTCTTTTATGACAAAAGTATTTTATTCTTAGGGTAGAGATAATTCTTTTATGACAAAGTGTTTATTCTTAGGGTAGAGATGATTCTTTTATGACAAAAGTATTTATTCTTAGGGTAGAGATAATTCTTTTATGATACAAATTAATTCTTAGGGTAAAGATAATTCTTTTATGACAAAAGTGTTTATTCTTAGGGTAGAGATAATTTTTATGACAAAAGTGTTTATTCTTAGGGTAAAGATAATTCTTTTATGACAAAATTTATTCTTAGGGTAGAGATAATTCTTTTATGACAAAGTGTTTATTCTTAGGGTAAAGATAATTCTTTTATGACAAAAGTGTTTATTCTTAGGGTAGAGATAATTCTTTTATGACAAAAGTGTTTATTCTTAGGGTAAAGATAATTCTTTTATGACAAAAGTGTTTATTCTTAGGGTAGAGATAATTCTTTTATGATACAATAATTAATTCTTAGGGTAAAGATAATTCTTTTATGACAAAAGTGTTTATTCTTAGGGTAGAGATAATTCTTTTATGATACAATAATTAATTCTTAGGGTAGAGATAATTCTTTCATGATACAAGTATTTATTAGGGTAGAGTGACAAAATTTATTCTTAGGGTAGAGATAATTTCTTTATGATACAAGGGGTAGAGATAATTCTTTTATGACAAGTATTTATTCTTAGGGAAGAGATAATTCTTTTATGATACCTTATAGAATAATTCTTTTATGCAAAGTATTTATTCTTAGGGTAGAGATAATTCTTTTAGACAAAAGTATTTATTCTTAGGGTAGAGTAATTCTTTTATGACAAAAGTGTTTATTCTTAGAGATAACTTATGATACAATTAATTCTTATTAGAGATAATTCTTTCATGATACAAGTAGATAATTCTTTATGATACAAGTATATATTCTTAGGGTAGAGTAAATCTTTTATTATACCAGGATTTATTTTAATTCTTTTGTGATACAAGGATCTATTCTTAGGGTAGAAATAATTCTTTTATGACCCAAGAATTTATTCTTAGATTAGAGATAATTTCTTTTGTGATACAAGGATTTATTCTTAGGGTAGAGATGATTCTTTTAGGATACAAAGATTTATTGTTATAGTAAAGATAATTCTTTCAAAGTACCAGGATTTATTCTTAGGGTAGAAATACTTCTTTTATGACACAAGAATTTATTCTTAGATTAGAGATAATTTCTTTTCTGATACAAGGATATATTCTTAGGGTAGAAATAATTCTTTTAGGATACAAGGATTAATTCTTATGGCGAAGATAATTCTTTTGTGATACAAGAATTAATTCTTAGGGTAGAGATAATTCTTTTAGAATAGAAGGATTTACTCTTATGGCAAAGATAATTATTTTTGGATACACGGACACATTTGTTCAGGGATATATATATATATATATATATATATATATATATATATATATATATAATATATATATATATTTGGCAAGATATACAGGACAGAGTATAATTACTTGAACTAAAACAGCACAGTCTTTGTTGTAGTTATAAAGAAAATTACCTGGTATAGTGATATATTGCAAAGGTTTCACTTGAGCTTTCTGCTTTTCCTTATTACGACGATGTTCTTCAATTAGCTGAGTCACTGAAACTGTTTTCCTTGAACTTGATGATGGCACTATTTTTGTCTTCTGTTTGCCAGACTCACTCGGCAGAGATTTGGGTAAAAGTGATTCGACAGTTTTTATCGAGAGTTCACCAGGTTTCGGCGATGATTTGGCCGTTCTCGATGGAAATTCGGTCGGTTTATCTAACGACTTCATGAGTTTAAACAACGATTTGGCTGATTCCGACGACAAATCGTCAGATTTAGAACATGACTCCATTGATAAAGATTCGGTAGTCTTTTGCGATGAATCGACAGATTTCAACGTTGATCCCCCAGGCTTTGAATCAGCAGATTTTAACGATAATACAGAAACGGATTTTCCAAACAGTTTTTTAGGAATTACATACACTCTATTAGAAGAATTGAGACTTTTCTCAATTTTATCAGCCATTTTGGGCGTTAATTTTAGATGAAATTTTCCTTTAGCTCTTTCTCCCGTTGATGCCCGAGCAGATGTTTCCTCTGGTCTAACACTCCCTTTCTTTGTAGACACGACAGTTTTTTCAGCTGAATTTTCATCAGATTTTTTGTAAACCCCAATATTTAATTCAGATTCGTCCCCGTTATTTTTAGTCGTATTTCTTGATTTATTTTCTACAGACTTTTCCTTACTCATAGATTTTTCCTTTTGATTTGTCCCACCTAAAAAAAATATAAATAATAATAATAAATAACTTTATTTGTTTTTAAACATACACAAAAGCTTATACAAAAGAGAAGGCAAAACAATTTTTTTTAAATAAAAAATATAAAAAAGAAGTACAACAAAAGAAAATTAAATTAAATTGATTCATTCTGATGATTGAAAATTAAAACTTAAAAAGAAAATTATATACCATATTAATTTTTTTAAATAAAAGTACCTGGTTTAATAGAATTAAAAAAATGTTAACTTAAAAATAAAAATATAAACCACTCAAAAACTATCAAAAACAATATAAGAGTAAAACGAGCCAAAGACTATTCTCCACTGATTTTATTCGTTTAGGTGAAAAGATCTTATTTTTAATGTATTTACAAAAAGTAGAAAATATTCTTTGCCTCGTTTTTATTGAAATGCCTATGATTGATGCCACATTGGTGTTTCTGACCACTCTGGTGAGGTAAGATTAGTAGGTAAAAGAACTTTTCTGATTATTTGATACCTAGGGCATCTGAGCATTATATGAGCAAGAGTTTCATGCTCGTGCATATTGCATACCATGCAGTTTTCATTGGTTTGTATTTTATGCAATATCCCCTTGTCGATATTTTAATCACATTCCAACCACTAGTACGAATTTGAGCAATCATTTTTGTTGAGCATAGTTAAGACCTAAATTACTACTCAAGTAATTAGAATCTTCATGATTAAAGCTATTAAGAGTAGGGTAGATATTGCTATAGGATGATTGTTGTATTCTATCCAAGTCTGTCTGTTCAAGTTTCTGAGAATATAAGTTAGAATTTAACTTATATAAGTTTATATAAGTTAAAAAAAATATATATGTATATATATATATATATATATATATATATATATAATATATATATATAATATATATATAAATAATATATATATATATATATATATATATATATATATATATATATTATATATATATATATATATATATCACATTAAGTTAAAACAAGCAACCAATCATAGAACGAGGCTTCCCTACTATAGTTCACACGGTTAAAAATAGTTGGCAGTGTGGGAATATAGTGTTGAGGAACCAATGAAGTTGGTCTGATATGAAATTGTGGGCGTAATTTAACATTTAGAAGTAACCTCATTGGCTCCTTCCCATTATTTTTCCACGCTGTCAACTGATTATAACCGTGAGTTATGCTATAATAGGCTTAGAAATTATAATACAATACAAATTTATTTGAATTTGATTGTTTGAAATAAACTTGAGTTTAACTGCTTGAATTAAACTTGAATTTGATCCTTCCTTAAGTTAAACTTGAGTTGAGCACTTACTCTTATTTATGTTTGAATTTTCTTGAGAAACATTTTTGAGAGTTTCTTGAGAACCATGTCCATTAGGGATCTGACAGGAAGAACCAGCCTCTTCTCTCATCCTCCCCTCTTTCCTACCACCTTTAATAATAAAAATACAAAACAAAAATGTTAGTAATATGAATTATTAGATTAATAGGAATAAAGTTAAAAATAACAAACTGCGAGAAGCACACAACAAGATTTATTCAGCAATGTGATAAAACTACATAAAATAGCAGCAATGTCTAATTAATATATGTTATAAGAATAAACGTGAATAGAGCTCATTATAAAAATAAGAAAAGAAGTCTCATCAGGGGTCATCATCGGGGCTTTAATCTTCCGACAGGCCATTATCAGTGCAAAACTTTATTGTCAAAGATTGTAATTTCACTAGAAGCCATCATCAGTGTTAAATTTTATTGCCAAAGCTTTCAATCTCACTAGAAGCCATCATCGGAGCAATAGTTTATTGCCAAAGCTTTTGATTTTATTAGAGGACATCATCAGTGTTAAATTTTATTGCCAAAGCTTTCAATCTCACTAGAAGCCATTATTAGAGCAAAATTTTATTGCCAAAGCTTTCAATCTCACTAGAAGCCATTATTAGAGCAACATTTTATTGCCAAAGCTTTCAATCTCACTAGAAGCCATTATTAGAGCAAATTTTATTGCAAAGCTTTCAATCTCATCAGCACATTTTATTGCCAAAGCTTTCAATCTCCTAGAAGCCATTATTAGAGCGACATTTTAGCTTTTGATCTTACTAGAGCCATCATCAGTGCAAAAACCTTTTTTGACAAACCCTTAATCTTACTAAAAGCCATCACCAGAGCCCCACATTATTGGCAAACAATAAAACATTTTGACAAAGTTTTTAACCAAACTAGAAGACATCATCAGTGCAAACATTTCAGACGTTATAGAAAATAATAAGACAACAATAATCAGACAAAATCAGTTTGATCATAAAATCTAAAAAAAATAAAAATTAATCCTTCTTTTATTAATATGCCTATACCATAGTTACTAACACAATAAAACAATACACCAATCTTTATGATTTCTTACCAACTTTTAAATCACTAAATACTTAGATTTACTGACTACAACTAAATACTTATTTAATCTTAGAATGATACTAATATAGAAAGAACATAGGACCATCAAAACAATGAAATTCCACCGATAAAATGAAAGCTTGTATCCTGGTGGTCTTAAGTAAGATCACCACCCTAAACTTTGTGTTTTAGAATAAAACACAATAAAAGGAGATAAACACACACACAGATAAACACACATAAAAGGAATAAAATAAACACACACACATAAAATAAACACACACACAGATAAACACACATAAAAATAAAATAAACACACACACAGAAACACCACACATAAAATAAACACACACACAGATAAACACACATAAAAGGAGTCCATCATAACAAAAGAATAAAAAGTCTCTCCGCAGCAAAAGATTTGATTAAAACTAAAGCAGAGCGCTTTCGACCTAACAAGAGGTCATCATCAGTGCCTATTAAACAAATAAGACAAAAAATATTAAAACAAAACCCATACATAAAATTAAAAATTATATCAAAGAAACAGATGCACACAGAATGTGTATGAAACAATATATACGGAGAGATAAAGTAAAAATAAATAAAATATAAATTAATAAATTACCGTTGAGCAGAGATAGAAACAATCACCAAGCAGGGATTGATTTCAATCTCTGCTCAGCAGTATATTTATTTATTTATTATTATTTATAACAATAACAAATATTATAATTATTTATAACTATAAGGCGCGGTCGAATATCCACGGCCTTCTAGAACATTGGATCACCAACAAACTTTTTTTATAACTTTTTTTCAAAATTTTCAGTAATTAGCCGGATAAATGAAGACCATTTCCGTAATCTGCACCCTCTTTTGGTTAATCTCAAAGAGTATTTACATTCACTCAACGATTTATTTTTAATCTAACTTGGTACATACATAACTACTGTTAGACGTCATTGTCAACAAATATGACATGTCAAAATATAACACAAATCAGGTAGATAACATTGACGTCTAACAGTAGTTATGTATGTACCAAGTTAGATTAAAAATAAATCGTTGAGTGAATGTAAATACTCTTTGAGATTAACCAAAAGAGCGTGCAGATTACGGAAATAGGCTTGATTTATCACAAATCCGGCTAATTACTGAAAATTTAAAAAAAAGTTATAAAAAAAGTTTGTTGGTGATCCAATGTTCTAGAAGGCCGTGGATATTCGACCACGTCTTATTTTATCGAGACCAATAAAACAATTTATTTTCTTTATCTCTCCATTTCTGTAATTTACCTGTTTCTTTGGTATAATTCGTAATTTAATGTATGGATATTGTTTTGAAATTTTTTGTCTAGTAGTGAGTATAACAAGTTAAATATCCGTAGACCCAAGTTTGGTTTATCATCAGGAGGGACACCACTCTTGTGGCGAAGAATTACCATAATATTGTGTATTAAATTTCTTAGGATGTAAAACATGCTACAAACATCGCACATAATAGCATGATTCTATTAAAGTCATCAAAGTAACGAAACTGCCACATTTATGTTATACTTGCGATAAAGTAATGGGATATTTGTTAACAATTTATTATTGGACTGTTAAGAAATTAAATTCTTAATTTCTTGTTTTAATTTTTAATTTAACTGTTTTTTAACCTGTGGTAAAGTTTTTGGTGATGATTCTTTTGTTTATAATTTATATAAACGATCTACCGAGAATGTTAAAAGCAGACTTTACAATTTTATACACGGATGACGTCACTATAGGGTTTGTAGGAAAAAATGAGGATTTGGAGGTGAGAACAAACGAAGCCTTGAGACTGCTAGCTACTTGGGTCAAGTTAAATAAGCTTAAGCTTAATGAAAATAAAACTGAGTTTATTCAGATAAATAATAAAAAGATTGTTAACAATAGAAACTTAAATATTAAATATAGTGGTAAACAGATAAATGAGTGTGAAACTGCAAAATTACTAGGTGTCAAGATAGATAAAAGAATTAGTTGGAGTAACTAAATAGAGGAAGTTAATAGCAAGCTAAATTCTAGTTACTATGTGATAAGGAAGCTTAAAAAGGGTTTGACTCAGGAAGAGCTAATTAATATTTATCATGGTTTATTTAAGTCCAAGCTATATGGCATAGAACTTTGGGGAAATGCGCCAGATGCTAAAAAAACATTAATTATACAAAAAAAGGTTTTGAGGTGCATAGGAAAGAGAAAAAGAAGACAATCTTGTAAACCACTCTTTAAAAAATTCAATATTTTAACTCTCTACGGGCTTTTTATTCTAAAACAATTAATAAGTGTAGAAAAGAATTTGTCAAATTTTACATCTAATAAAGATATTTATAAATATGAGACTAGGAATAATACAAACTTACGGTTTAAAAAGCATTATATTAGTAATATTGTTACAATACCATACTATAAATATTGTAGTAAATATATACTAGTAAATATTGCTCTATACTAGTAAATATTGCTCCATACTAGTAAATATTGCTCCATACTAGTAATATTGTATTAAGTAAATATGCTATACTAGTAATATTGCTCTATACTAGTAAATATTGCTCTATACTATTGCTCCTACTATACTAAAAAATTGCTCCGAATAAGTTGGTGTAAACTTATTTAATACTCTACCAAAAAAACTGAAAGAAATATCAGATCTGGAAGAATTTAGGGATGCATTTAAGCAAATACTAATAAAAAATCCTATGTATCAGCTAAAGGACTTCTTCACTAAAATTGGTAAAATTAAATAATTTATAAAAAAAAGGAGAAGAAGGATAGCATGTCTTTATTATAAATAATTTTAACTATTGTAACAATGAAATTTGTGGGATATTTATTTATATATAATATAATATATTAATTGGATATTTATTAATTGTATATATATTATGTATTGAAACATTGACTTTAATGCAATTGTGCAAAAAACTGTACTCAAAGCAAAATAAAAACATTATTTATTTATTTTCTTTTATGTTTTTGGTAAGATTTACTAGTTTTTTGGTTGATGGTTGATTGTTTTGATATATTTTCTTATTGTTTATCACTAAAGGTGCTTGTCTTCTTCAGGCGAAACGTCTGTTTTATGTAAATTAAACAAAATATTTTAAAGTACTTTTATATATTTTTAAGTCTTCATTAATCACCAGAATATGCTATATTTGGTTCACACAAGTACATTTTTCAAGAGTCAAGGACGAAAAACCACTCTTTTTATAGAAAATTTTATCAGCTTTAAAATGTTCTCTGTATGTTTTGCACACGACCTACAGGGAACCACTTCTTGCAAGAAAACTGGAAACTGTGCAATTTTTTTAATATTTTGTGCGAGAAAGTTATGACATTTGTTAAATTGCCTAAAAATGGACAAATAGCCAATATTTTTTCAAAGAAATTCACTGATTATGCATAAATTAACCATTTTTTGGTGTTTTTGAAAGACCCATAACTTTATTTGTAGTCAATCGATTTTTGATGATTAAACACTCGTTTTATAGAAAATTTCATCACCTTTAAAAAATGCCCTCTTTGTGTTTTACACATGACCTACAGGAAACCACTTAATTAAAGAAAACTGAAATTTGTGTGATTTCTTAAATTTTGAACATGCGCAATTATACGAAAGGCTCCACTCTGGATAGGCAGGCTATGCTTTTCCTTCAAAATTTAAGGTGTATTTTTAGAAAAATTTGGTTTGAAGTAGTACAAAATGAGTCACATTTTTTAGGCCTAGCTCTTAGACTATAACTAATACTCATATTGTGTTAGGTACTGAGTAAATAATTATATACTATTATAACTTATATACTATATACTATTATAAATAATATTATATAGCAGTAGTTTGAAGCCAGATTTGCCCATAGAGATATATTACTAGAGGGGCCCTATAGGTTAAATTTTGAAACATCCAAAAAGTAACCTGACCACCTCGCTTAGGAATAAAATGAAATAATCAGTACGAAATAACAATAACTTATATAGTAGAAGGTTTAAAATACAAATCAAAACAAAAACAATGTGCGGGAAGATGAAAACATTTGACTTATCATAACCTTAACTCACTCTTGGAGGAGGTTTCAATGAGGTTACACAGAGCCCCTGAGAGATGTTTCTAGTGTATATCTCTATGAATTTATCAGTAAAAAAATAGGGGTAGCATCACTAAATTAAAAAAAAATACCATTCTTTGAATAAAATACATCTTTTATTAACAATAAATAAACGAAACTTTTCTTAAATAAATAATAAAAATAATAATCCCTCTAATTGTATTTACAATAATACTTAATTGTAAGAATAAATTGGGCAAAAAATAATAGACATGTACACTGTCTATTTTACTTAGAGGCATCATATAGCTACAAATATAAAGTTTGTGATACATGATGAAAATAATTATTTATTCACCAAGGGAGTAAAGGATGCTATTATTTCCTTGAGCAGTTAGTTGGGTTCTATGGCGAAAGCCGAGGGTTCCAAAGCATTTATCTCGAGTCGAAGTTAAAGAAGTTATGACTATTAACTCCTGAGACAAAGCCGAGAATGATAATTGTGAGGGTTTTACTCCCAAGGTGCATACAACATTTTATCTCCAGACGTTGACGTCATTTAATTATTGTTATCTTCTTATTTTCATACATTTTGTCGTATTTTTTTCTAATTTTTTTTTTGAGTAGGACCCCCCTAATAAATTTTATAAGTGCTGCCCCCCCCAAAAAAAAATACAACATTATTTTTTATTGCTCTAAATAGATACTTTTTACCTGAAACAGATTATATGCCAATTTTTTTTTTGTTTTGGTCGTGCCCTCTTTATAAATTTTGTGGGTGATGGCCCCAAAATTTAGACGGGATATAATGAGAAGATTATTGACTAGTTTTAATGGGGTAAAGAAGCACTTTTCACTCCCTTGGGAGTGAAAAGTTTCTTCTCACTCCCTTGGGAGTGAAAAGTTACTTCTCACACCCTAGGGAGTGAAAAGTGTTTCCTATAATTGGGGTTAGACCCCCAAATCTTAATAGGAGGGGGTATTGTTCCATTTTTATGGGAGCGGTATCCTCTAAATGTAAAAGGGGGACTGATAAATTTATTTAACTTTTTCTAGGGGGTGGAACCCCCGAAATTCACAAGGGTACCCAACCAAAAAAAAAAATACATACATAAGTTCAAAATCTGTATCAGGTTAAAAGAAGTTGTTTAGAGCAACAAAAAAATATTTTTTATGTCGGGAATTGGGACTCAAAAATATTAAAATAAAACACGCTGTATAAAACTAAGAATGTAACAATAATTAAATAGCAAAAGTAAAATAAATAAGACCATACGAACTAATTTAAATAAATTTTTAAATCTAATTTAAATAATTTTTTAAAACTAATTCAAACGAATTTTAAGAACTAATTTAAATTAATTTTAAGAACTAATTTAAATTAATTTTAAGAACTAATTTAAATTATTTTTTACGAATTAATTCAAATAAACTTTTATTTAGTCAAACTCTCCATATGGTTACAGCCATAAAGAACAATGATAGAGGGGATAGATAACCTGCCTTATCATCAATCAAGGTAACCAACCTCAAGAAATTAGTACAGCTGTCTATTATTGGCAAGACGTCACTCAAATGACTTGACATTTTGGCATAAATTCGGAATAATTTTACTTTAAGTAAATAACTCGATTTTGAGGCTAAAGGCCAGAATGTCTTCTAATTTTTAAATCTACATAATATAAAACCAATTTTTAAATATAAACATTCAAATTTTGCCAATTTATCCCTAAGTAAAAAAATTTAATAAATTAATACAAAAATTAAATAAACACCATAATATAACAAGGAACCAAAATTAATTATATTTAATGAAATAAATTAATATAATAAATAAAAATACTAAAGTCTTTATTTTACAAATAAAATAATACATAAGTTAGGAGAAAGGACATCCTACATGGCTTTGAAATCCCTTTTATTCAGTAATTCACAGAAATATTACTATTTTAAGAAACCCTCTAGATAACACTATAGTTAAGAGCTCAACCTTAAAAAAAAGTGGCAAACGTTTCTTTTTGTAAAAATGCCCTAAATGGTGAATAAAAACATAGTCGCACGCTCTAAATTGTAGAAAATTGAACAAATTTTAGAATTTAAAAAATAAGTAACGATTTATTGAAATAAGTAGTTCCATGTTTGTCGTATGTGAAACTTGAAGAGAACTTTCTTTTAAAGGCGATAAAATTTTTAATAAATTGAGCGCTTTTGTTGGAAAATTGGATAACTACGACCAATGTTATACCATTTGCAAAATAACTTAATAATATTGGTCTTGCACCCTTTTTTAATAATTTAAGAGGTGTTAATAAAAAAAACCATGATTAGTGTAACGTTTGGGCTATAAAGTCATTATCAAACTTAAAAATAAATATATTAACAATTAATTAGACAAATGATACAGTAAAGATTGTTATATAAAAATCTACAACACCTCATAATTTAATGAAGAAAGTTAATAAGAAAAAAAATTTCTTCTTTAAATGATAAGATGTTGTAGGTTTTTATATAACAATCTTTACTGAATCATATGTCTAATTAATTAATAATATATTCATTTTTAGGTTTGATAATGGCTTTATAGCTGAAATGTTACACTACAGTCTATCGTTTAGTTTAAAAATCTTGACAGGTCAGTTTAGACACCACTGATTCTTAAGAAAAAAAATCCCTGCAAGAAGAGAGCGGGAAAAAAACTATGTAAACAAATCAGGTATTTTACCTGTATTTTCTTGGCGATGTTTTTCTACATTTCTTTTGTGTAGTTTTATTTTAAAATATAATTTTTAAGATTAATTTGAAAGTAGTTTTCAAAACGATGTAATCAAAAGAAGAATTCTTCTTTTGATTACATCGTTTTGAAAACTACTTTCAAATTAATCTTAAAAATTATATTTTAAAATAAAACTATGTCATTCACAAACAATGTGAACGATTGCCGGGAAGAAGGTTTTTTCCCTACAGCGGTTATTGTGGTAGGGATTTATTTAATTAAAACATTAATTAGATTGTAGGAATTTTTGTTTCGATGTTTATTAAAACGAAGTAGTTCTAAATTTGAGTAAAATTCTTTTATTAATTCATTAGTTTATATTCTATTGATTCAATCAGGCTGCTAAATTTTATAATATAATATGAGTGTCAAATAATTGTATAATATATTATGAGGTCAAATAATTGTATATATAATATGAGTGTCAAATAAATTGTATAAAATATAATATGAGTGTCAATAATTTTATAATATAATATAGTGTCAAATAATTGTATAATATAATATGAGTGTCAAATAATTGTATAATATAATATTAGTGTCAAATAATTTTATAATATAATATGAGTGTCAAATAATTTTATAATATAATATGAGTGTCAAATAATTTATAATATATGAGTGTCATAATAATATTCAATAATAATAATATGAGTGTCAAATAATTTTAAAAGAATTTTGGGCAAAAAGAAGCAAATTGTACAATACAAAAGTACTTGTAAAATGGATCAAGTTAACTAATTTCTCTTTTGTAGCACTATTTATTTTATAGACACAACTGCTTAAAGTTCTATAATAACAACAAAAACTAATTAATTAGCTATATATATGTTAGGTGAAATATATATATAGCTAAATAATTAGTTTTTGTTGTTATTATAGAACTTTAAGCTGTTGTGTTTAAATTTCCTATCAAGAGGAACAAGTTAAGCTGGTTTTATATTAATTATTTTTGTTTGAGGTAATATTATATTTCATAAGAGTTTTTTACGCAACTCATTGATAGTAATGTTGTTTTTTATTTCTTTCTGGTTCAGATTCCTCTTTATAGCAAAACTAAAATAAGTAAATTACATTTTAGAAGGTTTCTTACAGATCATAAAGAGATTTCTTATTAGTAGGATGCCTTTTTTAGGTTTTATAATACTGTTAATTATATACTTTACAACCATTAATCATTTTAAAAGAGTTTAAAATAAGCATGTTGGAAATAAGTCACTAGATGGCTCATAATTGATTGTTGACTGCAAGCTCATGGCAGTTTACATTCTAGTCAGGAGCTGAGATAAGACTCATGGATGCAGACACAAGCTCATGGCAGTTCTACATTGCAGTCAGGAGTCGAGATAAGACTCATGGATGCAGATACAAGCTCATGGCAGTTCTACATTCCAGTCAGGAGTCGAGATAAGACTCATGGATGCAGATACAAGCTCATGGCAGTTCTACATTCCAGTCAGGAGTCGAGATAAGACTCATGGATGCAGATACAAGCTCATGGCAGTTCTACATTCCAGTCAGGAGTCGAGATAAGACTCATGGATGCAGATACAAGCTCATGGCAGTTCTACATTGCAGTCAGGAGTCGAGATAAGACTCATGATGCAGATACCTCATGGCAGTTCTACATTCCAGTCAGGAGTCGAGATAAGACATATAGATGCAGACACAAGCTCATGGCAGTTTACATTCTAGTCAAGAGCCGAGACTAAACTCATGGATGCAGATACTAAGAGATAAAAGCTGCTGGTAAAAGTGGTTAAAGCTCCAGTCTGTTTTGATTTCAAACAGTTTATTTTTCTTCATTGCTAGTGCCATCTAAAATTAGATCCAGGCTAGTGGTTACTTTCAACATGCTAAATAAGCCTTAAAAAAAACGTTGAAAACATTAAAAACATTAAATTTTGTTTTAACGTTGAAAACGTTAAAACAAAAAAGCCTCAAAACGTTTTTAAGTTAGGAGTAATATAACTGCGTGTAAATCTTTTTATTTATTCAGTTTACTATTTACACTTATTAAGTTTTACTTTTCCGAAACATATTTTTTTAGTTTGCTTGTTAATAATTTATTTCATTCCTGTATTGTATTTTTATTTTTTTTTAAATAACTTTTATTTTACTCTAACTCTTTTATGTTTTTTGATGTATTCAAGTAGACGAGTGCCCCATTTTTTTCTTTATGTTGTTGGGGTCTTTGATTATACATGCACTTTGCTGTAAATGTATGTATAATTGAAATAAATAAATAAATAATCAACATGTTTAAGTTTATTTAATTAGATTTAAACAAAATAAAATATACAAAAGAATTGGATACTAAAGATCTTTGCTGGAAAATAAGGAATTACTAGTATTGTCCGCTTTTCAGTCTTACATGATTTGAGATTTTTCAGGGAGTTATGAGATTTAAAAATACATTATACATCATCTATAATACGACACACGGCTAAAATCAATTGACAGCGCGCCAAAAATCTGTGAGGGAAAGAATTCTATTGGTTCAGACCGACCACGCTCTTTTCCCCTCCACTTTATGCCAACTTCAGTATAAAAAAATACCTTTTCGTAAATTAAATCATAAAAAGGCAACACTGGTTGTAAATATTTGTAACCTCGCGTCACTTTTATTTCCCTCATTGTGAAATCTGTTTGAGTTCGTTTCGTTTCATTCCAATCTATGTTTAATTCATCCAATTATTGCAGAGTTGAAATATGATCTAAGTGCCTATATGGACATTGATGTATTTTTCAAGGATTTCTTGCTATTTGAGTACAGCGCAGGGTCTGTGGTCTGTCAACCAAAAGACAGCATTTTTTCCTTAAATGCCATGTCTTTCAATAGATGACAGTCTTGACTTTTTCGAATGCATATTGTGTCATATTATTTTTATAATATGAAACACTACGCATTCAGTTATACAAACTTGACACAAAAAAAACAGTTTATTTTGGAAAAAAGTAATTATAGCAGACGATTTATTTAAATCGTCAAACTTTTATCATAGAACTCTAATGATCCATTGCATTACGTAATTACCAACTTTAACTCCACTTAATTCATACTTCCCGAACAAATTTAAAGCAACACTTAGGTAAATTTATAAGATACAACAATATTCCTAGTTAAAAAGTAAATAAATAATTTTTAAAAATAAAAAATACCATATCAAATAAAAACAAATAATAAAATTCAAAACATAACCTGACTTTCAGTGTTGCCAGAGTAGGGATTTTTTGTTACTTAAAAGAAGGGATTTTTTTTATCAAAAAAAGAGGGTTGAAAGCATTGAGATTTTGGCGGGCTGTAAATTGATTTTAGCCGTGTGTCGTATTATAGATGTAAGCACTCTATGTAAATCAATAGTGTAGATACTTTGTTAGTTATGCACCGATGATGATCTGTTAAGATAGGAAGCTATCTAAGCCAAATAACCATAATAAGTGTCAGAAACTTTGTTAATTAAAATTAATGATGATCTGTTAAGATAGAATCCTGTCTGAGTCAAATATACACCATTTGGAGCGAACCTGTTTTATCTCACGATTAACACAAAGTGCTGAGGCATAGAGAAGAAAATGTGTTTTCCGTTAAACAAACTGATTAAAAGTATTGAGTATCTAATAATGACCTTTGAGTTTATTTGAGAAGAATTAATAAAAAAATTACAAAAATATAATTAATAAATTATAATACCTGACTTAAAATTAATAATAATGTAGAGAGTATATAAGTTATAAACAATATTTATAAATTTAAATACCAAATTGCTTAGTCAGCATAAATAAATAATTTTGTTACATTTTTGGCTCATTTATTTGACCTTTGAGAAGGCAACGTTAATCTAATTTTATCAGTCATGTTGAATTTGTTTGCAAAATGCAAATTTAGCAAAAATATTTTTTAAAGGAGGCATATTTCAATTTGTTTAGATAATTGTGTAACAAAAACCTTCACATTTAAGAATTAAGATTTAATGGACTGTGAGTTTAGTGAGGAAAGAATAATAATGAAGACAGCAGTCCTGGTTTTTGTTAGTTTAATTTATTACATCAGAGCTTTCGCACAAGCGATGCTTGGCATCCTCAGTAAGTCTAATAACAAGTAAACAAAACCATAAACCAATTACAAAAGAACAGAAATAAAAATTTACATACCAAACAAGGCAAAACAATTTGTTTTGAAATGTTTTTTGCCTTGTTTGGTATGTATATTTTTATTTCTGTTCTTTTGTAATTGGTTTATGGTTTTGTTTACTTGTTATTAGATTCACTGAGGATGCCAAGCATCGCTTGTGCGAAAGCTCTGATGTATTAAATTAAACTAACAAAAACTAGGACTGCTGTCTTCATTATTATTCTTTCCTCAAAAACCTTCACATTTCACGATGCATGGATATTTGATTGGAAAAAACATGGAGAGGTAAGAAATTATTACAATGGTGTATTAGCAACAAAACGCTTAGGATTGTGTCTAGAAACGATTCCTGTCATTTTTAAATATATCGTCTTACACCCTGTATGCATTGAAACACAATAGATCTTTTAAAAGTTATTGTTTTAACTAAAATTGCACACAAATCTGATTAATAATTAACAATTTAAAAACAATATTGTTTTTTTTAAATATTTAAAAAATTATTATTTTATACTTTTATTTTTATTTTAAAATAAGAACCCACTAAAATAAATATGCATCATAGTAATATTTTTGCTAAATGCTAATGATATGATAAATTCATTAAAACTATAAATAATTAAAATAAATAAATGATAAGAGGCACTAAAAGAGACTAGTTTATGTTTATAAAACATAATGTCACTCTCAACGGAACTTAATATTAATATTAAAATTAATTAAATTAAATTATAATATTAAACATATTAATATTCTGTATGTATATATATTTATATATATATATATATAATATATATATATATATATATATATATATATATATATAATATAATATATATATATATTCAAAAATAAACGTATAACGTCAAAATTTTCATTTAAACTTTTTAAAGAAGTCTAATGATCTCAGTACAGCAAAGTATAACGAGCCGTTATAAAAAATAGGAGGACTTTAAAAAACAAACAAATTTACCAATAACTTTTAAACGGATATTTGACATTAAAGTACATTGAATTTTTTTAATTTTTTTATACTACGAGAAATGTAGTGCCATATATTTTTACATGATGAATAAACTAGTCTCCTATAATGAATACTAAAATATCACTTATTTATGCAACAATAGAGACCCACAATAATCTACATAAAAATAAATAATTTAGTTATATTGCACTAATATTGATTTTTAATACTAATATATATATATATATATATATATATATATATATATATATATATAATAATATATATATATATATATATGTATGTATGTATGTATGTATTAATGTATTAATATATTTAATATAGTACTTAAAAATAATAACTCTTTTTAAATTAAAGATTTCACCCTTTAAGAAATAAAGGATGGCACAACCATAGAGAAGTATTAAAAGGCACCTTTATCGTTGAATTTTAAACTAAAATTAATAAGTAATTAATAAATAAATATATATATATATTTTTTAGTAGATAAAAAATATTAAAAGGGCAGTTTTGTGCTAGGAATCAAAAGTTAATATTGTTTTATTTTAATGGAGTTTTTTTTTATAAATGTTAAATTTTAGGTATAAAGAGAGGCATCTAACACCACTTGGTCTCTATATTATAACCTCACAGAGAACTAAATTAAAACCTAAGATAAGTTAAGTCCAAATACAGTAATAGGAAAAATATTGTGTTCCTACAAAAAATGAAAAACTAAGATTTCCTCTGAACCATCCGTTTCAGAGGTTTTTAAGACCTACTGAGTTGTTTTTACCAAGTTATCATCATAGCTCCCAATTTATTCAACCTAAAGAATTGTAACTTTATAAGAAAATTATTCTTTAGGTCTAATTGTACTTTTCGAGACATCATTTTTAATGACTCTGCCACAATTTAAAAACAAAACAAAACATTAAATAAATTGTGCATAGAATTTCGGCACTCATGTAGTCTATGTAGACCAACAATAGTGCCAAGTTTAATCTCTTTATAAGCATTAGTTCTTTTTTCGAATGAAACGTATGTTCCTTTTTTTAAATGGTTAAAATTTAAGTAATTTATTAGTAAACTTAAAATACAATATTTGTAGTAATATATTCATTACTTCTTTGAGATTAATCACTCTATAGGCAAGAATAATAAATAAATATAACCTTTGTCAATTTTTAATCAAATTTTCTAAAAACCCATCGTATACATTATAAAATAAACAACATTTGTTTTTAACAAAGTTTCACAATAAAACTATTCCTATTTATTTTATATCACCAATTTACTTTAGAACTGATAAATTGCACTTAAAATAATTGCACTCATTTTTATATAATATTGGAATGTTTAGAAATAAAATTACCACGTAAATAATTACGATTTTCAATTTTGACAAATTAAAATATTTTGAATAATTTAAATAATTTAATATTCAGAAAAATAATATAATTAATTAATACTAATAAGTATGAAAAAGCACCACTTATTTAGTGTGGAAGACATTTTATTTTAACTATACAGGGTGTCCCCGGTTAGGCTTATTTATACGTGTATAATTAAGTAAAATTACTAAAAATTTCATGTTTTGAAAAAAAGCCATTCTTATTAAAAGCTCCTGCATGTTTTCAAACAAAGACCTATCATATTTTTATTATTTATTTTTAATGGTATTTTTAACTGCAATTTTTAAAAAATTAACAAAGAGTGCAGGCTTAATTTTGACTTTTTTTAAAAAAAAATATTCTTCATAAAATTGTTTAATTGTTCCCCCGAGACCATTTTTCCACACAAAATTAAAATTTTCAAAATTTACCCCTTCACCCCTCCACTTACAAATTTGGATATTTTAAAAGTTGTTCAATCCGGATATATCATACATCGCTTTAAAGATCTTGATTAGTGGAACAGAAATGGTAGTATTGTAAACTTCGATTTAAGTAAAACTAACTGAGATAATTAAAAAAAAAAAGTGAAGTGGAGAGGGGAAGGTGTCAATTTTAAAAATTTTAATTTTTTTGTGGAAAAATTGTCTCAGGGGGACAATTAAAAAATTTTATGAAAAATACTTTTTTCTTGAAAAGTCAAAATTAAGCTTACTTTACTCTTAGTTCTTATATGTACATTTTATATTACATTTTAGTTCTTCTGCTTATAAGTTCATTTTTCAAAAATTGCAGTTTTTGAGTCTACTAGTAAAAATAAAAAAACTTTTAAATCTTAGTTTGAAAACATGCAGGTGTTTTTATCTAGAATGACTTTTTTTTTCAAAAAAATGAAATTTCTTGTCGTTTACACGAATTGTTTAGTCCATCCGGAGACACCCTGTATAAATGACATTTTTTAAATAAATGGATTATTATAAAAAATGTAATCATAAAATACAATTTAAAAATCAAATTAAATAAAAATATATTAAGAATAAACTGTGCAGTTTTCTGCGGGTATTGTCATGGAGATTTAGATTTGCTTGTGGTGACCACGTCAATGTTTATGATGATTGCAATGTTTAGCTTCCACTATGAGAGTCATCTTCAGGGATGTTGGGACACCATGGTTGAAAACACAACGCTCTAAAATTAAATTGAGTTCAATATTCAGTTTTTTAGAGCATTGTGAACACAGGTCATATAACCTACATAAAAATTGTGGACTATAGTACGACACACGGCTAAAATCAGTTGACAGCACGGGAAAATAATGCGAGGGAGCCAATGGGGTTAGTCCTGAATGTTAAACTAAACCCTCAATTTCAAATTAGGTCAACCTTATTGGTTTCTCAACACTATTTTCCCACGCTGTCAAATGATTTTAGCTTTGTGTGTCAAAGGTACTACTAATGTCAAAACATACTTATGTTTTGATATTTATTGTTAAAAATTCACCTATTATAAATAATATTGGTTACTAAACTACAAATAAAGCTGGCTAAAATTATTTTTTCTAAAGAATAAAAAAACACGGTAAAGTACAATGATGTTTTGACATAAATATTTCATTATGAACTGATGTTTTGACATTAGTTCATTTTGCTAGCGCTGCGTGTCCACTCAGCGCTAGCATCAGTCTTACGTGTTAACCACCCTCTCTATTCAAGTCTGACACCCCTGATTGTGAACTCATCTGTGCAGTCCTATATCCCTGAAGATGTCTCTTACAGTTGAAGTTAAAGGTGTGATCCATCATCTATAACAAGAGTGTCACCACCGGAAGAAGACCTGAATCCACGATAATAAAAATATTTTCGTACAATACATTAAAATAATTATAGAATGAATTAAAATTAATAATGGTAAAAAAAACAATGAGAAAATTAATAGTTTAAAGTACAATTAAGAAAATAAATATTTCAAAAATAATAAAAATGAAGATTCTATAGTAAGTTTTACAGAAAGTACAAAATTAAGTAAATAAAGTATACAAAGTCTTTGAAAATAATAAATAGCTATTTAATATCTTTTAACTAAACCTATTATATATTTGAAATATATATTTTTACAAGTATTTAATATATCTTGTCCTATATATCCTGTGATTTCATATATATATCTATAAATATGAATTTATGATTTGTTATAACACGATTATTTGAAAATAAACCTCTCGTTTGTTAGAAGCTCTGGTGTTGTGGTGGTTTTATGAATCCGTTCTTTTGTAGCTCTTATGAGCAAAAAATTAAAATTTTTAAGTTATTAACCATAGATATATTTGATGTGAACAAAATATATGGGACAGAGTATTAAAATAAAATAAATAATTTATCTAATTTTATTAATAAATAAATAATAAAAATACTGATGATTGAAATACTAGACATACAAAATTCGCACCTTTTTTTTGTAAATTTAATTTTATATTCTAAGGGGGAGGGGCTACATATAAAGATAGTTTTATAGATATCTGGTGTGCAATAAAAACTACAGTTTTTAGTTGACTTCGCAACTAATATCTTTAACTTTAGTAGAGAGGTCAACTATATAAAAACATCACCTACAAGTTTCACTATTAGACAATCGATATGCAGCTTTTTAGTTGACCTATGTACTAATATGTTTAACATTAATATAGAGGTCAATTTTAAAAAAACTTCACTAACAAGTGAAGCCATCAATCAGTATGTCGATTTGGATGACTTCATTACTAATGTTTTTAATATTAGAAGAGAGGTCAACTAAGAACATCGCCTACAAGTTTTGCTATTATACGATCGACGATACGTTGACCTGTCTACTAATGCATACAACATTAGTAAAAGGGACAACTGAAAAAAACTAAATATTTCACTAAGAAGAAATAAAACTAAACAAGTTTTCGTCTCTCCACTCATTATAATTACTAGAACAAAGCCGACTTTCAACCGTTAACGGTCATCATCAGTGGCGGTGATTATTAAAAAAATAGATCAGTCTACCAGTGAGTCTAATGGTACAAACTTGACAAAAACTTGTTTAGTTTTATTTCTTCTTATCATAGCACTCCACAGCTCAATCCATCATATAAATATTTCACTCATTACCTTAATAGGGTCTCTATACAAGGTATTGAATATAATAAATTAATTGTTATTTTTTTTTAAATATTTTTTTTTGTATTCTAGTATTTCTGTTTGTAATATGCGAGGAATGTTTCCAATACACATGGAATCACAAGTTATAACAATAATTAAATATATTTACAATAACGACAACTAAACACGATTGAGGGTTTAGAAATAATGTAAGGAAAATTATTTTTTTCCTAAATTTTGCCCTTCTCCCCTTCTCTTATGAGGGAAGGGAAGGAGGGTCATACATTTAGTTTACAAATGACAGTAGAGAGACTTACCTAGTTGGGCTCATCTATGATTAGCGACAATACTTGTAATTTTTTTTAACTAGTTTTTTTTTATTTTTTAGCTTACTTATTATTTGTTTGTATTTTCTTTTTTAGAATTTTTTTAGTATATTTGCTAGATTTAAGAATAAGAAAGGTTAGTGCCAAGTCACTGTCCTATATTTTATATAGGAGTCAAAGTCTAAATTTTTATAAAATATAGAACAATGAAGTCTAAATTTTTATAAAACATAGGACAATGAAGTCTAAATTTATATATGTATTATATATATATATTATATATATAATATATATATATATATATAATATATATATATTATATAATATATAATAATATATATATATATATATATATATATATATATTTATATATATATATATATATAATGTAAATATATAATATATATATATAATTAAATATATATAATATATATAATATATATATATATATAATATATATATAATATATATATATATATATATATATATTTATATATTTATTTATTTATTGTATCACTATAAATTGACAAGAAATTGTATCACAATGCATCCCTACACTATTTTTTACCCTCAAAATCTTATTATTTAATTGCCTCTGAAATGATAAATAACTGTACTTAATAAAAAATAAAATCAATACTTTTTGACAATTTTTTTTCTTAAGAAAAATTTGTTTATTTTTATAATCCCGTCGACTGAACAGCCTCATCAGCATCATTTCCGAATAATTATTTGCTAAAAAGAGTATAATGAGACCAATGACGTTGACTAACTCGTTACTCGTTACTCGCCAACTTACTATATTATTAATCTAACACTATTTCTCATAGCATGAAAGTTACACGCTGAAAAAAGCCAAGTAAAAGCCATGTAACGTAAGAACATGAATAGTAAAAAGTATAGAGCAACCTGTATGTTATAATTGAACTTTCTCGTATTCTGGACTAAATGATTAGAGGAGGATATTATTTTAAATTAAGTACAATTATTGTTGCAAATATAAATAAGCTATTACATAGTTACAATGCTTTAATACAGTCAATGAAAAGTAGTTGCTTCATCAAGAGCTCAACAGGATTATTAAATAAAATTAAAAAAGTTCACAAAGCTTAACAAAATTGAAAAACTAAGCTTAGCAAAATTGCAAAACCAAGCTTAACAAGATTGCAAAACAAGCTTAACAAGATTGCAAAACTAAGGTTTAGCAAGAATTGCAAAGCAAAGCTTAGCAAGATGCAAAACAAGCTTAGCAAGATTGCAAACAAAGCTTAACAAGATTGCAAAACAAGCTTAACAAGATTGCAAAACTAAGTTTACAGATGCAAAGCAAGCTTAACAAGATTGCAAACAAAGCTTAGCAAGAATTGCAAAACAAAGCTTAGCAAGATTGCAAAACAAGCTTAACAGATTCAAAACAAAGTTTAGCAAGATTGCAAGCAGCTTAACAAGATTGCAAAACTAAGTTTAGCACATTGCAAAGCAAAGCTTAGCAAGAATGCAAAACAAAGCTTGCAAGGCCAAAACACAGCTTAACAAGATTGCAAAACAAGCTAACAAGATTGCAAAACTAAGTTTAGCAAGATTGCAAAAGCAAATAGCTTAGCAATTGCACAAAGCCAAGCTTAGCAAGATTGCAAAAACAAAAGCTTAGCAAGATTGCAAAACAAAGCTTTAACAAGATGCAAAACTAAGTTAAGCAGAGAAGCAAAGCTTAACAAATTGCAAACAAAGCTTAACAAGATTGCAAAACAAAGCTTAACAAGATGCAAACCAAGCTTAACAAGATGCAAAACTAAGTTTAGCAGATTGCAAAGCAAAGCTTAGCAAGATTGCAAAGCAAGATAGCTTAAAAGATTGCAAAACAAAGCTTAACAAGATTGAGTTTAGCAAGATTTTAAGCAAATTGCAAAACAAAGCTTAGCAAGATTGCAAAGCTTAACAAGATTGCAAAACTAAGGTTTAGCAAGATTGAGTTTAGCAAGCAAGAAGCTTAGCAAGATTGCAACACAAGCTTAGCAAGATTGCAAACTAAAGTTAAAGCAAATTGCAAGCAAAGCTTAGCAAGATTGCAAAAAAGCTTAACAAGATTGCAAAATTGCAAGCAAAGCAAGATTGCAAAGCAAGCTTAGATTAGCAATTGCAATACTAAGTTTAGCAAGATTGCAAAGCAAAGCTTAGCAAGATTGCAAAACAAAGCTTAACTTGCAAACAAAGCTTAGCAAGATTGGCAAGATTTAGCTTAGCAAATTGCAAAGCAAAGCTTAGCAAGACAACAAGCTTAGCTTAAGCAAGATTGCAATACTTAGCAAGATTGCAAAGCAAAGCTTAGCAAGATTGCAAAACAAAGCTTAACAAGATTGCAAAACAAAGCTTAGCAAGATTGCAAAGCAAAGCTTTAGCAAGATTGCAAAGCTAAAGCTTACAAATGCAAAACAAGCTTAACAAGATTGCAATACTAAGTTAGCAAGATTGCAAAGCAAAGCTTTAGCAAGATTGCAAACAAAGCTTAACAAGATTGCAAAACAAAGCTTAGCAAGATTGCAAAACAAAGCTTAACAAGATTGCAATACTAAGTTTTAGCAAGATTGCAAAGGCAAAGGTTTAGCAAGATTGCAAAACAAAGCTTAGCAAGATTGCAAAACAAAGCTTAGCAAGATTGCAAGATTGCAATAAAAGTTAGCAAGATTGCAAAAAAGCTTAGCAAGATTGCAAAACAAAGCTTGCAAGATTGCAAACCAAGATTGCAAAACTAAGTTTAGCAAGATTGCAAAGCAAAGCTTAGCAAGATTGCAAAACAAAGCTTAGCAAGATTGCAAAACAAAGCTAACAAGATTGCAAAAAAGCTTAACAAGAATTGCAATACTAAGTTTAGCAAGATTAACAAAGGCAAGATGCAAACAAAGCTTAGCAAGATTTGCTTAACAAGATTGCAAACAAAGCTTAACAAGAAACAAAGCTTAGCAAGATTGCAAACAAAGCTTAACAAGATTGCAAACTAAGTTTAGCTTAGCTTACAAATTTGAAAAATACAGCATGTTAATTACATTGTTTTTAACAATAATTAATGAAAAAAAAATATTTAAAATTAAAAAAGTAATATAATAGCTTATTTATACAACAACTTCAGCCTTTTAAAATTTCTTTACAATATAAACTATAAAATACTTTTAACAAAATTAAATTTTAATATTTCTATTATCAGCAGTTAAATCTTTAACAGCCATGTTCCTATGGACGGAGATAATGTGCTGAGTCAGATTGCACTTGACTTTAGTCTTATGGGGGCAGTAAGGACACTGAAACTTTGGTTCGAGTCCGCACTCAAACTGCAAGTGACGTTTGAGCGTGTGACGCCACTGGTAATACCTACCACACTGTACACACTGGAATTTGCCTGTTTTCTTTGGTGTTTCGTTTACTATCGGCCATAACATGCCGAATTTCACTCTCGCTGCTATACCACTGTTTAAAATAACTAGAAACAGAGAGAACGCGTTTAAACATACAAAAATATAAAAAGTATAAATTAAAAAAAACAAAGTACAGCTATCGCATAACATGACTATGTTAAACTAAATACAAATAAAATTAACCAATATTTTTCTTTTCAATATAACAATTTTATATCATTTAAAATTGCTACAGTTGTATTTTAATTTTTTCCTGGGTATATATATTTTTTTAAATTAAAAAAAAAACTTGTATCAACCCGGTATTTATCTTATTTTTAGTTTATCTTTATTCTATATTTGATTTACTTAATTTATCTTATTATGATATTTAATCATTTTGACCTGCTCATCAGTGTAGTCTTAGCCTATTTGATCTGTTTGTCTATATAGAAGAGGTGCTGATGACCTTAGTGTTAAGCACCTTAATTATAAATAAAATAAAACTTAAAACACTCATTAAAGTATAAAGCATTAATTAAGTAAATGTAAATTTAATTTATTTATCCATGATTTTTGTGGCAAATTTTTATCATAAAAATTATGTTTTTTTGTTTTTAATCAAGTTCTCTATTGACCAAATTTGATAAAAACAGATACTAATAATTTTATCTTAAGCTAAATAAATTATAATAAACACAACAAAAATAAAATCAATTGGAATAAAAAATTATTTAAAAAACCATTAAATTTTTGTTTAGTTTAAAAGACTTTCAAAAAAGATGAGTTTTTTTAAAGTCTTTTTCACAAAAGAGTTTTTTTAAAACACGAAAAAATGTTTCGATCACTTTGAGATTTAGCACGCATTTAGCCATGTATAATACTAAAATATGTGCCAATTTCCATCTCATTATCAGCATTAGTTCAATTTTTATCAAATGATTTGCGTACATTTTTTTTAAATAGTAAAAAATAAGCAAATAATCCAATTGATTTTTTAAGTGTTAATTATAATTTATTTAACATTAGATAAAATAATATAAAAATTATTAGCATCTATTCTTATCAACTTCTCTGCCAATAAAGAACTTAATAAAAACAAAAAAGGATGAAATAACGGATGAACAATACAAAATTTAACGGTAATAAAAATTAACAATGCAATTTTATGTGAAATGCAGATCTTTACAATACAACCCCATCCCCCTCTATTTTCCAGGGAAAATAAAATAAAGGTAATACAATTCGTAAAAGAAAAACAATAGTCATGTTGTGAGATTGTAATTATAAAAATCAAAGTTCTTATTCTTGGACCGATAGAGAAGATTAAAACCAAATAGGAGAATAGAAATGAGAAAATCAATTAATATAAAAAATTTAATTAAATAATTATTAATTTACACCATAGAGGGAGCATAATGAAAAAAAGTATCGCCACCGTTTTCAAGGAAAATAGATGAGCACGGGACAACTTGTTCCGCATAGAGTTCAAAAGTATTGGAGAAGTGTATAAACGTTCCTTCCTCTTTTATATAAGTTCATTGATTTAAACTGTGATAAAGGTTAATTAAGGAATAAAAAGAAAGAAGATTCTGATTGGTGGCTCAGCATGCATCGGTATTTCTTTTAACCAATCAGGTTATTTCGCACACCCTCTAATGTTAGAGATACAAACTAGAGTGGGTTCTTTAGATTTTCCTACTGACTTCTTTGAAGTAGTAGAGCTCAATAAAAACCCAAATATGGGAGCTATACGTGTAACGCCATAGTGATCAAATATTTCATCGCTGTAAGTTAAAAAAATTAAGAAATTTATAAAATATTCCAACAATAAAAACTTTGACTAACAATAAAAACAAAGAGAAGTAGAATAGTTATGTACATTTACCCTGTGGTAGTCCCAGTTTGAGTAAACTGCAAGAAATAAATATTTACAAAAAGAGGGTAAGATATCGACAATGGAAGTGACCGAGAAAAGTCACCCCACACAAACATTTATTTACTCAGAGTGCTCTCAACCAAACATGAGACCATCATCAGTGTATGTACAAATAAGTTAATATAAACATTTTTATAGCCACTGATGATGGCCTTTCTATTATGTTATGTAGAAAGTGCTTTAAATAAATAAATGTTTGTGTGGAGATACTCTTTTCTTGGTTCCTTTCATAATGAACAACTTCACTGGTGCTCATTAATAATAATAAATCGACTACATTTATAACCAATTTAAATTATTTTACAACATAGGCCCAGTCTACAATAAGCTTCCGATTTTAACAAAAACATAAGGTGTTAAAAAAATATTTCAGATATGCATGTATTAGATTTGTATGTTTATATAAATTTAACTTAATATATTCGTGAAAATATTGATTGAAATATTTGATAGTTTATAGGTAATTCATTGGGATTTATATAAACTATATAGTTTAGTTAGTAGGAAGTCAAATTATGAAATATTGTAGACCAGGCATTGGCTAATTTATATAGTCATATGTTTTGATTGTGTCATCATAAGCAGACTTACAGTCTATCGTTTAGTTTAAAAATCTTGACGGGTCAGTTTAGACACCACTGATTCTAAAGAAAAAAAATCCCTTTAAGAAGGGAGTGGGATAAACAATGTAAACAAATCAGGTTATTTTACCCGTATTTTCTTGGCGATGTTTTTTTTTTACATTTCTTTTGTGCAGTTTTATTTTAAAATATAATTTTTAAGATTAATTTAGAAGTAGTTTTCAAAACGATGTAATCAAAAGCCGGGAAGAAGGTTTTTTCCCTACAGCGGTTATTGTGGTAGGGATTTTTTTCTCTATTTAAGTGAAAGGTTTGCAGCGGCTTCTCTGATTGGTCAATCCTTAAAATACTTATGACCTTGGGGATTTTTAAACTAAACGATAGACTGTGGAGGGGGAGAGGAGGGGGGTAAAAGACAGAGGAGTCAAGTGGCTTAAGATAAGACCCAGCCTGACGTAATAAATAAAGGTTCCAGGCTAGTTTATACAAGTTTTTACAAAAGGAGTTTAGAGTTGGTATTAGGCAGATCCAGAGCTCAACACTGTTGACAGACCGCTTAAGGCCAGTAGCTAGCCAAATTTTGTTGGAGGGGGGAGGCAAAACTAATCTCAGAGAGGGAAATGTTTCAAACACCTTTAAGGGACTTCCACTGAAAACCACTACGTTAAAGGGGATGAAATTATTTCCAGGGGGGTTAAACCCCCCTCCTTCATGGCTACTTGCTTGAAGCACTATCTTAGTACGTAAATGAATTTCTTCTACTAGTTTGCTATCACTAAACCAGTTTGCAGGGATCTAACAAATTTTTGTTACCCAACTATAGCATAACACATGGTTAAAATCAGTTGACAGCAGGGGGATGGTGTTGAGGAACCAATGAGGTAAGCCTGATATGAAATTGTGGGCGTGGTTTAACATCTAGGAGTACTCTCATTGGCTCACTCCCATTATTTTCCCATGCTTATCCAACCGTATGCTATACTATAGTTAGCTGCCGCTAAACCAGTTTGTTGTGACCAAACCAGTTTGCTACCAACAAACCAGTTTTTTTGTCACCAAACCAGTTAGATGTCACTAAACCAGTTTGCTGGACAGGATAGACCAGAAAATAAACTTATGGAGGTTACAAAAGGTAGACAAAGCATTTGTCACAATAACCCTATCGACTATAACCTCTGTAAATTTTTCAACCTCCCAATTAGTAATTAGGGAGTCAGCAAGTAAGCCACGTTGTTGGGCCCTTTTTGCTGACTCCCTTAGATAGAAGATAGAGTTCTACCTAATAAGTCCTAGTGCAAGGATTTTACGTCTAATCCACAGAAGAGAGTAATCCGTGACTTTACTCTTTCTATAGCTTCAACTAGAAACAACACGTGCCCTACTGTATATATATATATATATATATATATATATATATATATATATATATATATATATATATATTTGCCTAAACCCAGGTTCATTTGGGGTAAGGCATCTTTTACGAGTCCCTGACATCGCACAGACTCGGAACCCACTGGCTTAACGTCTGTTTCAAAGGACAGCACGTGAAAGGATTTCAATCCTCGCATAAAATCCTAGAAGACCCCGACTGGGATTGAACCCGGACTGTCTGGGTGGCAGGCAAACGTGCTAACCACTACACCAGCAAGACCCCCCCTACCTCCAAAGTAATAAAGGAAACAATAAAGAGACAACAACAGAGGACAACAACATTCTCTATAATATTACACATATCAAGAGATAGTAAGAAAAAAACAATAAAAATTTTCTTTTATACATTTAAAAATTTTCTTAATTTTCTTTACGATCCTTTTAAAATGAAAAACTGATTTGTACCAATGATAGAAATAGACTAGTTTTAATTAATAGATCCAAGTATAGAGATAATCATAAACAAGCGAGATATTTATCTATGTAACATCGGATATTAACTATGTAAACATCGGATGTGAACAAACTTGTTTCAATCACATCAAAACAACTTGAGTAGTGACATTTTCAGCATTCGTAGTTTCACTGCGATCGACATAGAGATATTATTACTAGAGGGGCCCTATAAGTTAAAATTTGAAACATCGAAAAAGTAACCTGACCACCTTTGTTTATAAACATAATCAAATAATCAGTACAAAATTACAATAACTTATATAGTTGAACGTTAAAAATACAAATCAAAATAAAATCAATGTGCGGGAAGCCGAAATCAATGTATTTATTATAATGTTAACTCACTCTTGAAGGAGGTTTCAATGAGGTTACACAGAGCCCCTGAGAGCCCAAAAAGATGTTTCAGGTATCCCAATGTATTAAGATAGGATATGCCCCCTCTAGTATATATCTCTATGATGGTCGATAAGAGATTGATAACAACAGGTTTAGCAACAATGAAATTCAAATATATATAATCATCGATTAATAATAACTTTAGAGCTTTTTTGGACTATTACAAATTGAATATCAATTAAATTAATGAAGACTTTAGTCCTTATAAAAATTTATTGAAAATAAATTGTTGAAGAGCTTTCGCCCAGGGATCCTGAGCTTCTTCAGTTCTTAAAAATGACAAAAATAAATTGTTATAATTTAAATAATAAATTATTATTTAAATTATAACAATTTATTTTCAATAAATTTTTTTAAGGACTAAAGTCTTCATTAATTTAATTGATATTGATTAATAATAGAACATAATAATTCAGCAACCGGAAGTATTGCCAACTTTTTATAAGAAAATTGTATACTGTTAGGGTGGCAGCATTACTTAAGACCACCAGTGAACCACCTTTCGTGTTATCAGTAGTGCTCCTTCTATATATAGTATTATTCTAAGATCTAAACGATCTCATTTTTCTTTTTTCATTCTACCGATACAAAATATTAGATAAAGCCATAAGACGTACTTTTAAGTAAGCTAAAACTTTTTTTTAAAAAATAAAAACAGAAATTATTCATGTTTATCTCTAAAATAAAATTAATTTTTCAACAAGAAAAGAATAATAAAATTTATTAATTTACATCTAGAATTTTTATTTAAAATATAAAATTTAAGAAATTTTACTACCAATATTGTACATTTGTATACATTTTTATAATAAACATTTTTTTTTATTTAAAATTTTACTAAGTTATTTAATCTGAAGAGAAAAAAACAATAAGAATTTAAAATAATTATTTCTAATGGATGGTTAGAAGAAAAACATTAATGTACACTCAGTTAAAAAAATAAATAATATCAGGTACGGGGTACCAATGAACCTTTCCTCACCATATCGCAGTACGCAGGTCTGTGTACTGCAAATTTATATTGCAGAACATCTTCGGACTAGCTTCGCTCATCGTCTGACACAAAAAACACCAGTTGCATTCCTAGCAATCACCCGTGCAAGCATAGAGATGTATACTAGAGGGGGCATAGCCTATATCAATACATTAGAAACATCATTTTGAGTCTTGAGACATCATTTTGAGGCTCTCAGAGGCTCTGAGTAACCTCATTGAAACCTCTTCTAAGAGTAAGTTAAGGTTATAAAAAATCTTTTTTTTCGGCTTCCTGCACATTGTTTCTGTTTTGATTTATATTTTCAGTGCTCTACTGTATAAGTCACTGTAATTTTGTTCTGCTCATTTGATTAGTGATAGTCGAAAGTAGCCAAGTTATTTTATCGATGTTTCAAAATTCAACCAATAGTACTCTCAATATATACTCACCAATTCAAACTCTAGTAATATATCTCTATGCAGAAGCACTGATTATGCTTGATGCAGTTTAACATTCGAGATAATTCATATAAAATCCTGACATCGTATTTATATTACTAACACAATACTTTTCCCAAATACCTATGGTAAAAAATTAGGAAAAGTCAAACGATTGATTTCAAATTCGCTTTTAGCAGAATTATATACAAAAACATTGATAAATTTAAAAATTATTATTAAAATATAATATAATCATTCAAAATGATACTTTTAAATTAACATTTCTTATTAACACATGTTCGTAAAAGTATATTAGTTTAAAAAAAAAGAAGTTAGGGTTAAAGTAATGAACAGTAAGAAGTCCCTCCAGAAAAACAAAACTTGCCGAACTGCTACAGATAGGCCATCATCAGTGGCAAACTGTCGAGAAGTTTAAAAAAATAAGAATGATACTTTTTTCCTTGATAAAAAGAGTCAAACTTGTCTGACCCTGATATCAAGTTATAAAACATACGCTCTTCTGCTTTTTTTATTAACATTTTGGCACTAATGATGGCTCTTTTGTAGGTTTAAAGCACTTGGCCAATAAATGTTAGGATTGTTGGAGAGACTTCTTATTTATCATTAATTATAACGGATTCCATACGCACTCATTATCTCTCAGGTTAGATTTAATTGTTTTATTATATTTTAAAAATAATTTTATTTAAAATTCACTAATATCCTTAATAGTATGGAAGAGGTAGAAAGTTAATCTATTATTGAAAACAATTAACTTTTAATTAACATAATTAAAATAGAGCATTATATTCCTTCGGGAAATTGCCCTAAAACTAATATAGTCAAGGTGTCAGGCCTGAAAGAACATGACTCATTAAAAAAATTATGAGGGACGGGGAGTACTACTAGAGTATAATTTAGAATGAGCACCAGTGGAGTTGTTCATAATGAAAGGAACGAAGAAAAGTCTCTCCACAAAACTATTAATTTATTCAAAGCGCTTTCAACCTACATGAGGCCATCATCAGTGCCAGAAATAATAAAAAAAACACAGCTAAAAGAAAGACATTAAAAACGCAAAAATTAAAAAGAATTAGTACTATATAAATAAAAACAGATTAGTTACACAAAAAGTCCTTTTATTTTTTAATATATAATAATAACTAAGCTTTCGACTAAAAATTAGTCATCATCAGAGTTTAAAAAATATAAAATATAAAATGAAAAAACAATTTTACAGACTACTTCATATTGCACCTTGGTATGTTTTGGTATGTTTTACAGTCAGTAAATATGACTGCAAAAAAGATAAAAATAATACTGGACTTTCTAACCACAAACATAATACAGGACACAGTTTTGATTTTGACAATACCCGAATTCTACAAAATGAACCTAATTGGCAAAAAAGGAAAGTTAAAGAAATGATAAATATAGTCAAATTTGATAACAATGTTAATTTTAAAAAAGATGTAGAAAAATTAAGCTCCATTTACTCAAATTTAATAAGGAACTCTTAAATCTTGTAATTCTTGATTTAGTTTAAAATATTGTTTTTTCAACTTATATTATTGGTAACACTGATATTTTTAAATTTCTTTAATGTAACAGTTTTAACGGTTTTTTAAACATAGCTTACCAAAACATACCAAGGTGCAATATGAAGTAGTCTGTAAAATTGTTTTTTCATTTTATATTTTATATTTTTTAAACTCTGATGATGACTAATTTTTAGTCGAAAGCTTAGTTATTATTATATATTAAAAAATAAAAGGACTTTTGTGTAACTAATCTGTTTTTATTTATATATTTGTTTACAAGTCCACAATAAGAAACTTTTTAGAATTAGTACTATTCTTCCTTTTCTTTTTAGACTCAACAATGTGGGTGAGCCGTGACTGATGATGGTCTCATGTAGGTTGAAAGCGCTTTGAATAAATTAATAGTTTTGTGTAGAGACTCTTTTCTTTGTTCCTTTCATTTTACTACTAGAGTACTCCTCTTCTGCATTAAACCAGTTTTTTTTAATAACTTAATTGACTAAAAAGAAACATAGAATGCTTAGAGAGGAGGATTTCAAAATTGTAGAAAATCATACAAATCTTAGGTTTCTTGAAATAAGTGGTGTGTGCGCTTAAAGAGAATATTTTTTAAAGCTAATAAAATGTCCAATAAAACGAGTGTTTATTTATTAAAAATGAATAACTTAAACTTAAAATTACACCGTTGGCAAAAACACCAAATTATTTTTTCTGCGAAGTAAGCAAATTTATTTTTGTGCATTTTTTAAGCTATTTTGCAAACGCAACAACTTTGTAGTACTTTCTGAAAATTGGTTGAAACAGTACAAAATGAGTCACATTTTTCAGGTCTCACTCCAGGACTATAAGTAACGTAATGTAAATTAAAAACAGCAATAAACTAAACCAAATTTAAAACTGAAATAAAAAAAAAACAAACAACAAAAATAAAACTATTAAATAGAAAACAAACTAACATAACTTAACAAGTAAAGCAATAACAAAGAACAACGATTAAATCATAAAATATGTGTTATAACAATTTTCTGATGAAAATTCGCTACAGTTAAATTTGACTAATATATTTGGCAATAGAAGAATAAAAACAGCCTGGTCCGAATAACTCAAAGTGAGTACAGAATAATTTCAGTGGTAACATCGTTTAAATCAAAGAGTATGTAGTATAAGTTATGTGTTTGGGCGCTTAAGAGACAAAATGAAACTTTAGATGTTATATTTAAACAAAAATATTTCGCTCTTCTTATTTTTGTTTAAATATAACATCTAAAGTTTCATTTTGTCTCTTAAGCGCCCAAACGCTTAACTTATACTAATTATGGAGACCAATACAGTTGATGAGTATGTAGTATATCTAGAGAGACAACTGTTTTAGTTCCGTTATTGGTTAATGGGATGGCGCTAGTAGCAATGTGTCACTAGATTGTTCTGATTGGATGTTGGCTCAGATCAAAGCCTTTCTTAGGGTAAAAGAGCAAATTAGGGTAACTATAATCCTCTTTTAATAGAAAACAACAGAAAATCTTATGAAGGAATAAAAGATTAACAATATGCTTTCTAGTTATAACACATACTCTCTCTCAAGGTAAAAACCAAAAATCTTGTATAAAGGGTACACTTTAATTATATAATATATATATATATATATATATATATATATAATATATAATATTATATATATATATATATATATATATATATATATATATATATATATATAATATATAATATATATATATATATATATATATATATATATATATATATATATATATATATATATATATATATATATATATATATTATATATATATGTGTGTGTAACACTGAGCTTGTTTGTGTTAACATGCACAGTTAGTGCCAGATGTAAACATGCCAGTTAGTGCCAGATGTAAACATGGACAGTTAGTGCCAGATGTAAACATGCACAGTTAGTGCCAGATAACAAGGTTTCTACACCCTTTGGATGAGTTCTTTTCTATTTTTAGATAATGTCTAGGGGGGGGGGTCAATTTTTTTACAGATAATTTGAACACATCGTCACCTTCATACAAGACTTTTAGTACAACCACTAAATAAACAGAAAGTCAAACTGGGTCTCAAACAACAGTCGACTAACCATATAATTAGTGGACGAAACCTTAACTTAAAAATTAAATTAAATTACAACTACAATATATAATTTTTAATCAAACGAAACTAGTACTCTCAAAAATAATACTTAATAAATAAAAAATAAATTATTACATTTACTCGAAATAAGTCTCGCTCAAACTTAAAAAATATTTTAGAATAACTCCCTAAAAATAAACAATGAGGTAGACATTAACTAGAAAAATGTAGAATACAGAAAATTAATCTAAATATATTGGTAAGCCAAGATTCTATTATAAACAATTATACTATGGGAAGAAGATTCGACTATTTAACAAGTATAATATTAAAAAGATTTTTATAAATATTTTTTTTTCTTTACGGAAGACTATTAATAATAAACAGACTATTCAAATTTTATACACATGTTCTTATTGAAAAATATATAATAATAGAGAAAAATTTATTACTAATAAAAATTTATGACTATACTTTTTTCCATATATGAAAGGAACGGGTAAGTACATATACAGATACCCAGTATGTGTCTTGTTACAAGCCTGCTCAAACCTTTATCTTAATTTTGTTTAACTAATAATTCTATCTTTTATTCTCTGCTCAACGGCACTGATGATGACCTCTTGTTAGGTCGAAAGCGCTCTGCTTTATTGTAAATAAATTAAACTGTGGAGAACTTTCTATTCCTTCGTTCTTCCTCTAGTAGTATAAATCTCTTTGGACAAGAGACCATCTTCAGCAGAACTCAGCATTGCTATAAGACACAAATCAACTTTTGTTGACCTGATAGTCAACTCAATCTCCTCAAATTTATAATTTTATTTTTAACCTAATGGCTCTAATAAATTTTTCCCTAAAATTGAAATTTTAAATTTTCTAAAATAAATCAAGTTAGCACATAACATTTTTTTAACATGCATAAAAATTAATCCACCCGGATTTTTGTTTTATATATAATTTCTATTATACTTATTTGTTTATATACTTTATATATACCCTTCAAAATTTGTTTTAAAAATATTTTTATTTCACTAAAGGTCTTAAAGAATAAGTTTAGAGTAAAAAGCACACTCTTAACAAAAAGTTATTAACAATAAAAATACACGTAAAAATAATTTAAAGACTGTAAGAGTAGCAAAAGGAATACATATGCCTTAAAAAATTGCTGAAATGGAACCATGCCAGAAGCACTGAACGGTTGTGATAAGGTTTAACCAGGAACGAACCTACGATCAGTGAATTAAACAACTTTATTTAGTTCACCAAAATGCTTCGATTCCACCTACTTTGAGCTAAATAGAGAACATAAGTGAACAGCAAAGTGAGATATTTCCGGTACAATAATTTACCTTAATGTTTTTAAATAATTTAATTTAAAAAAACCACTGATGAAGTGGCTTGTATGGCGTAGCTGAGTCTTGTGATGTCATTAACCCGGTTAGACATTAAATTAAGGGTTAAAATTTTTGCCAGGGAAAAGGTCCTTCCTTATATTCCTTGGAGGTATTGAATAGAATAAAACCGGTCCGAAGTTGATGACCCTTCCAAGTGACCAAAAAGTCAATAAAACCCTGAAGTAAATTACCAGTAAACTGAAAATACGGTCGTTGAACAAAAACATTTTGAGTAGGGTGTTTTGCATGTTTTTGGGGACAGTGAATCGAATAAAGCCAGTCTAGCGTCAAATTAAGGGTTCAGAGGTCCAAATCTTGGAACAGGTGATAATTTTTTTAGCGTCATATTTACAGTTTTATAGCTTCAAAATAATTTTGGCACAGAGGTTTACTAGCTGGGAAAAATTTCTCTGAGATGGGCCATTTCTTGTTTAAGTTTCCAGTATATGCTTAATAGCCTGAGCAGTGGCATCAACACTTGTTATTTATCTTTCCTGAATTTTTTCAAAGAATTCGCGATTCAAAGTCTGTAGCAGTGGCACCGTCGCTGATAAGAAATTGATAACGGAAGGGTGATCGTTGTTAAAGTCCTAATGGGAGTTTTTTGGTTTTTCTTATTTGTGACGATTATTTCTTTACATTTTTTCTCGAAGTGCTTTAATTTAATTAATTTTAAATTGAGAATTTAAATTGAGTGATAAGATGGTGAAAATCACAATATAGTGTTTTATTTTAGTTATTGTTAATTAATGTTACTTTTAAATAATTTTAGTTTACACAAACACACAAAATTACCTTTTAATTGCATTAAATTGTTTAAATTAGTTGTCACAGGTATTTAAATTAACTGATAACAAGCTGATTTTCACCGTAATGGTGTTTTAATTTATCAATCAATTTCATTTACACACTAAAATAATAAATAACTCAATAAATTCACGTTTTGTAAAATTTTTGTTTAAATCATCCGTTTAGGTTTTATTATTTCTGGGTTAAATCGGACAAATCCAAGTTTGTAGTGATAAGAGCCTGATTCTTTATTTAAACACCTGGAATAATCGAAGTATTTATCTATGAAATATTGGCCATTTTTTAGCACCGATGGTCATTCTATTAATTTTTACCTCATTTATCACAAATTAACGAACAATAAAGGAATAAAAGAAGAATTTTCAACGGCTCCCATGCTAATCCTATGATAAAAAAATTTCGATCACCCTTTTCGTTTTCCCACTATTGGTATTGCCAACCTTACAACTATCTCTTTGAATACACACACACAAAATTAGCATGAACTGAGCTCCAAATACTAAAAACAAACTGATTAGTAGATTTATCCATGGGATAAATATGTCTTTTGAAAATTGTCTTGTCTTTGAAAAATCCAGAAAATTTTAAAAAAATAAATAAATTAGAAGAAGCAACTGCTCAGCAAGAAACACAAAAAAAAAATTGCCCAGCATGTGAGCCTCAACGCCAGAATTTTTTTTATTAAATTAAACATTTTTCTCTTCATTCAGTTTATAACAATTTTTTTAAATGTTCCAAAATAGTAAAAATAATAAAGCGTGCAATTTACAGTAAACCTAATCGTTTAATGGCCTTTCAAATACTTATGTTTCATTAAATTAGCTTTCTGATGAGTACGAAATTGACAGCTATCAAAATTACATATAAACCTCGGTGCTTTCCCGCACTCATACTTCTGGTGTCGAGCTAAAGTCGCTTTCCGCAAATACGTCCTCTTACAGACATCGCAGCTAAATTTTTCTTCTTCGATAAACTTTAATTTATCATTTTTTCTATTCGATTCCCCGAAGAAAGAGGTTGAAGTTTCGCCTAAATTACTTAAATCGTTAAATTGTGCTAATTTTTTATGTTCCTTGTTGTTTAATTCGCTAAATTGTGCTAATGAAAGATTTGTAGGTGATTTTGGTACGTCGTTGAATTGGTTCAAAGAGAGGTTTTTAGGTGTATCTTTGGACGATTCACTAAGAGATAAATTTTTAGGTGACTCTTTACCGGTATAATGGATACTTAAATCTTTTGGTAATTCATTTAAATCTTTTAACTCTTTTTTGGGTGATATTAATTTTAAAGGTTCGGGTAATTTGGATGCGTTATCATTTAAAATAGAGTTTATTCTCCAAAATTTGGCTGTTTTTTCCCAGGGTGACATCTCTGCGTCGATTTTGGCCGGCGATAAACTATCACCTCTTAAAAATGCCAGCAGTTTGTTTTGAATTAAATTACCACTGGAAAGCACCAAACTCTGTACATCCGGTATTTTAATACCTAAAACAAAGCACACAAAAAATCCATGTTAGTAAAAATAAAAAAATTGTAAGGCAAGTAATTCATATGCAAATATTACAAAAAAAATACAAACCTGATTTTCGTTAACATATATATATATATTATATATATATATAATATATATATAATATTATATATATATATATATATATATATAATATAAAAGTTACTAGCGTATTAATGCTAGCAAGTTGAACCTTGATACAAAATCAATCTTGAGGTCTAGCTTGCTATCTGGAAAATAATTTTTTATGATGTCACTAATTACAAAAAAATTTAAAAAATGTATAAAACAAGGAAAAATGTTTTGATCAGGTTGAGATTTGGCTCGCAAGTCATAACCCAATTTTTATCTTATTATCAGAATTAGTTTAATTTTTATCAAATGACTAGTAATCTGCCCAAATTTTTTTTTTGGTCGGCTCTCCCTTATATATGTTGGGGGTGCTGCCTCCAAAAAAATCAAAAATAATCGATTTTTTTTTATTGTTCCAAACAACTTCTTTTTACCTGAAACGGATTTTGAGCTAATAAAAAACTTTTTTTGGTCGGGTCCCTCTTATACATTTTAGGGATGCCACCCCCGGAAAAATTGATATAATTGGCTCTAATAACCCAATAATAGGAAACACTTTTTATTCCCAAGGGAGAGCAACGTAACTTTTTACTTTCAAAGGAGTGAAAAGTAACTTTTTCTCCCTTAGGAGTGAAAAGTAACTTTTTCTCCCTTAGGAGTGAAAAGTAACTTTTTCTCCCTTAGGAGTGAAAAGTAACTTTTTCTCCCTTAGGAGTGAAAAAAAGTGAATTTTCTCCTTAGGAGTAGTAGGAGTGAAAAGTAACTTTTTCTCCCTTAGGAGTGAAAGTAACTTTTCTCCCTTAGGAGTGAAAAGGTCTTCTTTACTCCCTAAAAACTAGTCAATAAAATTTACATGATAAACAGACTGGAAATAAACATTTTTAAATTTATATTTATCAAGTTTGTATGTTTGATACTTTATTCAACTCTCATTGCGCAATTAATTAAATTCTTTTAGAAGATCTAAGAAAACATAGTACAAAATCCTAAACAGGACGAAATTTGCTTCATCTGACAGCGTTTCGAGTATCTTGTTTCTTACTTCGATGAGTATATATAAGCTCATATATGAAATTGTACATAAATTTTATAAAACAAATGTTCAAATTTAGCCCCAAGAGTTGTAAATTAATTTTATATTACCTCCTTTACTAAGAATATTAAAAGGTTTTTCTGTATTTTAAGTGCAAATACTAAGTGTTTTGTATTTGAAACCATGAAATACTTTTTTTGGTTAAGAAAATTTATTGTTAAACAAGTATTTACTACAGAATAAAGGTATAAGCTTTAAGAAAACTTAATTCTCTGATAATTTATTAATCTTGTTTTCTATTTTCGAACTTTAAATCATGTTTAAAAACAATATCAAAACTGTAACTTTTAAAACAGTGAGTATAAAAACTGTTTCCCTGCATACGTTGCTTATCTTTTTATTTTATTTTTTCTAAAAGTATTTCAAAAGGTATTTGGAAAATCGAATACAAAATACTTGTATTTTGTATCTGTTTTTTGAATACTTTTTTCAAAGTATTTTGTATCTGTATTTTAAATACTTTTTTCAAGGTATTTTGTATTTGGATGCAAATTTAAGTATTTTGCCCACCCCTGCATGTTATTTAGCTATTTCTTTCTTTTATTTTTGTTTTAATGTATTATCAATTGCATGACAAATTACTATTGTATATGCCTCATGGGCAACAATATTTGTATTAAGCCTAATAAAGTTTTTTTTTTTTTTTTTTTTTTTTTTTTTTTTTTTTTTAAGAATATTAAAAGGTAAAAGAACATCAGCAAACAAATATTTATTTAATAATAAATAAGACGCAGTTACAAACACATCTAATAAACAAAAAACTGCCGATTCACTATACTTACGATAGTTTTCCAGTGACCTTTGTGAAAGACTAATTCGTAACAAAGATCGTAAGAATAAGGAATAGACAGTAATGACCTACAGTACAACCAAAATCATCCAACTATATCAAAATGACTAGAATCAAATGAAAGACAAGTTTAATACTTTATATTTTACTTAATTAACTTTTATTAATATTTTTTACCGTTTGTTTTTATTTATGCATGTAAATTTAAGTAAATTTTCTAAGAAAAAGAAGATATAGAAATCTAAGAAGATGTAGATTAAAATAAAATTACAGTTAAAAAATACAAAATATATCCAAGTAGTTCACCATGAATTTTCTTAAACTTTAATTGAAAATTTTAATGTAAAATTAATTTTTCTTCCATTTTATCCATCTAATCAAAAAATGTTAATTTTATTATTCATGGGTCTCCACGATGTTTTTATTTATTTTTTATTTTAATTTTTATTATTATATCCTATAACTGGAGAAGCAATTATTGTAATATGAACATTTCATACTTATTTTTTCTATAAATATTAAGGTTTCAGCTCATAGAGATTCTAAAAAATAAAAAATGTAGTTTATTGTATGGATGTGAACACATTGCAATTTTATTATACAGTCCATCGACTAGTTTAAAAATCTTGACAGGTCAGTTTAGGCACTGCCGATTCTAAAGAAAAAAATCCCTGTAAGAAGGGAGTGGGAAAAAGTTATGTCAACAAATCAGGTTATTTTATCCGCGTATTTTTTGGCGATGTTTTTTTACATTTCTTTTGTGTAGTTTTATTTTATAATATCATTTTTATAATTAAGTAGTTTTCAAAACGATGTAATCAAAAAGAACCACAAACAAAGTAAATGATTGCCGGGAAGAAGGTTTTTTTCCTACAGCGGTTATTGTGGTAGGGATTTTTTTGTCTTTTTAAGAGAGAGGTTGGCAGCGGCTTCTCTGATTGGTCAGTCCCCAAAATACTTATGACCTTGGGGATTTTTAAACTAAACGACAGACTGTAATCACGGTTTTGGGCTAACAGGTTCAACAAATGAGATTAAACTGGTCACAAAAATTAAGCACTCAAATAAATCTTAACGGAATAAAAACTACAGCTGCAGTCCTCATTAATAAATCAACACAAGTAGGTTCGATAGTATATTTTGAGCCCCTGCTGGGGCGCCAAATGTTCAGACCTGTCTGGTTCGGATATAGCTTATACAAATTTGTGACATCCCATGTCGGAGTTTCATACTGTCTCGCTTATAAAGTCAGTCTCTCGCAAACAACATCAATGGAAAAACAATTAAAGTTACAGTCCTTATTAATAATTCAACTCAGGTCCGTTTGTCGGTACATTTTGAGTCCCTGTTGGGGCGCCAAATGTTTAGGCCTGTCTGCTTCAGATAGGGCTTACTTATTACAATTTGTGACAACCCATGTTGGAGTTATATACTGTCCGGCTTATAAAGTCAGTCTCTCGCTAACAACATCAATTAAATAACAATTATAGTTAATTCAACATAGATATGTTCCCTGGTTGTGCAGGAAAATCTAATCTTTCTCAAATTAATAGCGAGTACACTTGTTACATTCCCCTGCAGACACAAATATTCAGCAAACTAATATTTTTTTTATTTGCTTGGATATTATTCAGCAAATTGAAGGATGTTAACTTTGTATTTGTTCTCAAGTTTGGCATATTTATGCCTAGTTAAATGGACGTTAAGATTACCACGTCTATTAGTGCGGTAATCGCAGAATTGACAGGAGAAGGAAGGTTCGACGCCACATTCAAGTTTTAAGTGTCTGGTGAGACTACATCGATGACTGTATCGCTTCCCACATCTTGGACAGTCGTGGTGCTCTGTAAAACAATATCAAGTTACAAGTTAAATAAATTACACTCCTTATATGGGTTATTCATCAAATTGGTGAGGCGGAAGAAAAGTGTGTTAGTTTTATCAATCAATCACTATATTGGGTAGGAAGGAGAGAGAAAACTGAAAAGTATGGCTCTAAAGAAGGGTTACTTTTTCTTTAAAAATGCCAAAAATCAAATTATTAGACTGAGATAAGCTTTTACCTCCAATAATATAACCTGTTTGATCGGCTTAAAAATCTTGGCACATTTTAATCTCCCTAATTTTCATAATCTAAAATGGAGGTCACTTTGATTTCACCATTTCAGTTACAAGGAATAAGCCATAAAGCAATAATGGCTTAATTCCTTATGGCTTATGGCGCGGGGTTTGGCATGGTGTTCAACCCTAAAACTCTTTTTTTTACGGTGAAAAGTACCGTTCGAATCATTGGGGTTGAACTCTTAATAGGGCTTAACACGGAGTTGAAAACCCCTTGCCAAACCCCGTGTTCACACGCGAGGTACAACAACTGTTGTATCTTTATTAAGGACAGGTCTTATAAAACACAAGCAGAGATATCTGCTCTATGGGTAAAAGATGTGCTTGCACATAATTTCCATAAAACTTCTTATTTTTTCCATAAGTTGCTCTTTTCCGCAAGTTAAAAAGAATTTCGCACCTTTTTTCGGTACATACCTCATCTTCCTTGGCTTACATTTAATGTAGAATTATCTTGTGTGTGTAGACATAGCAAAGTAAACCAATAGACTCCTTTTACTCCTGATTTTGACTGACATTTAACTGTTTATAATCGTCTATTACTATAGACAGTCAAATGATTATAAACAGGTTAATTACTATAGTTTAGATTTAGTTTTTTGATCTAATTGTAGGAAGAAGGTTGAGAAAATAATGTTAAGGTTAGAACAAACACAATTTTGTTTTTTCCTCAAATTTTCCTGTACAAATTAATAATAAAAAATAAATAAATTACAAAACAACGTTTTTTATACACATATTGAAATATCACTTGCATAAATTAATAAGCATCAATTATTATTTTAGGTAAAAATTATACAATATTGTACATAAATACATAAAAAATTAACTTTTAGTGAAAACATAGAGTATTTATAACACCTGGAGATATGAATGCTTTAGACTGGGAAAAGGGATGACACTTGTTGCACTTTTTAATTGCATATTTCTGATTGGCAAAATCCCAGCGAGTATAGAGTATATCTAAACAAATGACAGTTTTAGTTCTAGATTTGGTTCAAGGCATAGCGCTAGAAGCACTTTGTATTTAGATCGCTCTGATTGATCCAAAGAAGCAAATGTTTAGAGGGAGGATAATACAGCATTTATCATTCCCTGGGTAGCTTGGTACCATAACTGTACATTGGTGACATCATTTTTTGATGTGTCATAATAATTACAATTTCACATTCTTATTATATTATTTTTTTGACTATTTCGTCATAAATTAAGTAAAATGAATTTAAAATAAGTTGTAATTATCATCTATCGCACATATTCTTTAATTTTTGTTTTGTATTAAGTTATTTAATGTGAGGTCACTGAAAAATGTCAGCCGTTTGTAGGGTGCGTTATAAATATGTGCTCTAATAGGGGGTTGTTGATGGGTGTAGAGTCTCTAATCTCCCTTAAGTAAGCAGGAGTAAGCACTGTTATGTCACCCAATGGAAAGTGTCACACTTGCAGACTCTCTATCACTGTTAAATTACTTAAGTCCCCCCTCTAAGTATAAGTCTCTTTGGATTGGACAAATCCCAAATCGTAAGGAACTTTTAAGTCACTTTCTTGTGAGAATTATGTCCTAAATACTCTTGGTTTAAAATAATAAATACAACAAGTTAACGGGATACATAAAATAATAAAAAAAATGAAACATGTAATGTTTAGAAAAATATATAACACTTCTATCTTATCACAAATTATGTTTACACAAAATAAAAAAGATTCAGTTTTAATAAATTTAAAATAAAATGGAGAAATTAGTTTTGGAAATATAATGTTGAAATTAAATTTTTAATAAAGCCATATTAAGTTCCGTAGCAACGAATTTAGATTCATTCGAAAATCCAGGCCAAAATAAAAACTTTGTAATTGCATTCTTTCTAATTAGTCATTCTTTCCGAATAAAAGTAACTATCAATAAGTGTTTTTAAGCTGAGGTTTCCTCAACAGGTGATCCAACAGGTTCGACCTAAAAACAAATACAATTAAGGGTATGATTAATATGATGAGGGTTAAATAAAGACCAAATGATCATAGAAGATATTTTATCCATAAAGATTTGTGAGACCCGATAATGTCAGTGTGAATATATATTTTGCTATATACATTCCAAATCTGTATAATACATTCCAATATCTAATGTATATTTCGCTATATACATTCCAATATCTAATGTATATTTCGCTATATACATTCCAATATCTAATGTATATTTCGCTATATACATTCCAATATTTAATGATTCAATTCCACAGAAAGGGGCATCTTCCAAGATTGAAAAATAATGTTTACAGATTTGTCTATATATACAAGGTGTCTCCAGATGGACTTAGAGATACGTTTAAATAACAAACATTTTATTTTTTTAAAAAAAATCATTCATGATTAAAACACCTGCATGTTTTCAAACTAAGATTTATAATATTTTTATTTTTAACGGTAGACAAAAAGTGCAATTTTTGAAAAATGAACAAAGAGTAAAGTAGGCTAATTTTGACTTTTTGAAAAAAAAAGTATTCTTCATTAAACTGTTTAATTGTCCCTCTGAGACAATTTTTCCATAGAAAAAATTAAAATATAAATTTTCAAAATTTACTACCTCCCCCTCCACTTCCCATTTTATTGAAATATCTCAGTTAGTGTTTCTTAGATCGAAGTTTACAATACTACTATTTTTGTTTCACTAATCAAGATCTTTATAGCGATGTATCATTTATTCAGATTGAACAACTTTTAAAATATACAAATTTGGAAGTGGAGGGGAGAAGGGGTAAATTTTGAAAATTTTAATTTATTTACCACCAAAAATCAGACACTGTCTTGACTTAGATTCAAACCTCGACGAGAACAGACATTGTATTGGTTTGGTTGAAATGATTATTGAATATTGTACAGACTACTGATATCTCTTTATAAAAACTACTAAATTATCCAAAAACTTGGTTCTTACATGTAAATCAGTAGGTTTAGGGTGAGCAAGCTCTCTATATTTTTGTGGCGTATGCCTTTGTACTATGTGACTGGCCAGTTGAACATGCCTACGTGCTCTGAACGGACACATAGGACATGGGAATTGCGGCTCGCACCCGAACCTCATGTGAGCTCTCAGCTGGTCAGGGAAAGAATAGTTTTTACCACATCTGGGACATATCCACTGTATCACATCCTCGCCTAGAATCAAACGGACAAAACTTCTATAAAGACCTAAATAATCAAGAAACGAGTACAACTAAATATAAAAAAATACCAATTTGATGAAAGGAAAAGGTGACGTTTTACAACAAAATCTCTTTCAGCACTGGAATGAAAGCATGTAAACAAAATTTACAAAATAAATTTTAAAAAAAGTACAAAACAAAAAAAATTATCACCAGCCGCAGTAAAGCTGAAGTCTTCCAAATAGAGAAAAATAGAATAAGAAAGGAAACAATCAATGGAATAAATAAAGAAACAAACAAAACCTAATTTTATTATACAAAACATTTCACAGACTGAAAATAACTAAGAGCTATTTTACTAGAGAGGGCATGCTCTGCTATATCAATATATTGAGAGGCTTGAAACATCACTTTAGAGCTCTCAGAGGCACTAAAGTGCCTCTTTCAAAGAGACTAATACTATTAGAGGGAGGATACAACAGTTCTTATCATTCCTTGGGTAGCTAGGTGCCGTAACAGTACATTGGTGACATCATTTTTTTTATTTTTCATAATAATTACAATTTCACATAAATATTACATTATTTTTCAACTATTTTGTTTTAAATCAAGTAAAATGAATTTAAAATAAGTTTTAATTATTATCTATTGCATGTATTCTCTATAATTTTATGTGCTGAATAAAGTAGTTTAATGTGGCATCACTGAAAAATGTCTGCTGTTTGTAGAGTGTGTGCCTTAATAGGGGTTGTAGAGGGGTGGAGGAGTATCTAGTCTCTCCCTATTTTTTTTTTTTTAACTTAAATTCCGGAGGAAATAATTTCCAAGGTACTTAGACCTCGTATGTGGGTCCATTGTACCTGAAGCCCGAGAACTCTCTCTACTATGGTAGGGGTAAGTACAGTTACGGCACTTATGACAACTGTCTCACTTCCAGACCCCTTATCACTGTGTTAATTGGGTTCTGTACTCCCTCTAATAGTTTTAGTCTCTTTGTTTATTATTGACGTGTTACAATTTTTAAATAATACTGTGATAATTAACAAAATAATTAATTATCACAAATAGTTATAATTACAAATAGTTATAATAGTATTAATAGTATTACTCTCTTTGGCCACTTTACACCCCATTGTAACCTTTTCCGAGAGTATCTTAAGGTTATAATACATCAATCATCATTGGTTTTTCACACATGGTTTTTACTTGGTATTATAAATGTTCTATGATATATTCACAAGTATATGTTAAATTGCTTATAATAATAATCAAAGGTGTTTTGGTTACTTTTTTGATGCTTCAAAATTCAACTGATAGGGTCTTCTCTAGTAATAATATCTCCATGGAATAAAACAATAAAGGGTTTTATATAAAATATAAACACATCAAGATTAAGGTGTGACGATAAAATCTGCTTTGAGAACGAAGGGTATCGAATTGATCAATACAGAGAAAATTTTCAACATACAGGGTGGAAAATTTCAGATGTATCAACATTAAATCCTTCAAAATAATGGAAAACATTGTCCAAGAATCTACGGGAAATATGCAGATGGTCTCTACCCTCAGAAGGGTTGACTCGAGCAAGTTCAAATTTAGGAGTGTTTTCATGGTAACTAAAACCCAATTATGGTAATTTTGTATACAATTAAATTATAGCATACCATCAGTACCAGCTGTTTTGGAAACTAATTTAAATCCTAATAAATTCGATACCAATTTTGCCATATATAAGGTTTTCTTCAGAATGCCAATGTTTTCTGTGGAGTGCCACAAGGCACTCGACATACTAAATGACTTGAAATACGCAGATGTATAATAAGTATGCAGATGTATAATAAGTACGCAGATATATAATAAGTATGCAGATGATGCCACTTTAATTTTAAGGAATAAATCATTCTTAAATATGATTATAAAAATGACAATCAAACTAACATAATGGGAGCAATTAAACGGATTAACAATAGCAAATAAGAACAAAAATGAATTAAAAAATTTCTCATTTCTTTTTTCTTGTGATATGAGACCAAGTACAATTAAAACAATTTTATTTTAAAAATTATAGTGTTTAATTATTACATAAAAAGTCCGATTATCACAAAATCTCGTTCAAAACATCAAACTTTGTTTCTCATCTCTGCCAGATGAGAGGTTTCATATTCAAAACTTGGATCTGATTCCAAGAAACAATTTAAGCTTTTAGGGGAAAATTTTACGAGTAATATGCACATTAAAGAGCTTCACCCCCACGTAGTCAGTATCAGGAATTTTCCTACGTAATTATAATCATGTGTCAGGGAAATTAGGATTTTTTAAAATATATAATTTATATTTATATGAATATTGCATTTTTTTTTATTCGAATTTACCCTTGGATACGGAGATTTCGATGCGAATACCCGGCTCAGGCCTATATTTTATGAATATTGCTCTACCGATTATCATGCACCTTGTACTATGCATATAATAGTTACTTTAAAAAAATGATAAATTTGAACTCGCAAGGGTCAATTTACCGAGGGTGAAGACGATTATCGAAAGTCTACAACCATGCTTCCATATTTTTAAGGATTTAATGTTGGTGCATCTGAAATCTTCTACTCTATATATAGACGAAGTTAGTTGTAGGATCTAGGAAATACTAATGTAATTTGTCATTGCATTACACGGCTAATCCATCGGATTGATCCGACAACTGGTCCTAACATGATGACAATGAAAACACTGACCGGGTTTGATCGGCTAAAGAGTGAAATCATAATTCACCACTAGATTTGTCCATACATAGTCAACGCATAGTTTAATATACTAATACCAAATACAGACAAGAATATAAATTAGAAAACTGGATGGTAACAGGGAAGAAAGGTGTTGGGTCTGCATCAATTCAATTCTTCATCCATTAATCCAAATATTCTTCTTAGATCTCAAAACCACAATGGTCTGCATATTTTTTTTCACATTTATAGTCATTGATCCATCATTATTGAAGGTGATTTATCATCGTCCATGAGTACAACATTTCTTTGTTCAGCTTAATCCTTTGATTAAACTTAGCCTTTGATGAATGCAACACCTCTCTAATCTTATCAGCTTTGGTAACAGTATCAGAACCGATCCTACAATTCGCTGATGATCCTATGCTAAAAATTTCATTATATTATTAATTTATTAAACACACTGTGAATGCCACATCATTTCACGTTATCGTAAATTATGAATGTCGCAATATGCAACAGTTGGCAAATTTAGCATAATACCAATGTTTACATAAAAACTTTTTTTTTACTCACGAGGGGTAAAAAATGGAGTTATCCATATTGTCAAGTGCAATGCTAGAGTTGGCATATGTAGCATGTGTGTGCTGTATTCTAAGGCTATGTGACATCCTATATTACATTCCCAGGTTAGTTTAACTCAAAGTGGGTCTTGACAATGTGTATTATCGTCGATAGTAACAAAATTGTAAAGATGTACAAAATTGTTGCTAGAAGTAAAATTACTAAATTCTCAATGTCTCGTCCATTGAATTATGCAATATTTGTCGGAAGTGAAATTTTACACGTTGCATTCCCATGTCTCTCACGAAATAGTTTGTTTTAACAAAAAAAAAAATTTAAATCAGTCTTTCACAAGGAATTGAAGGGCCCGATTTTCCTGAAATTTGTATCAAAATCCTTCCAATTGGTATGAACTGTTTTGAGGTGCCGCCTCATGTTGTTACTCTGATGAAATTTCCTCGAACAGATAGGACACGAATGCTGAGGTGGTTTGTTACACTCGTTCTTCACATGAGACCGATAACTGCACAGATTCGTGTAGATTCTGTGACAAATTTCACACTCATATGTTCGGTTCCCTCCACCTTAAAAAATAGAGCACAAATATAGACAACCATTTTTTAGTCTTTAATTATAGACATTAATTTTGCAACCTTTAACAATAACCAATTATACTTGATAAATCATTTTTAAAAACACTTAGGGATTATTTTATATAATGAAAACATAAATGCTTCCTTAAGCTTTGCAAATTCATTGTATTATTTCTCTAAGGGAATCAAATTAATTAAGTTAAGTAATTATGTTAATTAAATGGACCTAGAGTAGACTGTTTCTTGCTTTATAATCTATAGTAAAAAACATTATTTTTATACAAATAAACAGTATTCTATTCAATTATGTTAATTAATTAATTAAATTAATTGAACTTAGTATGAGTAAATAGATTTTATCAGCACTAATTCTGAAGGACCCCAAAAGCTGGCTGTCCAAGAGGGCCAAACCCCTGACAAAATTATGGCATCAAAAGGCCAGGTAATCTACCATGAATTATTGATCATTCAGGGCGAGTAGTATCCACTCCTTAAATTCTTAGAACCATTTTACTATTACTTAAAATAAATCATTCCTAATAATCCTGGAGCCGAACCAGGAACAAGTGACTTATTTTGAACTGCTTCAAACCACTTTTTTTTAAAAAAAAATATATATTCCTTAAACTGAAGTATACTTTCTGCTACTTAAACTATAAAGTCTGCCTATCCTTTTATTATAAAATGGAGCCCTTCACACGATTGTGAATGCTCAAAATGTTAGAAAATTATACACATTTTAGATATATATATATTTTTTTTAAATCTGACAAAATTCCCAATAAATCGACTGTTAATTCATCAAAATAGAATAACTACAACCAAAGATATAGCATAGGAAAAAAAAACTTTAAAAAATTGTTAATTTTTGCAAAGTCAGCAAAATTCTTTTACAAAATGTTTATGTTTTGTCTATTTTTAAGTCATTTTACAAATGCTATAGCTTAGGTACCAGCCATCTAATTTTGATGGATAAACATTTGATTTCATGGAAATTTTGTCAGCTATAAAAAAAATCATTTAAGTTTTGCACACGACCAACAAGGAACCACTGATTTTTAAACAAATCTAAAATCTGTGTGATTTTTAAACAAATCTAACATCTGTGTGATTTTTAAACAAATCTAAAATCTGTGTGATTTTTAAACAAATCTAAAATCTGTGTGATTTTTAACAATCTAAAATCTGTGTGATTTTCAAATCTAAAATCTGTGTGATTTTTAAACAAATCTAAAATCTGTGTGATTTTTAAACAAATCTAAAATCTGTGTGATTTTTAAACAAATCTAAAATCTGTGTGATTTTTAAACAAATCTAAATCTGTGTTTTTTAACCAAATCTAAAATCTGTGTGATTTTTAAACAAATCTAAAATCTGTGTGATTTTTCAAAATTTTGAGCGTGCACAATCATCATCATTATTCGCCATTATCTAAAGTATATTTTAGAATAAATTTGGTTCCAAGCAGTATAAATTGAGTCACATTTTTCAGGGCTGGCTCTTGATCTATAAAAGCACAATTGCATAACCAGTTGATCAGGAAGTATGGGAGAAGGTAGATTTAAGGCCCGTTTTTAAAAACATTTTCCTTAAGGAACAAGGAGAATGTTAGGAAAATGTTAGAAAAATGTCTTTGAATAAGGGCCTTAAAAGAAAATAGAATATGATTCTAATATCTTACTGCCTAAGGTTGAGCTCTAGTGAAAAACAGGATTAGCTTACTGAAAAACAGGAAAGCCTGTTTGTCCACAGCCATTTGTAAATTTGTATGCAGTAGCTTATAAGTTGCTGACATTTGTAACATAATAAAACATTTAAGAATTAAGTTTAATGGTCTGTGAGAAATCTTAATTAGGAAAAATAATAATGAAGACAGCAGTCTGAGTTTTGTTTTACATATGTGGTGGTGTAACTATATTACTTATAGTAAGTTTGGGCTATGATTATTTTAATATTAACTTGCATTTGTTTTGAATTGTTTGGTATGTATATTTTTATTTCTGTTTTTTTTTGTAATTGGTTTATGGTTTTGTTTACTTGTTATTAGATTCACTGAGGATGTCAAGCATCGCTTGTGCAAAAGCTCTGATGAAATAAATTAAACAAAACTCGGACTGCTGTCTTCATTATTATTTTTCCTAAATAATAAAACATAATGGACACACTGCAGCACTTCAACTACTGATTAGTGATTAATTTTTCCTCAGAATGTTTTTGAGCGGTCACTCTAAAACTGTTGAACCAGAGGAATGATTCGGCATGATTAAAAAATTAGTTACTGTTTTTAAACAATGCCAAGTATTTTGGAAACACTCTCAAATTACATTGAGGATCATACAATACATCTTAACCCAGGGTTGTTTTAGGCTTTAAATATAACACTAGCAGGGGTCATAGACAAGAATATTGCCTGTTATAAATGTGGAGGAGGAACCTAAGAATTGAATAAACAAAAAATACAACATCTATATCACCGTAACAAGACTTCTATTTTATTTGACATCAAAAACAAAGTTTGATTTCGTGATCATTTTACATTTTATATAATAAATAAAACACTATAATTTTTAAAACTTTTTTTTAATATACTTTGTCTAATAACACAATAAAATACAATAAATCAGACGCGTTTCTGAAAAGTATCCCATCCTCAATTTAATTTTAGTTGATCAATAGTTTAGTTTTAAGTTTAATCAATAGTTTTTATTTATTTTATTTATATATTTTTATTATTTAATCAATAGTTAGTTTTAAGTTTAATCAATAGTTTTATTTATTTTATTTTATTATTTAATCAATAGTTTATTTAATCAATCAATATTTATCATAGTTTTATTTATTTATTTATTATTATTTTTATTATTTAATCAATAGTTTAGGTTTAGTTTTATATTTATTTTATTATTATTTTTTATATTTAATCAATAGTTGTTTTAGTTTATCAATAGTTTTATTTAATTATTTTATTATTTAATCAATAGTTTAGTTTTAAGTTTAATCAATAGTTTTATTTATTTTATTTTATTATTATTTTTATTATTTAATCAATAGTTTAGTTTTAAGTTTAGTTAATTTTAAGTTTAGTTTATCAATTTTAAGTTTAGTTTATATAAACACTAATACTTACCGAAATGTGTCTGATTTATAGTACTTTATTGTGGCATTAGACAAAGTATATTAAAACAAGTTTTAAAAATTATAGTGTTTTATTTATTATATAAAATGACATCAAAAAATCATTATCATCTATAATATGTAAAAACATGTTGTAAGTTATTGATTATTTTGTTAAAAAAACTAATGTCTTGTTAAAAGTTGCAAAAATTGGCTAAATCAATTAAAACCTTTTAAAATTATAAAGTTATCTCATTAGCTACTTTTTCCTTTGGGAAATTTGCTAAAATTAAGTAAAAATAAAATTATAATTAATAACAGTTTTAACAAAAATAAAACTACAAAATAAAGAACTTACAGGTTAATAAAAAATTAAATAATAGGAGTTAAAAAAACTAAAAAATATGAAGAGGGATTTATCAATGATAAAATAGCCACTACTTGGTTAAAATTCAAACGTTTAAAATTACTTCGTAAGGCGTTCAACCCCAAGTGTTCACACGGTATTTTTCACTGTAAAAAATAAGTTCAGGTTCTAACCCAGAGTTGAACCCCCTGCCAAAACAAAGTGTAAGTGACATTGGGGTTCAACCCCAACTGTTCACACGGTATTTTTCACTGTAAACAATAAGTTCAGGATCTAACCCAGAGTTGAACCCCCTGCCAAAACAAAGTATATGTTAGTAATTACTTATTGAATATCTCTAGTTCTAAGAAAAAAAAACTTAGCCAATTCCCTCATCATTCATTAGCGATTGAACAATCAAATTCCATAATTTCGTTTGTAGTATGCTAAAACCGATCGTAAGTGTTGGTGTTAGTCGAAAGTTTTTTTTTTAAATGAATTTATTTCAGAAAATTTAAATACAAATTATAAATGTCACTTATACAAAGAAAAAATAGTTAATTAATGTTTTAAAGAAAAAAATACTTTACTGAAATACTGCACTCTATGGAAGGCCGTGCAGAGTGCCGGAGTATAATTAATTGTTTATAAACAGTTAGCAGATCTCTAATCTTTTAAAAGGTTAGAGATCACGTCGTATGTATATTTTCTATATTGCTTATAATAAAATATTTACTTGTATTTATTAAGACATATAATAAATAGTTTATCTACACAACAGATGTCAACAGAAATACTCTGATGAAGAAAGAATAAAGCCACTATCTTCACATTATTTTATTGTAAGCTGTCAATAGAATAATGTGTAATACTATATTTGTAATTTAAACATTAGCGTGTGTATATTGTATATTCTACCCGTAGTAACAACATAACACCGAAAAAAATCCTAAAAATTTTACTAAAAATTTCTGTCAAGTTGGCAACTCTTTCACTTTTCCTCCCACTTTTTTTTACACATAATTTTTATGATGAAATTTTGTAAACGAGTGATTATATTTAAATTAGATGGGAAGGCCCCTCCCTAAGCCACAATGCAGTACTTAAATGAGATTGGACCAGTGAATAATAAATCATCTTTAATGTTTTTAGATTACATATAAGGGAAAGGAATTTTGCATACACTATAACACATATAGTGTACGCAAACTCTCGACTAATACCAACACTGTTGGTATTAGTAGTAAGAAATGCATTAGAGTAAAAAATGCATGCATTTTTAAATCTAAAGCTTTAACCACAATAGTATCCAGCAATATATACCCTTACGATCCCTGTACGCCATTACATTTGTCCACAAAGGTTCATAATTAAACCAAAAGTAATTTTTTGAATTCTCTAAAAGTACTGAAATAATAAAAATTGTAATAGTGATGAACTCCTTGATTGATACTTCTTTTCGGCTTGTTTTTAAAATTCAACCCGAAACCCATCGTAGGTTGGGCTTAAGTGGGTCTGTGATTGGTAAAAAAAGGGAGGAGGAAAGAAGACAAGTCCCGCAAAAAGGCGAGGCTTGTAGCATGGTTAGTGAGAAGGTTTCAAAATTGTTGTCAGCCTGGATTCACTGAACTGTTTTAGTTTGCATCCATTTCGTTTTTTTTTTCAAAAAAAACATTAGGATAAGTCATAGTAGAGCAGTTTATAACTGGCAATTTAAAAAGTCCTTTACAGAATAAAACAATTTCTCTGTTAACATTTGCTTTAAGATTCGTTTAAACACTTTGAAAGGTTGCCTTGCAATTTCGGGATTTAACTTATTGAAAGTTTGATTCCCATGCTGCACTGCCCCACTTCCGAATTCAGCAATCTGTGCTGCGGCAATATAAGTTTATTTCTTCACCAAGTAATGTAGAGTAATAAAACCTAGTAATGAACTGGAGAGGAGAGTAAATTAGGTAAGTCCCAAAGGGCCGGCACTTCGGGAGAAAAACAGATGAAATTCTTCATGTGAGATGATCTAACTTACCGATAGGTTTTAGTTTGAATTAAAAGAAGAGGCGTTTATACCTATTCAGAAAGGAAAACTACAAGGTTTAGGCCTTCAAGTGATGACTGCTTCAAGGTAGATGATGAATTTGACCTTTCGCTTCCTGTAGGAGGCATCTTCAGGTACGCAGGTCATCATGGATAAAAATGCTCAACAAAACTGAACTCTTCTACTTGAATTCAGTTTTGCGGAGCATTGTGTTTCGTCCATGATGTACTAAATCCTCAAAGATGCCTTCCATATGTGTTAAATAATATTTTGTATTCGATGCTTGGACCTCTGTAAAATGATTGCTTAATCGTTTCTAACATTGTTAACAAATGAAAAATAGGTCTTAAGACATGCATATATGTGTTGTTGCCCCCCTCCCCTCCAAGTTGAGTTTCCCAAGAAAAATTTTAATATGTGCACATGGTTATTTAAGAGTACTTAGTGATCAAAGAAAGAAAAGAAGATTAATATATATATATATATATAATATATTATATATATATATATATATTATATATATATATATATATATATATATTATATAAACAAAAAAATATAAATAAGTAATAATAATTATATATATTATATTATTGTATTATATAATATGTTTATTTATATAAATCCTGCCTTTGAAAGCAGACTGAGATATAATACAACAACAACAATGATACTGTGAAAATATTATCTTCTCAGATCATACATAATCTTCCGTCTATGTTTTAATAGACTAAAATTTTAAGATTCGATCCTAGATAATGTTAAAAAATACAATTGGTACTGTCTGTACTGTGAAACCAATACTGTCTGTATTGGTACTGTGAAAGGTATAATAATGTCAGTTAGTATTGACACTGATGACGATCTATATGGCGTCAATGGTTAGTATACATTCATAAATACTTAATTTGAGATTTTACTGTTAAAAATTCAACCTTCAAAGCGCAGTAAATAAGGAAGAAATGTCAGGGAAAGGATAATTTATTATCATAATGTACGCATTTGAAAAAATTCAAAAACTTCATAAGTTATATTTCGATACCTGATAAAACTTACATTATAAGTAAATTTTATTGGGCTGACCCCTGGAAAGTAAGCTTTTAAATAATTTTTAGTTTTTGAAATGCTTATTTCCAAAATGTATGGAAATTTTGGGATAACAATAGGGTACCTGATTTCAGCCAAGAGGGACAAATCTAGCAAGCGAGGGAAGGGGGTAGTCCATTTACACAACTCAAATGTAAAAAATTATTTGACTCCTGTAGAAACTTATTAATAAGCGAAGAGGAGTAATAATAAATTGCTTAAGCAAAACATCACATTACATCCATGTTGCATATACTTAGAGCATGATCAAATCAAATTCTTTATAACGTCAACACTTGGTAAGACCAAAAGTCGAATTTTATTTGTCATGTGCCTGTGCGGGCTCATTAACTGTGACAACAAGCTTGTTCACAAACCAAACATAAATTAAGAATAATTTGAATTAATCGAAAGTATATTTTTGTGATGTTTGACAACAAGAGTAGTATCTTCATGTATTGCTTTATGAACTGCCATCTGTAAGTATGATATCTCTATAATTTTAAGTATGGTATTAAGGGATCCCGGTAGTTATAGTGGTTAGCACATGAGCCTACCACCCAGAAAATCCTGGTTTCGCCCGGGTTCAATCCCAGTTGAGGCCTCCAGGATTTTCATGTGAGGGATAGAACTCCTTTCACGTGACTTCAAAAGGAACGTTAAGCTCTTGGTTCCGAGTCTATGTAATGTCAGGTACTCTTCAAAGATCCCTAACCCAAAATGAACCTGACTTTTTGATCCCTTAGAGTGGTTGTATCGACTTCAGACCGGGTTCATTCAGGTCCCTAAAAAGATAAATAAGGTCCTTTTTCGTGACAAAAACAACAACCTTGAAATTACAATTTTTTTTGGAAATTTTGCTGACTCAGCAAACTGGGTCATGGCATTATTTACCCAACCTGGTTTACAAAAACCTGGTTTTTAATAGGGTCCGTGTCCTCCCCAAAAATATTTAAAAATATTTATCTGAAAGAGAGCATGTTTGCAAGAAAGTGTTTTATATATAATTTATATATAATAATAATTACATATAATTATTATATATAATATAAAGAATTTAAAATAGAAAACACTTTTCGAAACACTTCGAATTAAGTTCTTCGTCTGATGGAGAGGGACTTGGGGACTATACACATAAATTATTTATTAAGTGTATTTTTTCGTGATAAGGGACCTCTGAAACAGATTCGTGTTGTGGTCAGAGTTTCGACTCCCGCCATGACGCCTATCCCATTACTGTATTTTTTTTTTGTTTTTTAAAGCCAAAGTGATGATGTTATTGCTCATGCTCTAAAATTTGAATACGCAACATGGCTGTAAAGTGATGTGGCTCGAGCAATTTTTTTATTGCCTTAATAAGTTTCTACAGGAGTAAAATAATTTTTTACAGCAGAGTTCCATAAATGGACTATTATCCCCTCCTCTGCTTGTTAGATTTATACCGCTCGATCTTGGCTAAAATCAGGTAACCCTAACCCTGACATAATATAATACACATGGTTTGATCATGACTGAGATTCTAATTGAGAAAATACTGCAAAATATGGTCAGTGAGGAATAGTGATTGATATCACATTCCTGTATATGGGGAACAAATACAGGTTGGCACCAGTAATCAACAGGTGTGATACTTCTCTCAAAACAAAATTAACACTCCCATTGAAAAGAACTCATTAAGTTCATATTTTTAAAATAAAACAGACCAATGATACATTTTTTATTAACTTAAAAATATATAAAATCAAAAAGTATTCACCAAAAAACCGAGCGAATCTTAACGGTCCCAACAGGTGTTTGTCAACCCGATTCTAAAAATCTTAAAAATGAAACGACTTACCAGTGTTGGATCCAACAAAAGTTATAACACATCCCGTGCTAACCCTGTAACAGAAACAAGCAATCACATTAATGAATAATTTTATTATTTTTTATTATTTATTAAATACATTATTATTTACTCAGCAACACTGAGTAAATAGTAATGTATGCATTAGGAACACACTTAAAAAGAATTTAATTTATATTTAACGAATTAAAATCTCAGAAGATCGGTAAAAACTCTTTTTAACTAATTTTCAAAGAAAAAATGAGGTTAGGGTCATGGATGGAGAAGGGGTGATGGGTTGGTACTTTAGAAGGGGGGACTCACTGATCAAGAATATATATATAGCGGAGCTTTAGCGGGAGATAGCGAGCTTTTCCTTTATTTGTCAATTATTCTATATGGCGTTTCCCCCTGTAAGTAACTTTAGGACAAAGTTGATACCAAGGTACCTAACTTCCTTGCCCTATTTTATGCTTTTATCTCCTAACTTTGCCTCGATCTTCGGAGTAACTTTTCTCTTAGAGAAGACTGTGCTAATAAGCTATGTCGTTATTTGTGAAACCAATTTAACAGTGTGTTCCAGAAATTGGTTAGTGTCTGTCACACTCTAACCTAAATTAAACTTTTGTACTATGCACTAAATTAAAAAAAAAAAGAAAGCTGCATGAACCAGTTGTAATAGCCGGTGAAAATGGTAGCCATAGACACTTACACGTCAGTTATAGTTTATTGAATTGAGTTAATTTATATTGTTAAAATGAATATATGATTTGTTGAAGGAATGGGATGAAGAGTTATATTATAAATTAGTTAAGATCTTATTCTAACAACTATTAGCAGAAAAGGGGGCTTTTGGAGCTGCAATACTAATATACAGAGGAACTAAAAGTGACAGAATTTGCTTAGGAAGAAGAATAAGCAAATTCTTGCTATAGGAGTCGGAACTTTTTTAATATTTTGGAAAGCATGTCTATCAATGCTTTCCAAACTAAAGCAAGATAGCCACAGGAATCTTAACGCTCGAGCAAAACACACAGCAAAACCAAGCTTATGCTTCACAATTCTGCTGCACAAAATCATGTTTATCACTCTAATTTTTTTTTACAATTTTTAAGACTTTTTTGGGATTAAAGTCTTTTAACATCCTCACGAGCAAAAGTAATACAACTTAGGGTAGCTTTGAAAGTATTGACCAGTCAGACATGTCTGACCAAAGGGTCGTTTTCAGATATTGTTATCCGCCTGGTTAGTAGGCGGAGTTACTCGGTGGGCGTGTATAAAACATCAAGGTGGCATTGCAGATCAAAGTGACCGACAAAAAAAGGTGGGTTACTTGACTCAGGTCTACCAACATTTTTGTATGTTTTAGCGTATTTTTACGCAGACTTAAAAGAAACATTTTCATTTTAATGATACAATACATTGTTGTTTGTTACTTTCAGATATTTCATCAAATTTAGCGATAGAATAAAGCCTGGAGTTGTAGACTTATAACATAAGTAAGATTAATAAACATCGACACAAGACATAAACAAGTTTTAAAAGTAATGACGAGTATATCAAAGCGTAAACAAAGGCAAGCAAGTTGTTGTTAAAAGGTTATACTGGAAACCATTAGGTTACCTATCACTGATCTCAAGAAGAGATCAAAAAGAGTTTGCCAACTTAACTCTGGTCACTTAGGAGGTAAAATATAGGGGTAAAATAGCCGCCACGATACAGACCAATTCAGATCTAACTGGTCGCCTCCCGAACACAAGCTTAACTATTCTTGGGGTTTAAAATAAGTGTAACCTCAAATTAAAATAACCTCCGTTCAAAAAAAAGGTAAGTGAGATCTGGCAGCAATAGCAAGATGTAGCTGAAGCAAAAGAAGCATTTTATTTTGGAGAGTGTTTGGAGAGAACCGCAGAACCCTCATGTTTACATTGCTAAAGGAAAAAATTCACTTGTTGATTCTTTTCAACAATACTACACAATCATCATTACTCCGGCCACATATTATAGAGATTCACAACTTTCAGTACAGCAATACAGTAAAGTTACTTCTTAAAATGTAAATAGATGATTAATTAATTAAACATAAAATAACATCCTCACCTTGAAGGACCATAAAATTGACAAACAGCATCAAACATCGCCATCAAATGATTCTTCACACTAGAAACTGACTTTCATATAATCAAAAAATTAATTTAAAAATTTTAAGTAATAAAACAAGACAATTAGGAAATTAAAAACAAAAATCATCATTAAATACATAATTAAAAACAATATTAACTCTATAAATCAAAAATGAAATTAGGGTAAAAAGGTAAAATTATTACAGTAAGCCTTCCCTATAATTACCAGATTTGGGTCATATTTTTAAAAAATCACTTAATTTTCATATTTATTGTTATTATTTAAAATTACTTTCTTTTTAAATTATAAGTAAGAAAGAACGTAACTTAGATTTTTATTAAAAACGGAGCATAATAATCATTTAATGATAATTAAACATCAAAAAAGAAAAAAATTATACCGTTATCACAAAATAAAGTTTTGAAAAAATGTTAATAGGAGAGCACACACAAAAAAAAAGTTCACTTCTTTTGTCTTTACGGCAAAAACATCATAATTATTATTATTAAAATGGCAATTTAAAAACTAAAATATTGTGCAAACTTCGTTTAAAAAGTATTCACTTATATTATAAAGAAAATTCGGAAAATCAAGAGAAAATTATGACGGAAAATCTTGTAAAAATATGAAGTCGACATTTTTCTTTTTCCCCAACCCGAAATGACAACAAATGTACAAAAGACGAGAAGACATTTTAATTTTTTTTAAAACTCCGAACGGTTATGCAAATTTATTTCAAGTTATAAACTTTTATTTTTTTATAAACTTTATGATTTTTATTAAATTTTAGGTAATTTTCTTAGGTATTTTTGTATAATATGAATTTAAAAAAATAATTTTGTTTTAAGGACTTATTATAAAATATAAGTTAGAGGGGCTACTATGGGGGGCGGAGCCTCAGATTTTCAAACCTCCATTCCTGAGATCTAAACGACTATCTAAAAATTCGTTTTAAGGAATTTTATATAGAAAATTTCACTTGTGAGGCAGGTCGTATGAAAGGAATCGACGGATCGGCTCCATTTACGACTAATTCTAAAACTTTAATTTTCTAGTTTCCATTATTTGTTTAAAGATATAGATATAGACAGTGGCGTAGCCAGGATTCAATGAATGTTAAAAATTGTATATGTAAATATATATATATATATATATATTATAATATATATATAAATATATATAATAATATATATATATATTATATATATAATATATATATATATATATATATATATATATATTATAATATTTGTATATTGTTCAATGTTTTCAATTTTTTTTTTATATCTTTCAATTTTATTGTATATTTTTTTATATTATGATATTTATATTATAAGTTTAAAAAATATATGTTATGTAATTTATTATTTTTATATATTTTTTTATAGGTTTTTATTTTTTCACATATTTATTGCGGTTTAGGTTATGTAAAAAATTTCGGGGGGGGGGCTGAAGCCCTCTCAGCCCCCCTGGCTACGCCACTGGATATAGATTTAAAGATATAGATATCTACGTGTACATGGAATTCCAACCTAGATTGAACACCAGGCGTTAAACAACAACCCCCGAAACTAAGGATTTTGCTCGGGGTTTGGGGTTCATCCACAAAGTATAAATTTATGACAAACTATTAACCCAGGGTTGACTCTCTACATCTGGATGAAAAGTGTATTTTCCTCCATAACAACTTTTAAGAATAAAACGACGTAATAAAATAATAATAATAATAATAATAATAATGCCCGTTTTAGGGCCTTCCGGCCCTTCAGGGTATTCGCCCTGCGGGAACCACCTCGGGTGGGTCACATGTACTATTCAAAGTAAAGCTAAAGTTGGCGAATCTTTTTAGATCAAATTCTATTCATAAAACTGTGAACATAGCCTGGGCTGTGAACCCCGGACCTCCGGTGCCGAAGTCCAGTACTATACGACCACGGCTGCGGAGGCAGATAAAACGACGTAAGCCTTCGCGTTTATGGTGATGAACATAGAGATATATTACTAGAGGGGCCCTATTGGTTGAATTTTGAAACATCGAAAAAGTAACCTGACCACATTCGATTATCATTTTCATAAATAAACAGAACAAAAACAGTAGTAAATGTTTAAATACATCACAACACAAACAATCTGCGGGAAGCCGAAAACATTGATTAATTATAACCTTAACTCCCGCTTAGAGGAGGTTTAAATGAGGTACAACAGGCCCCACTAAAAATGTTTCAGGCCTCTCAATGTATTTAAGATAGGCTATCCCCTCTAGTATATATCTCTATGGTGATGAAGATTAATATCTACTAGTTGTGACCGGGTCAATGTAGATGATTAATTCGATGTTTCGCTTCCACTGCGGGTATAAGCATTTCTTGCGGTAGAGGCTAGGGGGCTTACGTTCTCCTTGATTGTAATTAACATCTACCAATACCATTCATAATACCTTTTAGCGAATCTTCGTCGTGAAAATTACGCTTATAAGGTTGTTCGGATTACGGAAGTTGAGGGGGAGTCAATACGTTTGGCTTCCTAAAAGAAAGAATATAAGTCCATATATATATATAATATATATATATTATATATATTATATATATATATATATATATATATATATTATATATATATAATATATATATATATATATATTTATATATATTATATATATATATATATATATATATATATATTATAGAGTATGTATGCATACTGAAAGTGAAACCTTCTAACGCTTCTTAGCCCTGTCGCAAAGTCCAGGACCAGAGCAGTCTGTAGTTTCATCTTCATTTATCAATAATAATATTATCATTTATAATATTATATAATTATATTATTATTATTATATTATATAATTTATATTTATTTATTATCATTTATAATAATCTATAGTCATAGCCTTAACTGTTTTATAGTACTTATTGGTTGCTGATCGTCGTGTTTTGTCCAATTCAAAATGGTGTAATTCACCTTTTAAGCAGTAATTTTAAATAAAATCAAACATATTGAATTGATTTAAAACTTTAAAATAGTTTAAATTAATAACAAAAAACTTGTATTCCAGACATGGTCTAGATGTACATGGACATACATATGTATGTATATGTGCATACATATCTATAGATATATCATTTGATACTACCTCAAACTCGGTATTATTAAATGATATATGTTTTGCTTGCCATGCATGATGCAGTAAGAGAGCACCGCTCTCTCTCTCTTCTCTCTCTCTCTCTCTCTCTCTCTCTCTCTCTCTCTCTCTCTCCTCTCTCTCATATTATATATATATATATATATATATATATATATATACCGCTATATATATATATATATATATATATATATATATATATATATATATATATATATTATATATATATATATTATATAATATATATATATAAATATTTATTTATTTATTTATTTATTTTATATAGTTGAAAATCCTTATCCTCGGCAGAGCCTCTGTTAATTATTGGTTAAGCCTTGCCTTGCATCGTCGGCGTAAAAGCACCAAAGGGGCTTGTTATTTTCTTTTATTATTTAAGTGTTTTGTTTTATGTTTATTTTACGTACGTTATATTCTTTGAATGTCTTCTAGATTAGCCACCATAGGGTTTTTGAAAACCCCTACGCCACTTTAAAGCTATGAAAAAAATAAATCAATAATACAAAAATGCTGAATCACTGTAGTGCTTTTTTCCATAAGCGCTTGAACATCCTCTCCCCAAATATTCCCTAACTCGCGAAGGTTACAATTACTGTTCACTTGTTTTTTTTATCCTTGCATTACAATTTACTTTAACTTCCTGGTATAAATCAATCTCAAAATATTATTTCCGTTTTGCTTGAAAAAAAAAAATACCAACAATGATACCGTTTATTTTTTTATAGTTTACTAATTTAACATTAAACGAATGAGTTATAAGTTCCATTTGGATTTTTTAGAGTAATATAACCTTAACTTATCAGAATTTTCTAAATGTGAAACATTCTTATTAATTAATTCAAATTTTAATTAAATATTATGAACGAAGACAATTCGTACGAACAATTGGCCGAAGTTTATTTAAGTTTAAATGATCGACATGACGATGAAGACATATATTGCCTGTGTAGTCGAGTTGTTATTAAGTAAGTTATTCATTTTCATTCTAGATTTGTTATTTTTTTATAATTTGCATAAAATGCAACTTATAAACTTAACCCTCAAATATTTTCTCAGATTGAAGGGCAACATTAATACATTATCGTTTTACGTATTTCTAAAATTGTATTCTTAAATCGATTTGTCATTGTATAATAAAATTATAACACAAGGAAATATTCTTTTGATTTTCATTTAGTACGTTCACACACACTTCTAGATCCGCATATTGTATGGATACGATTTCTCAATACGGTAATATTAGCTGCATGAACCATGCGGAGGGGATCTGATCGAATACGATAGAACTAGGGAGATGAAATCTAAATGGATCCCCCGATACGCTGTATGTACCTTTATAGACAATCGTATTTAACGGATAACCATGTCTTCAAACTTTTATTTCACTTTATTTCGCTTCAATATTACTGTTTTTGATTAAATAACTTTTGGAATATTTTTTTTAGTGTAACTTTATTATTATTCAAAGAAATCACTATTTAATTAAGATTTCAATTAAAGTGATGTAGAAATTCATACAGTAGGGGTGGGGGCGCGGGACACAGTGGTCTAACTCCCCCGGTTTTAGCTGCTTTAGATGGACCTGCCCTAAGTTCACCCTTTCTCCGCTAGTGGCGGGTCAGTTGACCTTGTACCCTATATATAAAATAATTATTTCTTCAATTCTAAGGTTAAAATTATTTAAAAGGGTCTTTAACAATGTTAAAAATTGTATTAATTATTTTAAAGGTATAATTTTCATAAAATGTTATAAAAATATAAACGCTGTGTTAATTTTAAGTAGACCTGATATCCTGATAACCATAATTTGTAGAAATAAACAGACATCAAACCGGGAAATTATAAATTTAATTTACGTCTTTGTTGTCTCATTATAACACACCTTTCGTAACACACGTTATCCTATTTTCTAAAAAAATTATCTTATAAACTACTAAAAAAAGAAAAAAGTCAATGAATAAGATAAAAATTGACTTGTTTACATTTTTATAAACATAAATAGAAGTATCGATTTAAAACTGATAACAATAGTGATAAGCGAACAAGGTGAAAACTAGCACTCGATGCGGTAGTTGATGCAACTAATTCCTGTTTTTCTCGGAACCACCTAAAACCAGGGAGTTAGACCACTGTGTCCCCCGCCCCGACCCAAACTGTATGAATTTCTACATCACTTTAATTTCAATAATGAAAAAGAATGAAATGATGATAATGAATGATGAATAAATAAAATGAATGATGATATTGAAATGAAATGATTACGAATCTAAAAGAGGAAGTCTATTTTGATTATTGACAACTATAAGATCCTAATACCCAGTTTTACAGTCAGCTCGTATGTTCCTAACTGTTTATTGATTGTTACAGGGGGCGTGACCTCATAGAGGAATTGAACAGTAAAGAACTAACACCAGGTACTGAGAGCACGTCTCATTTCTTTAGTTCTTCCACAGAGTCTCCACCACTTTGTAAACAACCTATTAAGAAAGACTCGCACGTAAGTTGATTTTGTCTCACCATTATTGTTTTTTAAATAATCATTAATTGATAAATTTATATGCTTACGATTATAAATAAAAAAAATCAGGTACAGGGCATAGAGGAATGTATAGTACTAATCAGTGGTACAGGGTACCTCGGACCAGGTTTCCTCACCACTTTCTAATTTTTCAGATTAAGTCCGAAAAATTAATTACTGGCCCTTAAGCCTTAAGGGCTCAGTATATCTTTCCGACCTTCATTTTCATCAGCCTGCAGAACCTTGACTATTCGTTAGCTGGAGACAATGGACACATGGATCCACACCTGTCTCGGATGAAAAAGCAACCAACCCCAAATTTGCTTATTAGCAGCGAAGGATACCACAGAAAACCCCTGGCTAGGTTGGCCGGCCTTGAATTCGAGACCTCCCGAGTGTACAGTACAAAGGATAACCTCATATTAAATAAGATAAAATAAAACGACCAATAAGTAACTGTACATTACAATAGTCTTGTCAAACGAACAAAAAGTTAAAAACTTTAAAATTTAAAATTGAAGTACTCATGAACATTATAAAACACTTGATTCAAAAGCAAGTTCTTTACTACTTTGCTAAAACTATCTGAATTCAAAATTCTAATGTTCTCTGGTAGCTGGTTAAACAGTTTTATTCCTAACACCCTATTAAGGTCTTCCGGCTGGATTTGAACCCTTAACACCTCAATCGCAAAATCCGAGTTCTCTACCACTGAGCTACCAGACTCGATTTTACTAATTATTATTAGATTTTTAATTTATTTATATTTGTCGTTTACAGGAAGAAATAGTTAGTTGTTACTGCAGTGCATCACACTGTTCTACTGATGAACACGACAGCGTAAGGGAAGGAGCACCTCACAGCGACAGCGGGGCAGATCTATCTGAAAGCTCTAGGGACCTTGAGTGGGAAAAATATTGGGCCAAAAACGGTGAAAAGTTAGTTTGGGACACCTGGTACGCTAAGTATTCCGACTTTATTGACCCATCTTATTCGAAAGAATTAGAATCGGAAGAAACTCTTTTCATCGTTAACGAAACTAATATTAATTTAGGACAACACAAGACTACATTTAGCGGGTGTTTAGATTCAATAAAAGAGACCAACGAAAGCTCAAGTGCCGAAAGTACTGATGTTCTTAATAATATTGAAAATTTTGAAGAAGCTCCTCTTAGATTAAGTTTTAGCTCAGATTCATCTAAATTATCTCATTCAATATGTACGACTACCGATTCTCTAACTAACGTAACGAGAGTAACTATATCGTCTTCCGAATTTAGTTTTGACGATTCTAGTAAAAGCGGTTTAAGTTCTGATTCGAGCTCGAATGATCAACAGTGGCAATTCCTTTGGTCCGAGCACGTGGATCAACAATACAGATTATGTTACCAGGAATATCTATCGAAACGTAAATTACCTCATTTGTTAACCGATTACGCTAATTATTATCATTTCTCAGAAACTTCGCATTCTCAACCTCAATCGGAGCTGGCTTCTATTGACGAAGAAGTGGAGAAGACCGAGAAACTGGATATTGACTCCATTTGTGATAGCCCTTCTAATAACGATAGATACAATAAGATAAAAAGTAATCATAGAATCTCAAGAAAAGAGAGGAAACATCATAAAACTGATACATCTCATATCGGCAAAAGCAAAGCTGCCGACAAGAGGTAATTCTACTTTATGTTTACTTAGCCAAAGTAATAAGCTGTTTTAAAGTATAAAGGAAAACTGTTGTGTTTGAAAAAGAAAATATGACACCAGGATTTCACAAATTTATCCACTTTAAGTGTTTTTAATACCTCCTGAGTGGATTCCGTAAAATTGTTTGTCTGTATGTGTGTGGTTGTCTGTTATCATCTTATCTCTCAGTGTATTTATGCTAGAGTGTTGAAACCTAGTACAAAAACAATTTTATCTACTCCTTGTATTGTAAGTTCTACTTACAGTCTTGTTATCTCACACTGTAAATGTACTTTTACTCCCTAGGGAGGAAAAGTGAAAGTGTTGCCAATTTGACAGAATTGTTTGGTAACATTTTTAGGAATTTTTTAGGATTTTTTTTGGGTGTTATGTTGGTACTACGGGTAGAATATACAATATACACACGCTAATGTTCAAATTACAAATATAGTATTACACATTATTTTATTGACAGCTTACAATAAAATAATGTGAAGATAGTGGCTTTATTCTCTCTTCATCAGAGTAATTGACATGGTAAGAATAAACTAAACTAACACAATAACAATTAAGGAGCTGAAGAATATATTAATAGTTGTTAGTATTAGTTCTCTAGTCGTAAATAAAATTTAATATGCAACAAGGGATGAAAGTTTTCAGCTCTCGTATTATCTCCCTCGTCAAGCCTCGGGAGCCAAAATGTTAGTTAATTCCCTCGGCAAGCCTCGCGAGCTAACTAGTTTGTCTCCCTCGGCCTACCGGCCTCGTGAACTAATGAAGTTTCCTCCTTTGGCGCTGCCTTAGGACGAAACTTTAACTTGAGCAGTAAAACTTACTTTCATCCCTTGTTGCATAAATAACTATTAGGTCTAGTTCTGCTGTCGGGAAAATAATTTTTTATGACGTCTTTGAACGGAAATAAGTTCTTTGCAAAAATTTTGAGAATTCATTTAATGCTGAACAATGTTTTGATAGATTTGAGATTTGACATGCATGTAGTCTTATAAGACCAATAAATGTGCCAAGTTCCATTCAATTATCAGCTTTAGTTTAATGTTTATCAAATGACTTGTGTATGTTATTGATCAAATCGTAAAGTTTCAAAAATTATCAAATTGAGTTGAAATTTGGCCAAAACATGTATTATGCGTTTTAGCGTTTTATGAATTATCAAAATGTTTACTGAGTCATTATTCGTGATTAATGACGTTATATAAAATTCATTTTCCGGATAGTACAACTAGAATAAGGTTTTTAAAGATATCTTTGCAGTGAGCATCATATTTGGCCTTAGTAATTATTTCCATGCATTTCTTCAGCAACAACAATAAACTTGTTATATTAGCATGACCCCACAACGTGATACCGTAGGCAAGCCTGCTCTGTACCATGGCAAGATACACAAGACGAGATATCTCTCGTGGCAGAGAATTACTCAGTTTCTTAAAGCATAAATATATGAGGAGACCATCTTATGCACCATATTTATATGAGGAATCCATGTTAACTTGGAGTCCAAAATTATTCCTAACAGTTTCACAGGTGCCTGTTCTGCAATGTTGCGTAGAGTGAATGTAATTTGCTGCGTTTTTTCTTTGCTAACCTCAAAGTTATTAGCTTGGAGCCATTCATTGACTTTAGTCATTCTCTCTGAAGCAACTGCTTTTAAAGCTATTAAATCTTTGCTAGAATGGATCAGGTAGGAATCATCTGAGAAAAACTCTTTGTCTTCCTTAAAGTGGGGTGGAGCACTACTGTCTAAGTACTACTAGGCCTAAAGATTGATTTTTATACCAAGTTTCAACACTCTAGCAGTAACACACTGAAAGATATGATGATAACACACACTTATACAGACAGAAAACTTTGGGAAAATCACTTAGGAGGTATTGAAAACACCTGAAACGGATAATTCATGTGAATTATCCTGGTTTGAATTTTTCTGCAAACACAATTCTTACCTTCAGTATACATGAGGAAATGTATATAAGGTCTTGCATATGGTAGTGTAATTGAAATATAGTAACAATTTATTTATTTACATACTTGAGGTTACTGTATTACAAAGTTTCTCAATTGTCAAAATTTTACAATTAAATGAAAAAACAAAACAAGAAAACAAATAGATTATAAATTATTATAAATAGACTGCATAAACATAGGCAGCATAACTTGAATAACAAACTTGATGGAAAAAAACAAAAAAAAAAGCATAACATTACATGAGAAACACTAAACATTTAAGGTGGGAATACTAAATTATCAGCTAAAAATTCATTAACATTATTGTAGGCTTTCTCAAGCAACAATGTTTTAATGCTTTTTTTTGAAATTTTTGGGTGGAAGTTCAACTATTGTAGTTGGTAATTTAACAATATCATGTAATATATTATTGTACAATTTGTATAATATTGTATAAGTATTATATTAAATAATACTTCTTCAATCTTAGATTGTGGATTTGGCTGAATATTTGGCTGATTCGAGAACCATTTCTAATTTTACATTTGTAGCGGCCAAGCATATCTGTGAACCTTTTCAATTTATTGATCTAGGGTCCTGAAGCATCAATTTTCTTTAACAATTGACTCACCTGGTTTACTTATATTGTGTTTCACTTTTTCTAGGTATTCTTATGCTAAAGAAGGTTCAGTTGGATATTTACTTAAAAGCTTAAAAAGTATATCTCTCGAAGAAGAAACAGTTCCTGATTCGTCTGAAAATACTTCGGAAACATCTCGTAATTCCGAGTTTAGCTCGACAAACGATACTTCCATCGAAACTTGCCAGTGCACTTACATTAGCGAAATGCCCAACGACCAAGTTGTTAAAATTGACGAAACGATTGAAAACGGAGTTAACTGCAGCTGCGGTGATATCGAGCAGAGGAGTATAGAAAGTGAAATTATCGGAACTAAATTATGTGAGAGTTCGAGTGAAGCGAGCTGCGACTCAGATAACGGATCTCCCTTGAGAATTAACAAACATGCTAGTTCTCCTAGACATGTCTCTAAAAATTCATTAAAAAGAGTGTAAGTTGTTTTATACTTTATTTGTTATATACATTGATTTTATGTTGTTATATCTGATACTAAATTTGAGATTTTGATTTCTTTGATATTAAAGCATGAAGTTTTTGGAACAACTTCTTTACTGATGTAAGTTAAAGAAAGTTTAAATAAAGAAAGATGGTTTTGGTATTGATTATTTTGGACAAGAAAAGGTTAGTTCTGTAGCAAGTTAACTGGAGCCAAAGAGACTAATACTTAGAGGTAGTACACGGGCAGAATAGCACAGTGATAAGGGGTCTGGAAGTGAGACAGCTTCCACTAGGTGCCATAATTGTACTTACCCCTACTATAGTCTCCCAAAAGAGAGACTAGATACTCCACCATCACTCTACAACCCCTATTATAGCACGCACTCTACAAACGGCGGGCATTTTTCAGTAATGCCATATTAAACCACTTTATTCAACTCAGACAATTAGAGACTATGTGCAATGGATAATAATTAAAACTTATTTTAAATTAATTTTACTTAATTTAAGACAAAATAGTAAAAGAAAACTCAGAAAATAAAGAAAGAAAACATAAACACATAATATAATATAAAAAATAAATATCAGTTCATAAAGATGAAATAAGGTTGTCAAAAAGAATTTTTGTTTTAAGAAATATGAAATAATTCAATAGATACAATCAGATTTCATATTATTCGTGTTGGTAGACATGAGTATGCCTGGGGTCAGGCGAAATATAGTCATTTAAAGAAGTTAGAAATTATTATATCAGTCTCATCCAGTGTCTTTAAATAAATTAATGATCTATCACTCTTGTTTAGATGGTAATAACCGTGGTTAATAAGGGGGGTAGTGTTGCAACTTTAATCTTAAATGTAGCAATTGAAAAAAATGTCTTGTATTGCCTTCCGACATTCTATAACTATTAAATTCTTTATTAAACAAAATTTATATTTTTTAAGTCAATACTTGGTGATTTGACTGTGTTTACTACCTGTTGCTCAGGGCTGCTCCTCTTACAACTAAGCCTCAAACAGTGAATCGTTTGAAGAGAAATGAAACCTTCAACTTTTGTTTTGGACCAAAAATATTTAAAAATTTATTTTATTACCACTAAAGTGATGTAGAAATTCATACAGTGGGGGTGGGGGACACAGTGGTCTAACTCCCTGGTTTTAGGTGGTCCTAAAAAACAGAAATTAGTTACATCAACTACCGCACTGAGTGCTAGTTTTCACCTTGTAGGCTTATCACTATTGTTATCAGTTTTAAATCAAGACTTTTATTTATGTTTATAAAAAGTGTAAACAAGACAATTTTTATCTTATTCATTAACTTTTTTTCTTTTTTAGTTGTTTATAAGATATTTTTTTTTAGAAAATAGGACAACGTGTGTTACGAAAGTTGTGTTATAATGAGACAACGAAGACGTGAATTAAATTTTAATTTCCCGGTTTGATATTTGTTTACAAACATTTTTGATGTTTGTTTACAAACATTTTGATGTTTGTCTACAAATCATGGTTATCACGATATCATATCTACTTGAAATTAACACAGCGTTTATTATTTTTATAACATTTTATGAAAATTATACCTTTAAAATAATTAATACAGTTTTTAACATTGTTAAAGACCATTTTAAATAATTTTAATCTTGGAATTGAAGAAATAATTATTTTATATATGGTGTACAAGGTGAACCAACCTGCCACTAGTGGAGTCCATCTAAACCAGCTTATTTCGGGGAAGTTAGACCACTGTGTCCCGCGCCCCCACCCCTACTGTATGAATTTCTACATCACTTTAATTACCACTCTTATTAGCAGAACTTTAAAATTACTTATGATTATGATGACTGCAGGCATGACGAGGACTCAGACAATCTGGACCGAGTGAAAGGTGCTTTCACCCTGATGGGTTTCATGTTCAAGCAACCCGCAGACTCGCCTGCTAGCAGTAGTTCTTGTCTCTCTCAGGAGGGTCCTATCAAAAAGGCACAGGTTGTTTACAAGAAGAGAAACATTCGATCTCAGAACAGAGCTCTTAAGTTTAATCAACCGGATAGGAGACAGCATGATAAGCAGTCTGCTATGGATAAGGTATGTGTTCAATACACTCTCAAGCAAACCAAAGTATATAACTTGTTATGGTGTTTAAAAAGGTATAAAGGGTGCATGGTCTCTACACTCCGTCAAGCATTTCATATTGGAGTCACCGTGGTGTAGTGGTTAAGGTACGCGGTCAATACCCAATAAATGGACTTTAAACTTCCGAGTTTATTTAGTCATGGGTTCAATCCCAGTACGGGCCTCTGGGATTTTTATGAGAGGGGTAAAATTCTGCGTACCACATCCTTCAGAAGGGACGTAAAGCCGGTGGTCTCGAAACCTGTG
>JACMZG010001859.1:5865711-5905711 GCA_018340805.1 Microvelia longipes
ATGGCATCCACAAGCTTGTAATAAATAAATAAATAAGGCAATGATTTAGTTTGCACTGATAGTTTGTTTAAAAACTTACAACCTATAATATAATAATATATATATATATATATATAATATATATATATATATATATATATATATTTTTTTTTATATGCTTTCTATAGTTGAAGGATACTAAATTATTATTCTCTTTAGCTCTGTCTGCATAATTGTGATTTGCTTTTTTATTACTGTCCTCTTTTGTTTTCATAAAAATACAAACTCCTTAAATATACACATTAACCACTGTCATCATTTTCGAATGATCAGTTATGTGTTGCCAATGCACCACCCCTGGTTCAGGGTTGCATTACACCTAGTCTTAGAATAATACTATGTATAGAAGGAGCACAGGACCGTAAACACAATGTAATTCCACTGATAACACGAAAGCCGGTTGACTGGTGCACCTAAGTAATGCTGCCAACCTGACAACAAAACATTATTTTAAATATGTCTCATAAATATCTATTAATGAAGAAAGATCGTAAAGAACAAATATAATAACTTAAAACACCTGCTGTGTATTTAATAAAACTGGTCTTAGATGGCAAAAGGGTGGCGGAATACAAGAATCTACATTTAGTTGACGAGGACTACTTTTTATATATAATTTTAATAAATACGTTAAACTACAATTTAAAATGCATAAAATATTGTAATGCACCGATATTTATATTAGTATTTTATGAATAAGCAATCATTAATTAATAATAGAACATAATAATTCAGCAACCGGAAGTATTACCAACTTTTTTTTAGAAAATTGTATATTGTAAGGGTGGCAGCATTACTTAGGTGCACCAGTGAATCACCTTTGGTGTTATCAGTAGTGCTCCTTCTATATATAGTATTATTCTAACCACCTAGTGGTACAAAGTGTAATGTGTTCATAGCTTCTATATAAAGGTATATATAGAAGATTATAGATATTCTATAATATGGGTTCAGGGCCTACAGGAGTGTTCTCAGACCCCTTTTTAACGAATTTTGGAAGAAAAAACCCCAGCTTATGAAGTTGGGGTTTGATGTTTTGGAAGACTGATCAACTGATAAGAATATAATAATAATAAATAATAATATATTTGTTTTAAACAATAAAGTTTTCTACAAAGGTGTACAGTTATATAAAAAAGAAGTAATAAAAAAAATACAAAGAAAATTAATTACTAAACTGATAAGAATATATAAACATTTTAGGTTTATATATATATATATATATATATATATATATATATATATATATATATATATATATATATATATATATATACATATATATATATATATAATTTTTGTTCCTTGACAAAATCAACCTTAATAATGTCCGGAACACTATTGTTGTCACGTAGCAGCCAGGAGGCCTATTTTTTTATTGTCTTTTATAGAAATGTCTTGTAACAATGCTGAAGCATGTGAAACAGATACCGTTCTGACCGGGATTCAACCCCATTTGAGAACAGGCAAGGTGAGATAATGGCTGTTTCGATGCCTTGCATCAGACATGCATCGGACTCCTCTGCCATTCTAATCCCCTTTTTAACTTTTAAATTTAAAAATTGATTAAAAATTATTTAAACATTAAAATTTAAAAAAATTCTTAAAATCTAATTTAACTATGTGGGTTTTTCAGAGAGTTGGTATAGCGTTACCCCTGAGAAAGTTGCCAGACACATATCAGATAGATGTAGATGTGATCTCATTATAGATGCCTTCTGTGGAGCTGGAGGCAACACCATACAGCTAGCCTTTACCTGTCAGAAAGGTAAATAATCAATGATAATTTCTTAGAATAATACTATATATAGAAGGAGCACTACTGATAACACGAAAGGTGATTCATTGGTGCACCTAAGTAATGCTGCCACCCTTACAATATACAATTTTCTAAAAAAAAGTTGGCAATACTTCTGGTTGCTGAATAATAATTCAGCAACCAGAAGTATTATTATTATGTTCTATTATTAATTAATGATTGCTTATTCATAAAATACTAATATAAATATCGGTGCAGTAGAATATTTTAAGCATCTTAAATTGTAGTTTAACGTTTTAAATTAAAATATATTAAAAGTAGTCCTCGTCAACTAAATGTAGATTTTTGTATTCCGCTATCCTTTTGCCATCTAAGACCGGTTTTATTAAATACTTAGCATGTGTTTTAAGTTATTATATTTGTTCTTTACGATCTTTCTTCATTTAATTATTAAACATTGATTTTAAATTTGAGCGGGACAAAGGTGTCAATATCATTGTCCCGCTGTAATTGAAACGTTTGGTAACCCCATCCTAGATAGTAATTACGTTAGTTTTAATCGCAGTGGCACTGACATTGCTTAATCCTGCTTAACTTTTATAATCCAACAAAAACCATAGGTACACTACAGGTACCATAGTACTATAGGTACCATGGTATACTTGCCGTATTGAAACAAAATTTAGTATTTGAATGTGATGAAACTTATAGTCCAAGAGTCGGACCTGAAAAAATGTGACTCATTTTGTACTACTTCAAACCAAATATTTCTGAAAACATACATTAAATTATGAAGAAAAACATAGTCTGCCTATCCTGAGTGGAGCCTTCATATGATTGCGCATGCTCAAAATTTTATAAAATCGCACTAATTTTAGTTTTCTTGAAACAAGTGGTTCCCTGTGGATTGTGTGCAAAACATGAAGAGAACATTTTTTAAAGCTGATAAAATGTTCTATAAAACGAGTGTTTAATCATCGAAATCGGATGACTGCAACCAAAGTTATGGCTCTTTCAAAAACACTTAAAAATGGTTAATTTATGCAGTCGGAATTTTTTTTGAAAAATATTGTCTTTTTGTGCATTTTTTTGGCCGTTTAACAAATGTCATAACTTTAGCTGTATTTATCCGATTTTGAAGAAAAAACACTCATTTTATAGGACATTTTGTTAGCTTTAAGAAAAAGTTATTTTCATGTTTTGCACACGACCTGCAGAAAACCACTTATTACATTGAAACTGGAATTTGTGCGATTTTCTAATATTTTGAGCGAGCGCATTCATATGAAGGTCTCCAATCTGGATAGGCAGACTATGCTTTTCCTTCATAATAATAATAATAATAATAGCCTTTTATTGGAAAAATTACATAGTTACAAAAAATTTTAATTTACAGTTTCACAGATTAAAATATCTTTTAAAATATTTTCCCAAATCGGATTTAATCCGAGGCACCCTAAAGGGTTGGAGGATATCATTTATAATTTCTAATTAAAATTTAAAATGCTCTGTTTTATGAAATAAACAAAATTTAAAATAATACATTTCTCCTTAACATAAATCTTAAAATTAAATTTCCATTTTTTTTTAATTTATTTTTTATTTTATTTTTTTTTAAATTTTTTATTTTATTTTTTTTTTAATTTTTGTGCAAATACGCTTGACAGCATATATCTATGAGCCTTCTCCATGCTATTCTATCATAAGCTACCCTATACCATGTTATACTGTTATCACATGCCTTCCTCATCTCTTCGTCCCACCCCTAACTAGGTCTTCCTTTCAATCTTTTCCTGTCCCTCGGATACCAGGTAATCATTTCTTTTGTTTCCTTCATAATTAAACGTATATTTTCAGAATAATTTGGTTTGAAGTAGTACAAAATGAGTCACATTTTTTAGGCTTGGCTCTTGTACTATTGATATACTTATTTATTACGTAAAGGTATATACTTGTACTAAATTTTAACTCGTTTGGATTATTTTCTGATTTTTTAATAATGTATGCAATAATCTACATTTTTGCTGAGTTGTTTAAACTGGTTAAAGATCTTTTAAAGGGGAATTGTCTCTCTGTTTCTAAAGGCTTTGAGTGGTGACCTTAATACTTATGGAGATTTCTTTTTAATTTTTTATTTTCATTTAATGACTTTTCTTTACATTTCAGTTATAGCAGTAGACATAGACCCAGGTAAGATAGAGCTGGCACGCCACAATGCACGTGTATACGGTGTTGAAGATCGTATAGACTTTATATGCGGTGACTTCATGGCGTTATCGTCTCAGCTTGTAGCAGACGTCGTGTTCCTATCGCCACCGTGGGGAGGTCCCGAGTATTCCAAAGCCAAGACTTATGATTTAGAGGGAGTTATGGCTCCGTATGGAGGTGCTAATGTTTATAAAGCTGCTGCTACCATCACTCCTAATGTTGCAATGTATTTACCGAAAAATATCAATTCCCCTCAGGTCAGTTCTCAATTTTTTTTCTATTTAAAAATATTTATTTTTTAACTGATTTTGTGCGATGCTGCTTAACTTCTATGATCCAACAAATTCCATAGACATACTATGTCAACTGTATGTTCTTCAAAATCTTAATAAAAACATGTGATTTACCTTTACTATAGATAGTTTTTCTTTAACTAATTATTGTAACAATTATTTCACAGAATTTAATACAAATCATTAAATTATCACGTACATATTAAAGTAAGAAAACACGATAAAATGTAAAACTCACCTAATTTTATAAAATTGTATTATAAAATTTTTTTTGTTGCCAATAAAATTAAACAAAACAACCTAAATCTTTAAAGCGTCATGTGTTTCCAATTTTAGCTATTTTTTATTTTTTGAGCTAGCTATCAGCTGATCATGCATGTCTGAATTTTTTTTACACAGGTTAGTATAGGAGTTTCCCTACTAGGTTTATATATTACTTTAGTGCCTACATAGTTATGTTAAACCATGAGATAATATCCAAATTCCTTTAAAAAATTCAAAAAAAATCCTGAAAGAAAATTGAAGGAGTGGAGTCTGGAAGCCACATGTCAAAAGAATTTTACCTCTTTTGCAAACCTCCCCACCATAAATTTAATGAAAATAACAAATTTGCAGGTGATCAAACTAGCAGGAGTTGGTGGAACGGTGGAAATAGAGCAGAATTTTCTGAACAAGAAGCTCATCGCTGTAACAGCTTACTTTGGTGAATTGGTTGGATCTGTTAGTGAATAAAACAACACTATTACATTTTAAGACTCTCTCGCTAGAAGTGGGGGGGGGGGCAAAATTAACATAAACTAAAATACCAACGGTCCTGAGTGAAATATCAAAAATCTAAATCAGTGAATTTTCTTTTTCAGTTGACTTAGATTTCTTTGTAAAATTTCCTTAGAACTGGAGGCATAGAGATATTTTTACTAGAGGGGCCTTATAAGTTAATATTTGAAACATCTAAATTAACAATTAAAAAAGTAACCTGACAATCTTCGCTAAAAATATAATTAAATAATCAGTACAAAATTAGAATAACTTATATACTTGAACGTTAAAAATACAAATCAAAACACAATCAATGTGTGGGAAGCCGAAATTGATTGATTTATTGTAACCTTAACTCACTCTTAAAGTAACCTCATTGAAGGAGGTTTCAATGGGGTTACACAGAGACCCTAAATGATGTTTCAGGCTTCTCAATGCATTGAGTAAGAGATTATTACCAGAGGCCCTACTGAATAAATTTTGAAACGTCGAAAAAGTAACCTGGCCACATATGATTTTCAAAATAATCAAATAAACGGAACAAAAATAGAGTTACTTATTAGAACGTTTAAATTACAAATCAAAACACATACCATGTGTAGGAACTTAGAATAATACTATATATAGAAGGAGCACAGGGCCGTAAACACAATGTAATTCCAATGATAACACGAAAGCCAGTTGACTGGTGCACCTAAGTAATGCTGCCAACCTGACAACAAAACATTATTTTAAATATGTGTCATAAATATCTATTAATGAAGAAAGAGCGTAAAGAACAAATATAATAACTTAAAACACCTGCTGAGTATTCAATAAAACTGGTCTTAGATGGCAAAAGGGTGGCGGCAAGAATCGACATTTAATTGAAGAGGACTACTTTTTATATATAATTTTAATAAATACGTTAGCTACAGCATTTTAAACTAATTTAAAATGCTTTAAATATTGTAATGCACCGATATTTATATTAGTATTTTATGAACAATCACTCATTAATTAATAATAGAACATAATAATTCAGCAACCGGAAGTATTGCCAACTTTTTTTTAGAAAATAGTATATTGTTAGGGTGGCAGCATTATTTAAATGCACCAGTGAACTGCCCTTCGTGTTATCAGTCGTGCTCCTTCTATATATAGTATTATTTTAAGTGTAGGAAGCTGAAAAAATAATTTATCATAAACTAAACTCACTCTTAGAGGAGGTTTCAATGAGGTTACACAGAGCCCCTGAAAGAGGCATTTTAATGTATTAATATAAGCTATGCCCCCTCTAGTATATATCTCTATGGTTGGAGGTATTTTCATTTTCTTCTTTTATTAGTAAATAAGTTTTTGAGAAGCCTTCCGTTAAAAATAAATTGTTTAATTAATTATTAATCAAACAATTAATAAAACTAATGTTACTTTTGTTACTTAAAAAATACCCAATATATGGGTATAAATTTACCTATTAAATGGGTTGTTAGACATCAGTTGTATATTTGTTTCTCAGTATTAGTTTTTAATTTTGAATGATTCTGTACTTAACTTAAATTAAAATGGATGAATAAACCAGGTTAGGTTGTTGAAAAGAGGCTTGTACTAAGAGCTTATAGTAATACTAATATAAAAGGAGCATAGGACCGTAAACACAATGTAATTCTACTGATAACACGAAAGCCGGGTGACTGGTGGTCTTAAGTAGGGGTACCACCCTAACAACAAAACATTTTTTTATAAATTTGTCATAAATATCCACTAATGAAGTAAGGTCATAAGAAACAAATATTATAACATAAAAAGCCAGCTAAGTATTTAATAAAATCGGTCTTAGATGGCAAAAGGGTAGCGGAATACGAGAATCTACATTTAGTTGACGAGGATTACTATTAACATAATTTTAATTAAAAACGTTAAAATACAATTAAAATGCTTAAAATATTGTAATGCACCAATATTTATATTATTTTTTTATTAATAATCAATTATTAATTAATAATAGAACGCAATAATTCAGCAACTGGAAATATTGCCAACTTCGTTGATAAACATTTTATTTTGTCAGGTTGGCAGCATTACTTAAAACCACCTGTGAACCTGCTTTCGTGTTATCAGTAGTGCTCCTTCTATATATAGTATTAGTCTAAGACTTAGAGGGAGGATACAACAGCTCTTATCATTCCTTGAGTATATCATTTGATTTTTTGGGTCCAGATGTTCTATCAGAAAAATAATTGTATAATGACATAATTGACACAATATAATTGTGCGAGAGACACCTAGGAAATGTAACTAGCAAAGTGCAAACTACATCTGGGAACTGTTCCATCATTCAACATTCGTCATCATTAATGGCTCGACATAATGTCATGTCCCACTCTGTTTCGTTACGTCTAACTCATCAGGGCGCTGACAGAGCCTAAACTCACTCTGACCTTCAATTAATTCCGAAGAATATAATGTGAAGTACTTATAGCAAGCATACTTATACTTAAGCATGAAGTCTTACCACCATCATGCTTGGCAAGCAAAACATATATTATTTGATACTAACGAGTTTTGCAAAACATGAATTGTTGACACAGTATAACTGTGCTAAAGACACCTAGGAAATGTAACAAGTAAAATTTCGACGTCGTTCTGTTTCTGTGTCGTTACGTCTAACTTATCAGGGTGCCAACAGAGCCTGAACTCACTCTCTCCTTCAATTCCATCGAATGATGGAACAGCTCCCGGATGTAGCATTGCATTTTGCTTTTTACATTTCCTAGGTGTCTCTCGCACATTTCGTATTGTGTCATTCCTTAGGTAGATTGGTGACATCATTTTTTTGTTTTTTCATAATAATTACAATTTTGCATAAATATGTCATTATTTTTTTACTATTTTGGCTTTAATTAAGTAAAATGAATTTGAAATAAGTAGTAATTATTGTCTTTGTGTTGTTGAATTGATTTAATATGAGGTCACTAAAAACGCCCGTCATTTGTAGGGTGCATTACAAATATATGTTCTGATAGAGAACATAGAGGGGGTGAGGAGTCTCTAGTAAGAGTATGTACAGTTCAGGTAACAAATGGATATTGTCTCACTGTCCTTCCTCTAAGTATAAGTCTCTTAGGGCTGATGTCAGAGGAAGAATTGTATGAAATACCCTTGTCTAAAGTTTATCATTTTTAAACGGTGAAAATAATATAAACACCACCAACTTTGTCTTTCACCAATAAGCTTTAATCACCTCTGAGCAGAGCCGGCTTTCGGCTATAATGCCATCTACAGTGCCAGTGAGATGTGAAAGCATATTGGTGGGAAGACGAAGTTGGTGTTGTTAATATTGTAGATCATTCCACGGCGCTCACTGAAGTTATGGTGAAAACTAGTTTTATTTGTTTTTTTGCAATTTTATATGAAAATAGGCTTTAAAAATTGTTTTGAGTCTAAAATTTGACATGGATTTAATCAAAATCAGTCCTAATATACATGCTAAATGTGATATTAGTGTCTTCAAACAACGGATCATCACTTTTGGAAAGTGTAAGCTAACCAGTAACACCAACATAGTCTTTTTTAAATACATTTTTATCTGACAGTAATACCTTTGTGATAAAAAAAAATAAAAATCATTTTGTGATAAATTTGAGTAAGTAAAAGTTATTGAAAGTTTGGTAATTATTAAATTTATTATTAATTAGGACGCCATGTTGAAACAGCTCAATAATTTAAAAAAAACTTGTTTAACTTAAAACGTTTTGTATGCAAATTTATCACAATATTACTTCCTTTGAAAACAAGATGTTACTGTAAAATAAAAATGTATTTTACGGTAATACGTATTTACAGAAAATGTGTAATTTACATATTACTATATGTAACTTACTATATGAGAAGGCTTTGTGTAACCTCATTGAAACCTCCTTCAAGAGTGAGTTATAATAAATCAATTGATTTTGGCTTCCCACACGTTGTTTCTGTTTTGATTTATATCTTTAACATTGTCCTATATAAGTTATTGTAATTTTGTACTGATTATTTGATTGTATTTATAATCGAAGGTGGTCAGGTTACTTTTTCGATGTTTCACAATTTAACCTATAGGGATCTCTAGTAATAATATCTCTTTGATTTCTTTGTCTTGTACTTTCATGTATACAAAATGATGTAGAGTTTCTACCTGCTGACTTTGTCTAGTTTATTGCTTTCTTACTTAGCACAATGAAAAACAAATAAATAAGTTGATATCTCTTGGTCTATTCTGTTCACATAGACAAAGTGATATAGATCTATCTGTCATTGCTATGTTTAATTATCTATATCCACTCGACAAATTAAGCTAACTTTAACAGGTAAATGTCTATTTGAATTTACCTTTTAATTTATTTTTTGTTCTATGAAAATAAAAAAAATACACGGTGGTCCTTTATTTTTTATAAATGACTTAGTTTATGACTAAAACTCAGTCAAAATTTATTTTTGTGTAAACTTAATACACAAAACTAACATTTGTGTAGTTTTAATTTTTATTTATTATTTTCCAACTGTACACAAAATAGCTTGAAAAATCTGATTTTCTGTTTTAGCGTTTTTTTTTCTTTTATTGTATTTTTGTATTTTTAATTTTTTTTTTTAGTTAAATTAATTTGTTTTAAAATGAGTTTTTATTGTTGAATGTACCTCTTTTTTTATTACTTTGATTCAAATGTAATGTGCGAAGAATGCATTGGTTTTAAAATAAAATAAAGGTTGTAAATGATGAAGTCGAAATACTGTTTGTTTTTAAAACATTAATACCAGTGTAAAACTGCCGCGGAAGTTTATTGGCTGTATTTAGGGAGTGTAAAGGATCACTTTTGTTCCTTGAGACTAAAAATCCATGGGACAAATGTTTTCAGCAAAACATTTAGTCCCACCCAATTAATAACTACTTAACACATTAAATTGGAAGAGTCACCCGTGGTGTAGTGGTTAAGGTACGCTGCTAATACACAGAAAAATGGACTTTAAACTTCCTAGTTTATTTAGTCATGGGTTCAATCCTAGTACGGGCCTCTAGGATTTTTATGATAGGGATAAAAATTCTGCATACCACGTCCTTCAGAAGGGACGTAAAGCCGGTGGTCTCGAGCCTGTGCGTTGTCAGGTACTTGTTAAAGATCCCTTACCCTAAAATCAAACTGGGTAAAGGCAAAATTTAGGACCCTCATAGTAGATTTATTATAATACTATAGTGTTTCTGCCTTGTAGTTTAAAGTATATAGAGGTTTAGTTTAACAGCGAGGGCACGTGTTGTTCCTATTTTTCACTTGACTATAAGAGTCAGTGAAAATATGTATAATTGCTTGAGTAAAAAATGAGAGGAACCATAGAAATTCACGGTTCTTCTGTCTAGATTAGATGAAATATACCTACACTTGAAATTAAAAGGAGTAGAACACAATCTTAGGGAGCTAGCAAAAAGGGCCCAACATCATGTCCTACTTGCCTGGTAGTTACTACCACTCCCCGTATATTACTACTACCCATTAAATTGATGTCGATTAAGTGGGTTAAAGTAGCGATTCTCAACCACTAACTGGCTAAGATCAATGAGTCCTAATTAAAAAAAAAGTTGTTTGAACAGCTCAAAAAGTAAAATAGTGGGATACCTTTTACAAGCTAGGCATGCTAAGAAATATAAAGTCAATGTCTGATCCAAAAAGGATCATTACTCATGAAGTTATAGTCTAAGAGCCTTGTAAAAACCTGAAAAGTGTGACTCATTTTGTATTACTTGAAACCAAATATTTCTGAAACTATACCTTAAAATATGAAGAAAAAACATAGTCTGCCTATCTAAAGTGGAGCCCTTCCTATGATTGCTCATGCTCAAAATAGGGTTTACCCTCAGCAAGTGGGTAAAACCTGCTATGCAATCCCAAAATCAATTTTTTCCTGAAAAGTGTTTTTTTAATAAAAAAAAACAATCAGATCATCTTGAAAGGGTTGTCATTCTCATTGAGGCTAAAAGTTATTTACTGATATAACTTTATTAGTTGAGAGCTCGAGTGTTGCCCCGCCTGCTGATGATGGTGTTATGCCGAAACCAGTCCAGGGATATTCATATCCAACAGCAAGTATCGACGGTAGCTGATTCTTCAACTTGTGGTAAATATAAACTCTTTAAGAACTAAGATGAGCGTTAATAGAGTTAATCTTAATAAAAGAGGAAGAAGTCTCTCCACAAAAATATATTTCTTTATAGCAAAGCACTTTCAACCTAACAAGAGGCCATCATCAGTGCTAGCTATTGAATAAAGAAGAGGGGGATAGATGTGTCTTACAGATCAGATAATATGTCTATCTTTGATATCTGATCTTTAAGACTCATTTATCACCCTCTTCTTTATTCAACGGCTAGCACTGATGATTGCCTCTTGTTAGGTTGATAGCGCTTTGGTATAAGGAAATATATTTTTGTGAAGAGACTTCTTCCTCTTATATTAAACTCTTTAAGCGTAACGGTTGCCACTACCGCCGGAGTTCTTCCCACAGGGGTATTCCAGATTAGCCTGGAGGCTCTAAACATTATCTCCAATAATTAAATAATAAATAGGGTTAGTAGTAAAGGTGGGGAAGATCCTAGATCTTAGCAATTATGTCTCTGGGACGCTTTTTGGCAGGGGGGCTAAAAGCGCTTTTTGTCTTGGGGCGCTTTTTTTTAATAGGGTTAAAAAAATAATAATAAAAATCCCTTATTTATTTTATTAATTAACTTAAATTAATTACAATACACTCATTAAAATGAGAAAAAATCAATTTTTTTTTACACTTAAAAAAATACAAAAATAATCAAATGAATAAATCACATAGTGATGAAAGTAAGAAGTATTTATTAACGCATTCAACCCTAATTGTGTGTTTAATAATTTAAAAACCTTATTAACAACAGCAATTCTCCTTCATTGCTAGTATTACTTTAAGGATATAAATTAGATTTTATAGAAAAATGTTCAATAGAATACCAATCAGTCTTGGTTGATACCAATTAGACCATCTAAATGGCAATAAAAAGGTCCTATGTTCAAATCTACGTTTTAATGAAGTTGGGCACAAGTGAATAATTCATACTAAAACAGCAAGAAAAGAATCTCTTCACAAAAAAAATATTATTATGACAAAGCACTTTCAAGCAATCACGAGGCCATCATCAATGGTATAAAAACACACAAGAAAGTTAGTATTTCTATCTTATCATGAAAGGTTGATAGTGCTTTGCTAATAAAGTATTATTTTTGTAGAGAAATTACTCACTGTTTCCTATGTTAATATATTTTATTGATTAGTAAACCGAGTCTTTAATAATAAACATAAATTCTCACAAAATATTTTACATTGTTATATACAATCAGAATTTAATCCCTAGTTTCACCTTCTTCATCGTCATCATCAACGCCTCTGATATAGAGTACATTGTTACACCTCACGAGAACTTCACCCAAATTACCCGTTACCTCCCCATGTATCATCTCTTCTGTATTTGCCAGCTGTAGGTTCATGTACCCGTCGACTGATACCAAGTACCCCTTGTACTCGTGACCCCACTTCAGCTTGACTATGACGGCTTTACCAGTCAATGAGTTGAGGAAGGGTTTGGGATTCACAGGCATAGTCATTGCCGACATCTTGTATGCTGTGTTGGTCTCGTTCAACAATTAATATCTATAACAAATAGCATTTATTTACCATAAGTATAAAAAACAGATAAGGAAAAATGAGTTGTGGAGTTTCAAGTTATGAAATAAAACAGAGTCTCTCCACTAATGATATATATTTGACATAATGAAATGCCCGTTTTCGGGCCTTTCGGCCCATGAGGGTATTCACCCTGCGGGAACCACCTCAGGTGGGTTGCATCTACTACACTCTAAGAATTAATTAAAGTTGGCGAAATCATTTTAATACAAATACTATTCATAAAATCTTAGAGCATAGCCCGGGCTGCGAACCCCGGGCTATATAATATAACCCTATATAACCCCGGGGAATATTTGACATAGCCAGCTTTCAATCTTAACAGATCATCATCAGTGCCTTACCAACAAAGTAAATAATATATTACATAAAATACTCCAAATAAAAATAACATACTAGAATAAAAAGAAATACAATACAATGAGATGAATGCAAAATTAAAATAAAAATAAAATAGGGAAGCAAAATGAATACATAGACTAAATAAAAACAAATGAAGTAAACGAAATAAATTAAAATATAAAACATTAAATACATAAAAATAACTACCGGAGAAATCTTTTATAGAATAAAATGGATTTTGCTGAAGATTCTTTTATGTCTACTTTAAATTTATCAAAAGGTAAGTTTTTTAATTCACTATTCATTTTATTAAATATTCTTATACCTAAAACATTATTACCAACTTCAGACTTAGCTAGTCTATGTCTAGGTATTACTAATTTATTTTTATTTTTAGTACTATATTTATGGCTACTTTTTAAATATTTTGCCTCATTGGTTATAAAATATATTATAACATTATATATATACAGGTTTGTTACAGTCATTAATCCTAATTTTTTGAATTTTGGTTTCCAAGAATATTATTTTTTATCTAATAAAAAATAATATTCTAAAAGTTATTTGATCATAAACGGTAATATTGAAGTGAAATAAAAGTTCGACGAGAAGGTTATCCGTTAAATACGATCGTATCTAAAGGTACATACAGCGTATCGGGGAATCCATTTAGATTCCATCTCCCTAGTTCTAGCGTATGTGATTGTATTCCTTCGGCATGGTTCATACAGCTAATATTACCGTATTGAGATATCATACTGTATACGATCCATGGATTTAGAAGTGTGTGTGAACGTACTACAGTGTATCGACAACTTTAAAAATCTTGACAGCTCAGTTTAGGCACCACCGATTCTAAAAAAAATCCCTACAAAAAGGCAGCGGGGAAAAAACTTTGTAAACAAATCAGGTTATGTTACCCGTGTTTTCTTGGCGATGTTTCTACATTTCTTTTGTGTAGTTTTATTATTTAGGAAGTATGCAAATGTGGAAAAAAATGAATTGTGAAGGCAAATAATAAACACAAGAAGAACCACAAACGAATTGAACGAATGCCGGGAAGGAGGTTATTTTCCTACAGGGGTTATGGGAGTAGGAAATTTTTTTTCTCTTTCAAGAGAGGGGTTGGCAGCGGCTTCTCTGATTGGTCGATCCCAAAATGCTTATGACCTTGGGGATTTTTAAACTTAACGATACACTGTAATAGTTATATGTTAACGTATTTAACTACAGTCTATTGTTTAGTTTAAAAATCCCCAAGGTCATAAGTATTTTGGGGATTGACCAATCAGAGAAGCCGCTGCCAACCTCTCACTTAAAAAGAGAAAAAAATCCCTACCACAATAACCGCTGTAGGGAAAAAACCTTCTTCCCGGCAATCGTTCACTTTGTTTGTGGTTCTTCTTTTGATTACATCATTTTGAAAACTACTTTCAAATTAATCTTAAGAATGATATTTTAAAATAAAACTACACAAAAGAAATGTATAAAAACATCGCCAAGAAAATACAGGTAAAATAACCTGATTTGTTTACATAGTTTTTTCCCGCTCCATTCTTGCAGGGATTTTTTTTCTTAAGAATTAGTGGTGTCTAAACTGACCTGTCAAGATTTTTAAACTGAACGATAGACTTTAGCGTACCAATACGATCCGCGGATTTAGTATGCTGTGTTTAAGCTATTGGCCGGCTTAAAACAGCAGGTTAAGAGTTCTTTTTAGTCCGATAAGAGTGATTTAAAAAATGTACGGAATGGCGTAAACAGAAGTAAAATCGATATCAATAATTAGTTAAAGATCTAATAACACACCAAATAAAGTAACTATGAGATAAATTTACAACAAACTTACCTAAACAAGATGAGTATAGCAACGCGGGTAGGCTTCGCTTTCAAACCTAATTTCTAAATACTGCCAAGGAACAAACGTTCCAAAATGTTATCGCTAGTGAAATTCAAGCAACTAAGCACTATTCAAAGGGTTAAAAACTGCAAAATTCACAATAAAAATATTAAAAAAAGGCAAGACAATGCAGCTAACTGAACAATAAACAACAAATTTCACCGCACCGCTTCTTCAGATTCTTTTCTATCTTCTTTTTAGTCGTCGATATCCAACTGATGCTTTTGCAGCTTTTAGCTACTTTAAAACATCCGACGAAAAGAAAAATAATCGATATACCTTCTTTCAAGGTTATATTGAAGGTTATTTTGAAAAATTTTCAGAAAAATTTGATTTTATTATATTTAATTGTGAGTTGATTAATTTCTTAAATTATTAAAATGTTAGCCAATTTGCGTCGAATTGGACAGAGTATTGTAAGTATGACTCCTTTGTTGGATTAATGTATCAATTATGTTGCTTATCAAGTTTCATATTATAGGTAACATTATAAAGACTAAAGAGATGTAAAAATAAGGGGTCGGCGGTAGAGACAGTGTTCCGACTCCCCCCTTTATTCCCCTATGGGTGAGATGGACCATCTTTCAATCAATAGGGAATCTAGTTCAACTACTATGCCACAAGTCAGCGCCACTTGTTTTTTTCATCCCGCTTTGTTGGTTTCTATCCGTTGCTAAGCAACCGTCAACAAAGAGCGACATTTGGCCCTAATCAAAGAGCCAAAATTACACCAAAAATAACTAAATTTATAATTGTCACTTTCGTTTCAGATTTACAATAAGAGAGGTCTGCAAACTTCAGCATCTCTTGCATCCGATGCTCTTTTCGTTGTAAGTAAAATTTTTCACGTAAAAAAAATATTATTTATCTTCAGACATTGTATAATGTAAAGTTTATTGACTAGTTTTTAGAGAGTAAAGAAGCCATTTTTCTTTACATGGTCCCAAAGGAGAAAAAGTTACTTTTCACTCCCTTGGGAGTAAAAAGTAACTTTTTCTCCCTTGGGAATAAAAAGTGTTTTCTTTTATTGAGTTATTAGAGCCAATTATATTATTTTTTTAGGGGAGTAGTATTCTCTAAATTTATACAGGTGACCAATCAATTTTTATACTTTTTCAGAGGTGGCACCACCAAAATTTATAAGTGGGAGCCGAGTTACAATTTTTTTTATTGGCTCAAAATCTGTTTTAGGTCAAAAGAAGTTGTTTGGAGAAAATTTTTTTTTGGTAGCCCCCCTAAATTTATAAGGGAGTCCCACCCGAAAAAATTAGAATAAAATACAACAAAACGTGTTAAAATAAAATTAACGTCTGGAGATAAAATCTTGTATGCACCTTGGGAGTAAAATGCTATTTTCCCCCTTGCAATTACCTCCATTGGCTTCGCCTTGGGAGTTAATTGTCATAACTCCCTCGGTTTTGCCTCAGGAGTTAAATACTTTAGTTCCGTCGACTTATGCCTTAGGAACCAACTAACTGCTCAGGGAAATACAGTCTATCGTTTAGTTTAAAAATCTCCAAGGTCATAAGAAGTTGGGGATTGACCAATCAGAGAAGCCGCTGCCAACCTCTCACTTCAAAAGAGAAAAAAAATCCCTACCACAATAACCGCTGTAGGGAAAAACCCTTCTTCCCGGCAATCGCTTACTTTGTTTGTGGTTCTTCTTTTGATTACATCGTTTTGAAAACTACTTTCAAATTAATCTTAAAATGATATTTTAAAATAAAACCACACGAAACAAATGTAAAAAACATCGCCAAGAAAATACGGGTAAAACAAAACCTGATTTGTTTACATAGTTTTTTCCCGCTCTCTTCTTGCAGGGATTTTTTTCTTAAGAATCAGTGGTGTCTAAACTGGCCTGTCAAGATTTTTAAACTAAACGATAGACTGTAATAGCATTCTTTACTCCCTTGGTGCATAAATAACTAATAATCATAGATCATGGAACTTTGTTGTAATATTTCATAGCTGTAGAAGAAATTACATCTCTAATAAGCAATGCAAGGCGATAATCAATTTCTTAAGCAATAAAATTCAATTTACAGCCATGTTGTATTACAATGGCAAAACAGGGATTTTCTCTAATCGGAAAGTGTCCAAATTCTTTAAACACTCTTACCAACACTGTATTGGAATTTGAATTTGCATCTGAGTATTCAAAAAAAATTCAGTGCTTGAGTGTGTGTGAACCAAAAAAATGTATTGTTACACATTTTTCCATTAAATTTAAAAATTGTATATATTTTCAGCACAGAGATTCAGCTGAAGACAATCCAGATATTAAATTTGAATTCAACGCTGAAAACAAAGAGGTAATCATGTTAGTTTTTCTTTGGAATTTTGAAAAATATGATTTTTTTTTCCTTTTTAGCAAATTTTCTTTGAAAAACATTCGCTAATGAGATGGCTTGTGTGGTGGGGGGGGGGGGGGAGCTACACAAGCCATTCCGAAGAAAAAAAAATTCAAATTTTTGTGAGCGAAGACAGTCCGAAGCTGAGAGGATGAGCGTAGTGATTCCGATGTAATGAGGAAAAGTTCGAAGGTACCTCTTACCCGATTTTTTAATTTTATTTTTCAAATTTGCATTATGAATTATTATTATTATTAATAACAATAAAAAACCCTTTTTAAATCTTATGACTGTTTGTCATAAGATTGTGTTGGTTTTTGTTAAAAACAAAAAGAATAATATGAGACTTATAAATTAATATAATTATAGGTACGGTATATACCTTAACATAATATTTATGTTCCTATAAAATACTAGAATATACTTTTATATATTACCTTTTTCTTAAAAAGTCCTTTATAACCTTCAATTATAATTTATAAATTTTTTTCTTGCATACTCTCATTTAAATCCCACTTGCGAACAGAATTTGTCTCTGCAGGCTTAAAATATTCTATAACAAAACTATATCTCTTTATCAATCGCTTCTAAATTTTGTTTGTCTTTTCCCTTATCTATCAACTTTATCAAATAAATAAATGAAGAAATTATCATAATAAACCTTATTAATAATTTACTTACTTTTATTTCTTACTTTTTTATTTTATTTTTTATATTAAAAATGGATAGTATAATAATAATAATGTAATAATAAATGATACAAATATTATGTAATATTATACTAAAAAATAATAGATGGGTGTTAAGGTGAATTTTTATTTTTTTTTGTTGTTTTTAACTGTTGTTTTGTTATTTCAACTTTTTATTGTAAATGTTAATTAAATAAATAAAGGGTATTTCTTCTTTCTTTCTTCTTCTGTTAAGGTACGGTATGACCATTGCTTTTCTGTTACTTTTGAAGTAGAAGTTATAGGAGATTCATTGTTTGAAATTCGATTACGTTTTACAGAGAGCTAAAGCTATTCTCGCTAACTACCCAGAAGGTCACAAGAGAGCTGCTATGATCCCGTTATTAGATCTAGCTCAGAGGCAGCATGGCTGGTTGCCCATAGCAGCAATGCATCATGTTGCCGATATCCTGAATCTACCCAAAATGAGGGTGTATGAAGTCGCTACATTCTACACCATGTTTATGAGGTTATCTTTTAATTATTAGAAATAATTTAAATTCTGAATCTACCCAAAATGAGGGTGTATGAAGTCGCTACGTTCTACACCATGTTTATGAGGTTATTTTTTATTATTAGAATAATTTAAATTCTGAATCTACCAAATGAGGGTGTATGAAGTCGCTACGTTCACACCATGTTTTGAGGTTATCTTTTAATTATTAGAAATAATTTAAATTCTGAATCTACCCAAAATGAGGGTGTATGAAGTCGCTACGTTCTACACCATGTTTATGAGGTTATCTTTTAATTATTAGAAATTAAATAATAATTATTTTATTAATGATAGATCGGCACTCTATAAACATGACTGAAGATATAAAAAATAAAAATATATTTAAAATAAACAGGTACATTTTACAAATATTTTGTTCTTGTCAAAAGGAGAAGAAAAAGAAAAATCATAACAATTTAAGGAAAAAACAAATATAAAATAAATTACAAGAAACAATTTCCATTTAGAAATTCACTAACACTATATACAACATTTGTAGAAAAATATTTTTTCAGTTTATTTCTAAAATGCATTGTTGGAAAAGCAATAGTTGCATCACTTATTTTATTGAGTGTTTTGATTCCAACATAAGTATAAGATAAAGCTGTAATTTGCAGTCTATGTGGCGGTAAATTTATTTTTGAGTAGTTTCTGGTGAGGTAGTTATGGTATTTTCTAACCAGATTCGCATACTGCTTACGGATCTCAGTTGCAGCAGCTAGTATGAAGATAGATGGTAGTGTCAATATTTTCAAGTCTTTAAAGTATTTCCTGCAACTAGTGTCCCACTTGAGTCTTCAAAGAGCTCTGATAGCTTTCTTCTGAACCATGAAAACTTCACTGGCAAGGTTTTGTCAAGATCACCAGAAGTGGTCAAAAGTCGGCTCGTGTTTTTAATAACTAAGACTTGTTATTAGTTTATGCTATTTATAAAAGTAAGAAATTCTAAACAAGATATAGATTTTATTTCCGATCTTAACATTTTGAAGCCATTTCCTATGAAATCACGCTTTTTAATAACTATTAAATAATACTTTTACATTTATAAATATTTTGCCATTTAATCATGAAATTCAGTTAATTCTTAAATTAATTTTGTTAAGTCATATATTTTTTTTTAATTAACTAGGTATTATATGAAATATAACTATAATGAAGACTATAATAATGAAGACTTCAGTCCTTTAGAGTTTTTTTTACATAAACATTAATAACAGACTTTTCGCATAGCGAAGCCAAGCATCTTCAGTGTTAAACAATAAACAAAACAAACAACCACCACTTTTTGTTAACAGTCCAATAACTATTTTGTTTATTATAACTAGGTATTTTATAAAATAATAAAGGAATAAATAGTGCTTTATTATTTATAAGATTTATAAATAAGAAGGAATATTTCACATGGTTAAAATCAGTTGATAGCGTGGGAAAATAGTGTGGAACCAATAAGGTTATTAGCGTGGTTAGAGGACTGAATTGTGGGCGTGGTTTAACATCTATTTTTAACCTCATTGGCTCCTTCCCATTATTTTCCATGCTGTCAACTGATTTCAACCGTGTGTTATACTATAGTGAATATTTTAATAGATACTATATTTATTAAACAAGTTTTCGTCTCTCCACTCATTATATTTACTGAAAACAAAGCCGACTTTCAACCCTTAACGGTCATCATCAGTGCCTACATAGCAAATAAAATAAATTGATACAGGATAAAATACATGAAAAGTTAAAAAATAAAACAAAAGTTACAAAAAATTAAACATAGTGTTATTTCTTCTTATCATAGCACTCCACAGCTCAATCCATCATATATATATTTATTACTTTGGTTTATGTTTAAAATGATTTACTAGCCTAACTATAATTAGGCTATTTACGAGGTATGAGGTGAAAGTATTACAGTAAGGGATTGTAAAGGGTTATGGCAAGATTGTAAGGAGCCTTTTAAAAGTGTGTTCTGCGGCAGGAAGGAGGACAAAGGTTATGTTGGTTTCTGTTGTTGATACTATGGATGTTGTTTAATTCTATTGTTCTAAGTTATCAAGGTAAAGCGCAGGTGGAATTTATTATAATAATCAATATGCAAAAGCCTCTCCACAAAGTTAATTTAATAAAATTCAAAACCGGCTTTCAACCTAAACGGTCATCATCAGTGCCGGAGAGAAGAATATATATCTATATATTCTTCTCTCCGGCACTGATGATGACCGTTTAGGTTGAAAGCCGGTTTTGATTTTATTAAATTAACTTTGTGGAGAGGCTTTTGCGTATTGATTATTATTCTACTGTTCTAGCTTAAAAGCATAAATTGGAAATTTAAGCAAGAAAGGACGGTTTCCATAGAAAATGTTCACACCTTGGAAACTTCCACACCTGAATTGTTACTTTTCCTCATTTATACCATAGGTCTATAGGAAAAATTTTGTGTTTGCAAAAAAACCCGAAACTAAGAAGACACCAAAATTATCCGTTTCAGGTCTTTTTTCTTAAAAAGACCTGAAACGGAGAGAGTAACTTTAAGAGTTTTCTTAAAGTTGCCTGTCTGTATGTTTGTGTGTGTTGGTGTGAGTCCATCATCGTAGCTCCCAGAGTATTAATGCTAGAGAGTTGAAACTTTGTACAAAAATTAGTCTGTTGTGTGTGCTATTCAGATAATATTTTTATGACAACATTAACCCACAATAATGACTCAGCAAAAAATTAGAAAAATCATAAAACGCTTTGTCTCATTTGATTTTTTATTGATTGGCAGGAAGCCCATGGGTAAATACCACGTTCAAGTTTGCACTACGACACCCTGCTGGTTGATGGGTTCTGATGACATCCTTAACACTTGCAAGTCTAAGCTCGGTATAGAAGTAGGAGAAACATCTAAAGACAAGATGTTTTCACTGAGTGAAGTCGAGTGTCTCGGTGCTTGTGTTAACGCTCCTATGGTTCAAGTTAACGATGATTATTTTGTAAGTTCTTTAATTAGTAACCTTTCTATCACAAACTATCCAAGTCTTATATCTTCTTTTTAGTCATGGGTTCAATCCCAGCACGGGCCTCTAGGATTTTTATGAGAGGGATAAAAATTCTGCGTACCACGTCCTTCAGAAGGGACGTAAAGCCGGTGGTCTTGAGCCTGTGTGTTGTCAGGTACTCGTTAAAGATCCCTTACCCTAAATGAAACTGGCTATAGACAAAATTTAGGACCCTCATAGTAGATTTATTATAATACTATAGTGTTTCTGCCTTGTAGTTTAAAGTATATAGAGGTTTAGTTTAACAGCGAGGGCACGTGTTGTTCCTATTTTTCACTTGACTATAAGAGTCAGTGAAAATATGTATGATTGCTTGAGTAAAAAAATGAGAGGAACCATAGAAATTCACGGTTCTTCTGTCTAGATTAGATGAAATATACCTACACTTGAAATTAAAAGGAGTAGAACACAATCTTAGGGAGCTGGCAAAAAGGGCCCACATCATGGCCTAAGATTATTATAATAGATAGATTTATTATAATACTATACTGTTTCTGCCTTGTAGTTTAATGTGTGGGAAGGTTTAGTTTAACAGTGAGAGCACGTGTTGTTCCCAGTTTTCACTAGACTATAAGAGTCAGTGAAAATATGTATGATTGCTTGAAAAAAGCATGAGAGGAACAGAAATTCACGGCTCTTCTGTCTAGATTAGATGAAATATACCTAAACTTGAAATTAAAAGTAGTAGAACACTATCTTAGGGAGCTGGCAAATAGGGCCCAACAAAGTGGCCTACTTGCCTGGTAGTTACTACCACTCCCCCCATATTACTATCACTATTACTACCACTCCCCCCATATTACTACTAAGTATTAAGTAGTGCATTGAAGTATCAGAAAAATCAATCAATGCATTGCTTGAGCTTTGATGGTGCCATCTTTTATGCTGATGATTGTAGCAAAGTCATCAGCAGTAAAACAAAGCTGCCCTTGGAAATAAAAACAAATAACTGCAGTCTATCGTTTAGTTTAAAAATCCCCAAGGTTATAAGCATTTTGAGGGTTGGCGAATCAGAGAAGCCGCTGCCAACCCCTCACTTTAAAAGAGAAAAAAATCTTTGCCACAATAACCGCTGTAGGGAAATTACCTTCTTCCTGGTAATCGTTCACTTTCTTTTTGGTTCTTTTTGTGTTTGCATCGTTTTGAAAACTACTTTCTAATTAATTATAAAAATGATATTATAAAATAAAACTACACAAAGGAAATGTAAAAACATTGACTAGAAAATAGGGGTAAAATAACCTGATCTGTTTACACAGTTTTTTCCCGCTCCCTTCTTGTAGGGATTTTTTTCTTTAGAATCGGTGGTGCCTAAATTGACTTGTCAAGATTTTTAAACTAAACGATAGACTGTACTTTGATGAATTAGAAGATTGGACTTGGATCTACAGTCAACAAGCTAATGCTAAACTTGGAAAAAACAAATGTAATTTATTTTCGGTAGGGAATAGAAAATATCAGCAGATATGAAATTGTTCGTTGTGCTACACTATTAGGAGTCTATGTAGACAGCCAATGAGATTTTAAAGAATATTAAAATCTATATATTAAAGAATAAATTAATTAACATCTGTTACAGCATTAAATATATAGGCTTAAAGGAATACTATACTCTTTACGCTATGATTTTTGACATAGTCACGCGTAGAGATATTATTACTAGAGGGGCCCTATAGGTTAAATTTTGAAACATCCAAATGACAACCTTTGCTAAAAATACAATAAAATAGATTAATCAGTACTAAATTACAATAACTTATATAATAGAATGTTAAAAATACAAATCAAAACACAATTAATGTTGCGGGAAGCCGAAATTAATGGATGTATTATAACCGTAACTCACTGTTGAAGGAGGTTTTAGTAAGGTTACACAGAGCCCTTGAGAGCCCCAGAATGTTGTTTTAGGCCTCTCAATGTATTGAGAGGCTATGCCCCCGCTAGTATATATATCTAAGTAGTCACGTGACTAAAAATCAGCTGGATGGGAGAAAATGCAATGCTTGTAACCTTAGAATAATACTATATATAGAAGGAGCACTACTGATAACACGAAAGTCTGTTCACTGGTGCAACTAAGTAATGCTGCCACCCTAACAATATACAATTTTCTTATAAAAAAGTTGGCAATACTTCCGGTTGCTGAATTATTATGTTCTATTATTAATTAATGATTGAATATTCAAAATACTAATATAAATATCGGTGCATTACATTTTAAGCATTTTAAATTGTAGTTTAACGTATTTATTAAAATTATATTAAAAGTAGTCCTCGTCAACTAAATGTAGGTTTTTGTATTCCGCCACCCTTTTGACATCTAAGACCAGTTTTATTAAATACTCAGCAGGTGTTTTAAGTTATTATATTGGTTCTTTACAATCTTTCTACATTAATAGATATTTATGACAAATGTTTAAAATAATGTTTTGTTGTCAGGTTGGCAGCATTACTTAGTTGCACCAGTCAACCGGCTTTCGTGTTATCAGTGGAATTACATTGTGTTTACGGTCCTGTGCTCCTTCTATATATAGTATTATTCTAAGCTTATAACACAGTAAAAGGGAAGAAAAAATACTTAAAGCTGCAATAGGGGTGATAGTTAGGTGATAGTTAGGTGGGGGTGATAGTTAGGTGGGGGTGATAGTTAGGTGGGGGTGATAGTTAGGTGGGGGTGATAGTTAGGTGGGAGTGATAGTTAGGTGGGGGTGAGTCGAGTTATTTTACCCACCCGCAGCACTTGTGATCTCAATTGCTTCTTATTGCTTATTCGAAACAAACTATTTTTTAACTTGATTTTTATCATTTATTTTTATTTTGAACGGTGTTTCTTTAATATTGTTATTCCGTAGCATTCTTGCATACTCTATCTGAATTGTATTATTATTTACTTTACTTTCACATGGAAAAACATATTTTTACATGGATAATCTAAAATTTAAATAAATAAATGTTACAGGAGGATCTGAGTGCTAAAGATATGGAAGAAATTATCAATGACTTAAAATCTGGCAAGAAGCCTGCTCCAGGACCAAGGTATAGTGCTTTACCCATTAATATAATTGCATCCAATTTTATGAATTTATATTTTTTACTTTTCCCTATTTATACCAAATAAATATTGTGTTTGCAAAAAAATAATCCGAAAAACGAGATGTCACCGGAATGATCCGTTTCAGGTTTTTAATACCTGCTAAGTGGTTTTCACAAAGTTGTCTGTCTGTGTGAGTGTGTGTCTGTTATCGTCGTAGCTCCCAGTGTATTCATGATGGAGAGTTGAAACTCCTTACAAAAATCAGTCTACCGCTGTAGTGCTATTCAGAAAACAGCTTTTTTTATGACGTCATTAATTCGCAATTATGACTCAGCAAAAATTTTTAAAAATCTTTGTAGCTCCCCTATTTGGTCCGCCATAAGGCCTAATGATATGAGGGGATATATATATAAACACTTTATTTACAAAATATAAATATGTGAGGCTGGCCTTATAATAAGGTTTGCTTACAACACAGCGTACTTCAATCTAAAAAGACAATTGGTCAAATTACAACTAAGGGTTCAAATTAAAAATTATGCACATAAATTTACAAAACTTTACATCTATAGATAACAGACTTGTTATTCAACTTATTGTTGTACAGTTAATTTATATGATTAAATTTTATGAAAAAGGTCCCTTTATAGCAGGGTTGAGGAGTAACCATCTGGGGGAGTAATAATCTAAAGAAGGAACTTGGAATAAAAATCAATCTTAAGATCTAGTTGCGCTGTTCTGGAAACAATTTTTTTAATAAGTCAATAACCCGCAATAATGACTCAGCCAAATTTTTGACAATTCAAAAAACATGGAACATTTTTTTGGATCAGTGTGAGATTTAGCACACCTGTAGTTACATGTAAAACCAACATATGCTAAGTTTTGTCTCATTATCAGCATTATTTTAATTTTTATTGAATGACTTCTTTACATTTTAGAAAATAATTAAATTGATGACGTTAGCGCCAGTGGATTCCATATTATAAGGATTCAAATAAAGGTCTATCCACAAATGTAGTTTTAAGCATATAATGATAGTAAAACCGGCTTTCAACCAAATAAAGGTCATCCTCAAATGTTATAATAACTAGACTCAAAAAGAAAAAAATAATTTCTTCTCACCGGTACTGAGGATGACCTTTATTTGGTTGAAAGCCGGTTTTACTATCATTATATGCTTAAAACTACATTTGTGGATAGACCTTTATTTGAATAATTTTAATTAAATTGAGTTGAAATTTAGTTACAATTAATAACTTGTAACTAAAGTAAGAAAACAAGCTTTAGTTAACCAAGTATATCTATGGTTTCTGTTGGATCATAAAAGTTAAGCAGCAATGAGTGTGGTCAGTGCCTGGATTAGTGAGTGCTGGAAATGAAATTTAATATATTTACTATCTGAGAATGACCAAAGGGAGTCTGAAGTAGGGAGGATGAGTGTAGCGAAACCAATGTGATGAGGAAAAATTAACCGGAAAAAGGTACCCAGCAACTTTTATATTCTACCATATTACATCAAGAATATTACATTTTTTATAGCAAAAATTATGACTATTGCTAATAGCATGTTGAGTAAGAGCACACTGGTTTGTTTTAGTCTTAGAATAATACTATATATAGAAGGAGCACAGGACCGTAAACACAATGTAATTCCACTGATAACACGAAAGCCGGTTGACTGGTGCACCTAAGTAATGCTGCCAACCTGACAACAAAACATTATTTTAAATATGTCTCATAAATATCTATTAATGAAGAATGATCGTAAAAACAAATATTATAACTTAAAACACCTGCTGAGTATTTAAAACCGGTCTTAGATGGCAAAAGGGTGGCGGAATACAAGAATCTACATTTAGTTGACGAGGACTACTTTTTATATATAATTTTAATAAATATGTTAAACTGCAATTTAAAATGCTTAAAATATTGTTATGCACCGATATTTATATTAGTATTTTATGAATAATCAATAATTAATTAATAATAGAACATAATAATTCAGCAACCGGAAGTATTGCCAACTTTTTTTTAGAAAATTGTATATTGTAAGGGTGGCAGCATTACTTAGGTGCACCAGTGAACCACCTTTCGTGTTATCAGTAGTGCTCCTTCTATATATAGTATTATTCTAAGGTTTTAGTTTTCTTAGCAGTATTGACATTTTTATATAAGACCGGATAACCTATTTTTTAAATTTTGCGACGACTGTCCAATATATACTTTATCACAATTATTGGGTGGGATTTGATAAATGATGTTGGGTATTGATGTTTTGGTATTTGTAAATGCTATCTTTTCAATAGTGTTCCTGTTTTTTAAGCTTAATTTCTATCTGATTGTTTAATGGTTTCTTCGAGGTCTTTACAAAGACCTTGAATCGATTGAGACTGGTTTCAGTTAAATTGGATCATCCCAAGTGGCACAAACGGTATATTTTTATATAGGAATTTTAAAAGTCAGATGAAAAATATTTGTAGTATGCCTCAGGCCTGTAGCCAAAAAGAGGACTGGGGTACCAGTGTTGTCAGGGGTACAGGACAAGCTACAGAGCCTGGTTTGCCTCTCTAGTACAATAAACAGCAGGAAAATGGTAACCTGGAGACTACCTCATGGGGAGGTTTTTAAGTTCTCGTCACAAATCATTTTCTAAAAATCCTATCCTTTACTATGGGATTTTTCATATAATCTGACTTTTATCAATGGAAAATTATATTTAAGAGTTTATTTCTTTTGAAATGAATTTAAAAACACAATTTAACTAAAAGACATAAAATTTTCCCTTAAATATTGAACAATTTTGTTTTGTCTAATATCCCTTGTAGTTATGCCATTGTTTAGAACAATTATGGCCTTAATATTGCCATTATCACCTGTCAGTACTGCCAATTTTGAGAATTCCCTACAGCTGTCAATTTGCTTTGTTTTAGGAGTGGAAGGTTTGCATCGGAACCTAAAACAGGTCTTACATCTCTCACCTCCGAACCACCAGGACCTGGATTTAAAGTTAAACCAGATTTGTAAATTAAACTTACATTATATTCTATTAATGCAATGTAGAGCTATCTCTGTATATATTTCCTTTACCATAAATAATTGTTAATAATAAAATAAATAAATTAAAGTATTTCAGTGTTAATTAATTTTCCCACATTTAGCAGTCAGTTTTAAGTATATTTAGTAAAAATTTACTTTTATGTAAAATTATGGTGCTATGGTCAGCATGCCCGGCAAATTTCCTTTAAAATGCAAATTTCCTTGCTAAGGAATCCATTTCATGCTTAAATTTATGGTCAAAGAGACTAATACTTAGAGGGAGGATACAACAGCTCTTATCATTCCTTGGGTAGCTAGGTGCCATAACTGTACATTGGTGACAAAGAGATTAATATTTAGAGGGAGGATACAACAGCTCTTATCATTCCTTGGGTAGCTAGGTGCCATAACTGTACATTGGTGACAAAGAGACTAATACTTAGAGGGAGGATACAACAGCTCTTATCATTCCTTGGATAGCTAGAAGCCGTAACTGTACATTGGTGACGTAATTTTTTGATTTTTCATAATAGTTACAATTTTACGTAAATATTACATTATTTTTTGACTATTTTGTTTTAAATCAAGTAAAATGAATTTAAAATAGGTTTTAATTATTATCTATTGCATATATTCTTTAATTGTCTGTGTTGAATAAAGTGATTTATTGTGGCGTCGTTGAAAAATGCCCGCCCTTTGTAGAGAGTGTGCTACAACAGGGGCTTTAGAGAAGTGGGAGGAGGCCTCTAATGTCTCTTTAGAGAGACTAGTTGGGGTAAGTAGAGTGTGTGCTATGATAGGGGCTGTAGAGGGAAGAGGGGTTTCTAGTTTCCCTTTAGGGAGACTAGTAGAAGTAAGTAAAGTTATGGTTACTTTACTTATCACATAGTTATGGACACTCCTTATCACTATGTTATTCAGGCTATGCACTTCTTCCATACACAAAGTATTAGTCTCTTTGTTTATGGTTATAACCTGAGAAATTATTCAAATATAAACTTACACTTGTTACCAGGCTTTGACTGGTAGATTGAGCAATGCCACGTGTGCCCTCGGGCCCCATTTATTATAACAAAAATTAAAAAAAGATAGAGAGAAAGAAAAAAAATAAGAATGTGATGAAAAATATGAAAATGTAAATACTTTGCCATTAAGCTTGCTAACATTAATTTCAAATCCCCTAACTTAGAGCACTAGGCAGTTTGTCTCTTTTTCAGGCAGTTCCTGAATATAACAACATTGAATTTAGCTTAATTGATAGGGGGGGAATGCATCCTACACCTTTAAAGATGCCTGCACCACTCGATCCATACCCAGTCCAGGCCACTTGTTTTTCATTATATTTCCTGTATTTTTAAAAAAAAATGCGCAATGCAATTAGATATACAGAGCTTTAAACGAAAGTTCAAAGTTTGTTGATACTTGATCGTTTATCCCTATCCCAACGATGCTTATTGGGAGTTTTTCATTTTTTTTGGGACTCTAAGCTGAATGAATATGGTCCAGAGTAGATTCAAGCACTCAAAGCAAAGTTTCCTAGGTTCGAATCCTGGTAAGGATGGTAATTTTTACTTATCCTCATTACTGTAGGTATGTAGGAAAAGTATTGTTTTGCAAATAAGTCTCAAACCTAAAGTTCTCCTAAATTATATATTTTAGGCGTTTTAAAACCTCTTGAGTGGTTTACCGGAGTTGTCTGACTGTAGGTGTGTGTCTGCTATCATTGTCGCTCCCAGCGTATTTATGCTAGAGAGTTGAAATTTAAAATAAAAATCAATCTGTATGTCTAGTTGTGCTATTAGATTTTTTTTTTTTATATGTTTATATATTATTTTAGTATTTATTGACTAAGGATAAGCAAAGCTAGTCCGGAGATGTGTTCTAGTATAATTTGGCGATTTGTATATTCTGAGGGCGAGCAAAGCGAGTTCGAAGTAATTAGGATAAGCGTAGAGAATCCAAAGTCCTGATTAAAGTAATATATAAACCAAGTAGGGAAACGAACGCGAATTCTGTAGTTCACATTTTGTCCACCAGGGAGTTGGCTCAAATTTTCTTATGGCCGCGGCCATTTTGTTTTACCCTAGCAAACTATTGTTGTTAACAAACTTGTAAAAATGTTAACAAACTATTTACAGTATTCAAAATTTTTGTTTTTATTGCATTTATTTGAACAGTTTAGTTTAAAATGTTAATAATTTGTGTAAGAAATACATTTTGCCACATCCAATAGTGGTTTAAGTCCGAATTAAATACTAGGTTTGTTTAAATTACTTAAAACGAGCGGTTAATTAAACCTTTTTTTCGTGTGCACTACTTAACGTAGTACATTTTTGCTAATGATATTTGTTTTTCCCCCTTCAAATATTAATTGTAATTAGTAATTTAACAAATTTAACCTAATTTTTTTGAATGTAAAAAAGCAATTGTAATTTAAAGGCAATACACTATATTGTCTGCATTTTCTTCAAAATCTTAATAAAAACATGTGGTTTACCTTTACTATAGTTTCTCTTTTTCTTTAACTAAATTTTTATAACAATTATTTAACAGAATTCAATACAAAATCAATAAATTATCACGTACATATTGAAGTACGAAAACACGTTAAAAAGTAAAACTCACCTAATGTTATCAGGGTTGCCAATAAAATTAAATTAAAAAACCTAAATTCGAAAAGGCGCATGTGCAATTATTCTAATTTCAGCTATTTTATATTTTTGAGCCAGATATCAGCTGATCGGGCATGTCTAAATTTTTTACATGTGTCAGTATAGGAGTTTCCCTACTGGTTTATATATTACTTTAGTCCTGATGTTTTGATACAAGTCTTTTTTCATAATTTTTTGAAGTTGTCTGTAGCTCTAGCACAGTAGTGTTAATACACTAGCTTAAACTAGAGTGCCTGTATAATCAGGCTCTCTAGTTACAGATTTATATGCTCCTATTATATGTTATACTATTCAAACGGAACGAGGGTGTGTTATACTAAGGAACGAGAATACGTTCCCTGAACGAACGTCAGGGAATTCTATATTACTGAACGAACGTCAGTGACTTCAGTAATTAACAGTAGACGGCTAAATTGCATTATGATATGTAATTGTTTGTTTGTACATCTCGCGACAACTGCCGTAAAAATTGACCGATTTGCTTAAAGATATATTACTATTTAACCTATTGATTAAATTTTAAAACATCGGAAAGTAACCTGAACACATTCGATTATCTAAATAATCAAATTAGATAATCTAAATTAAAGTAGAACGTTTTCAAATACAAGCAATGTGCGGAAAGCCGAAAACAATTGATTTATTATAACCTTAACTTATTCTTGGAGAAGGTATTAAATGAGGTTACACAGAGCCGCTAAAAGTGTTTTGGGCCTCTTTTGAGATAGGCTATGCTCTCTCTAGTATATTACTTTATGACGATTTTGATCAAATTTTGTGTGCGTTTAGTACTAATTACATGTCGAAAATTGTTTTCAAAATGGCGGCTAATATGGCACACGATTAAAAAAAATAATTTTATCTGCTCACGGCAGGAAAATGAAGCATTACTGAACTAATTTTAGGCGAGAAAGTAGCATTTCCCAGCCGCTCCGGCCTATGCTGGTAAAGAAAGTTAATAGATAATTTTTGTAAACATGATTAGTTAATAATAAAAAGCCTATTGAATTTATTTAATAATTTATATAATGAATAATTACATTATTTAACTAATTAAAATTAAAATAAAACAATTTGTAAATCTTTAATTAGAAATAAATTTTATTGATTATATTAAATGCAACACTTTTGGTTTTGGGTTTATTGTCTCATCTTTTTTTGTCGAGTCATTCACTACTTTTATCATACGAACCCGTATATAATACAGTTTAAAAGTTAGTTTATTCTATAGCGAATCTATAGCGTTTTGTGATGAATATCGTCGAAGATATAGCCGAACTTTTCGAATATACTCCGCCGGATGTTTTGGAAATAGCTACAAATGCCAAAGAGAGCCTACTACTCGGCAAATCAGGAAGTAGGTATGTCAAAGCATATTAAGTGTTCAAAGAATGGTGCTCAGAGAAAAAAGTAAAGAATGTAAGTAAAAACATTGTGTTTGCGTATTTAAAAGAACTGTCAAACACAAAATCGAGCGCTACTCTGTGGTCAACTTTCTCGATGATAAGATCTGTAATATCAGTCAAAGAAAATGTAAATTTAAACATTATACAAACGTAATAAGTTTTTCAACAATATGCTAGTTTTGAGTGATTACTGTTCGCAGATAAAATATTGTGTGGAACAAGGCAGGAAAGGAAACATTACTGACTCGTAGATTTGCCTTCCTCGGCTTTGCCTCGTCAGTCAAATTATATATTACCTTCCTCGGCTTCGCCTCGTCAGTCAAAATGAAAATTACCTGCCTCGGTTTTGCCTCTGCAGGTAATTATGATAGCACACCCTCGCCTTCGGCTTGGGGTCTAACTTCGATACTACTCAGTAATATTCCATTTTCCTGCCTAGTTACAAAAATAACTATTGTATGAAAAAATTAAGCCGCAGCTTTTAAAGAGTAAAAAGATAAAACATGTAAGTAAAAAAATAAATTTAACAAAATACGTCCAGTATTATATCATTGGAAAGCTTTAACTGAGTAGAGAAAAAAATGTATACAACATTTTTATGAATTTTATGAAACATGTACACAACATGTTTCATAAAATTCAATATAGCCGCCACACTTTAAAAACAAGGGAAATTATGGGCTTTAAAATTTCTTCGCTATTAAATAAATATTTTAATTTTTTCATAGGCATGTAGCAAGCGATCTGAGTTCCTTATTTCATATTAAATAAAGGTTTAATCGTAGCGAGCCCCTTTTAACGTACCTAATCATATAATTTACCAACTTTGCGAATGAAGCGATCCTCTTTGCATATAGATTTATAGCAATCTAGCGAGCAAAGCATGCCTTTTTTGAACTTTTACAAATATATATGTATGCAAATTTAGCGAGCGTAATGAACCCTTTTAATGTGTTATTAGAACTCTTTGCATGTATTTAAATACATATATATATATATACATCAAATACATATATTTATGGCAATCTAGCGAGCGAAGCTATATATATATATATTTCTTTTTGACTTAGAAGGGGCGGAATGCTGCTGCGTTCCTTGGCAATAAAAAGTGTGTCTTATTATTGTGGTTAGAGCCCATTATACCCATTATTTTAGGGGAGAGGTATCCTCTAATACAGGGGCCTATACATTTTTGAAGCACTTTCCTAGGGGCGGCACCCCCAAAATTTATAAGGGGTACCCGACCAAAAAAAATTTTTATTTACTCAAAATCTGTTTTTGATCAAATTTTTGGAGCAATAAATTTTTTAAAACATTTTTTTGGTGGTAGCACCTACAAAATTTATAAGGGGTGTCTGACCCAAAAATAACATATATAATAATAAAATACAATACATTTTACAAACATTTTACAATACATTTTACAAATACATTTTTTATTAAAAATAAAAATAAAAATATAACAATATTTAAAATACGTCAGAGATAACATTTTGACGTATTTTACGTCTGAAGATAAAATCTTGTATGCACCTAGGGAGTAAAATGCTATTACTCCTCTCGCAATTATCTTCCTCGGCTTTACCTCGGGCTCGGGAGTTAATCGTTATAACTCCTTCGGATTTGCCTCGGGAGTTAAACACATAAATCCCTCGGCTTTGCCTCGAGAGCTAAATACTTTGGTTCCCTTGGCATACGCCTTAGGAACCAACTAATTGCTCAGGGAAATAATAACATTCTCTACTCTCTTGGTACATAAATAACTATTATTTGATGGTCTTCTTCTGACGTAAGTTCTTGATACAACTCATTACTAGTTTGTAAATTGGCTAAAATGAATATCTCATTGTGATGATCATGAAAGAGAGCATTAAGGTACTTTAAATATTCAAAATATAAAGTAGGAAATTAAAAAGAACCACTTAATTCAAGTTAATAGCTACCGCTCCTAGTTATTCAAAAAGAACCGGAATAGAAAAATCAGGTCATTTAACAAACATCTACTTTCATTTCTCTTATTTCATTTTTTCTCAAACTGGCAACACTGCAAATTGGGAAACGGGTGTGGTTCTTTGTTAAATTAAATACATTAAATACAAATACATTTTTAATGCATTTATACATGATTTATAAATTAAATATACCAGGCAAATTATCAAGCAAACAATTATTTACAAAGGGCATCATTTCAAATATTAAATTTGGGGCTTCGAAATGGCTAAATTTGTTTACTGTTAATTTACTCCTACATCTTGAACTTAAATTATTTTGAATTTATTATTATGATAGTAAATATAATTAAGTACAAAGAATAAAAACAGAATTCAATTATTAATTTTTAACTTACTCTATTTATTACAATTCTTAAGACCCCCCCCCCCTCAAGGGGGTGTTAAGAAACATATATCTTTAAATCTAATTTATTTTGTTTACGAACCTTAGAATAAATTTTAAGCTTCTCAAGCAAATAAAATTGAATTTTATTTTACTATTTAATCTGAAACAAATCAATGAAAAAAATCATTCTAAGCAAAATTTGTTGTTGGAATTTGTCGTTTTTATGTTGGTACTTCATAAAGTAAAATGGTAGGTTATTTTCTAAAACTTGATATCTGAACTTTGTTTATTAAAAAAAAAACTTTTATTTTTAATTCAATTCATTGTAGTTTTTCAGTTGTATTTATAGTTTGTCTTTAAATTAGCTAATGTAAATAATTAAAATGTGAGATTTAATAATTTAAAATGGATTAACTGGTGTAAAAGTGTTGTTTTTGGGTGGTGTTCGTAATGGTGTTTTTCGGTCGACCGTCTATTTAACTTTCTTTCAAGTGCAGGACAATTGTTTGTTTTTAAACTTGATAAAGGACTTTATTTACAATTATGTATTTAAAACCATATAGTTTTAAATATGAACCTAATATTAATACTGTTGAAAACATAACAAAACTTAAATTCGATGTTTATTTATGATTGATCGAGATATTTTGGACAAATTGTACGATCCCAAGACGACACCCTTGTTTTTCAAGTCCTCTTTACTTAGATAATACTTTAATTTTATTTTTCCTCATAAAACCATATATTCTTAACTTAATAAGCATAATGTAGACCTTATTATTGATAATTTAATGTAAAAGTCTGATTTATAATAAGGAGTTCAAACGTTTTCAATAAACTCTTAACTTTGGATCTTGTTATAGTTTTAGATTGTTGTGTGAAATTTGGTCAAATATTTAATTTATACTAAGTAGAATTTAATAAATATAGGCATAGAAGCTGTAAATAATTATCTTGCCTGTTTTGATTAAATCTATTTCATTAAAATTTAAAAAGTTAAAGGTACATGTTATAAGGATTTTGTTCTTTTAGTAATTTGTGTTTTTTTTTAAATTTTATTGTTTTTGAGTTAACAACAAGTATTTTAAAAGGGTTGTGAATGTCGTTGTTTACAAGATGTCTAATAGTCAATTGGTCGATTCATGTTTAAGAGTTTTACAAGAGAAGCAGCAAGATATTCCTAACTACATGAGTCAGAACGATATGGAAGGTTCGAGTCAGTATTCGGTTGATTTGAATTATCCAACTAACGGACATTTAGACAGCCCAAGCCCAAGTTCTCATTTAGGAATGATGGACGGTACTTTATCCCACACCGGTACGCTAGGTAGGGGCTCTGCCAGTGCTCAAGTTGCAAAGCTAACGAGAGACATTCATCAGATGAGTTTAGACGGTGTGCCTCCTCAGGTTGATTATGTACCTCCCGGAGGTTATTCAAGTTTGTCTCCTCGTCAGTCGTTTTCATATGAACATGAGAAAGTAGTAATATATAATCAGGTTGTACAACCTCCTGGCCAGGGATACCATATGGATCCTAATATGCCTCATCATGTTGAACCTATGCCACATCATATGGACCCTAATATGCATATGGATCCTGCGTTACAGCACAGAGTGGACCCTAATATGCAACATTTGGATCCTAATATGGCTCATCATTTAGATGCTGGTATGGCACATCATATAGACCCTAATATGAGTCACCACATTGATCCTAACATGCCACACCACATAGATCATAATATGGGCCATCATATTGATCCTAATATGCCACATCATATGGACCCATCTGTACCTGCTCATCATATGGACCCAGGTCAGCATTATGTTAGTTATCACGACTATGAGCAGTATCAAGCTGTTTACCCCGCGATGCCTCAATACCCTCTGTATTCAACAGGTAGGTTTGTAGAGCCTGAGTACTCAGACAGACCTACTACACCTCCCTCTCCATCTGTCAAATCAGACAACTCGGGCATAAGATGGCGGGATCCTAATCTTACCGAAGTTATTTCATTCTTATCTAATCCTAACTCTGTTGTAAAAGCGAATGCAGCTGCTTATTTACAGCACTTGTGCTACATGGATGATCCTAATAAACAAAAAACTAGAATTTTAGGCGGAATACCACCATTGGTTGCTCTATTAAGTAATGAATGTTTAGAAGTCCATAGGAATGCTTGTGGAGCTCTTAGAAATTTATCCTATGGTAGACAGAATGATGAAAACAAAAGAGCTATTAAAAATGCTGGAGGTATTCCTGCACTTGTATTATTATTAGTTAAATCTTCTGACCCTGAAGTGCGAACTCTGATTACTGGCGTGCTATGGAATCTATCTAGTTGTGAAGACCTTAAGAAGAATATTTTAGATGATGGTTTGAATGTACTTGTAGAACATATTATTATTCCACACTCAGGCTGGAGTCCAACATCAGGAGGGGACACTTGTTGGTCCACTGTGTTTCACAACTCCTCTGGTATTTTAAGGAATATTAGTTCTGCGGGGGAATATGCTCGTAAGAAACTAAGAGAGTGTGTAGGGTTAGTGGATGCCATGTTGTATGTTATAAGGTTAGCTATTGATAAGAATAATATAGGTAATAAGACTGTTGAGAACTGTGTTTGCATCTTAAGGAACTTGTCCTACAGGTGTCAGGAAGTAGAAGACCCTAATTATGATAAGAATCCCATCGCCACCAACTCTATGAAGAGTTCAAGTCAGTCGTCACCTAAAGGTGAAAATCTTGGTTGTTTCGGAGCTAGCAAGAAGAAACGAGACAGCGATGTAGTTTTACCCAAAGACTCAAATTCTCGGTTATCTCAGAAGAACGAGAATATGGGGATGTCGCTACTATGGCAACCCGATGTTGTTAAGTGTTATTTATGTTTGTTACAAAGTTGCTCAAATCCTGAAACGTTGGAAGCCGCAGCCGGTGCTTTACAGAACTTAGTCGCTTGTTATTGGCAGCCTTCTATAGAGATAAGGGCGGCGGTTAGGAAAGAAAAAGGTTTACCTATACTTGTAGAATTATTGAGGATGGAGGTGGATAGGGTTGTTTGCGCTGTAGCCACTGCCCTCAGGTATCTTGCTGTTGATCAGCGAAACAAAGAATTAATAGGTAAATATGCTATGAGGGATTTGGTTCAGAAAATACCTTCTGGCAATCCTCTGCACGATCAAGGAACTTCCGATGACACAATAGCTGCCGTTTTAGCCACATTAAATGAAGTAATTAAAAAGAACGCTGAATTTTCACGATCTTTATTAGAAGCAGGAGGTGTAGAAAGATTATTAAATATAACTAAGATGCGCCAAAAGTTTACTCCTCGGGTGCTTAAATTCGCAGGTCAAGTTTTATTTACGATGTGGCAGCATCAAGAACTACGTGAAGTTTATAAGAAACAAGGTTGGAAGGAACAAGATTTTATTATTAAAACCGTTTCAGGTCGCAGTACGGGGACGAACTCTCCTTCTAATACATACAGTGCGACGCTCAGTCGACCTGTTCCTTCCCAGAAATACGAAGAAAGGACAGTACCTTTAGATCAAAGATCTAATACTCTACCTAATCTTCAATCTATGAAACCCGGCGAACCTCTATATGCTCAAGTTAATCGTGAAAAGAAAAAAAGTTATAGAAACATTGCGGGGGAAGAAGGAAGTACAGTGGGTTCAGATCGCTGGTCTTACGAAGACTCAACGACTTCCAAAGTTGTCAACGACCCTAATCAAGTCCAAGGAGGCGATTCATGGGTTTAATGTTAAATTTAATTGAAAATTTTGGAAAAAGTAAGATATAATTACTTTTTAACAATTGACCACTACAGTTGCTTACTTAATTTTACTAAGTATTATAAATTTTATTATAAATTAAGTGAAACAATTTAAGGTATAGTCATCTAAATTTTGAAATTTGGTGAGATTTCCATATTATGCAAAATATCAGATTAAATAGAGGATGTCAGTAAAGTAAATTTAAACTCTGGTCTTCCGGTAAGGGTTTATCCATTTAATAGAAATACTTCTCTAGTTTGAGTACAAAAAAGATACTTCTCATTTCAATTACTCTCACCAACCTCATTAATTATTGGTTTATTATGTTGATTTGAAGGGAAGATATTGATAGCTCAGGTTAGACAAAACATAATGACAAGACAAAATATCCCTTCCTTAAAAAAGTAGGAGGGATATTTTTTAATTCTTTATTCCAATTTAATTATACGGAAATGAGTTGAGTTTTTACTAGTCTTTTTTCTAGTCTACCTGAGCACCCTAGTTTGAGTACTTGGATCGAATCCAATGATCCTTCTATACTTTACAAAATAATTCTGCGCCGAGGTCTGCAAACCAGGAGAATTTTCTGTGGAATGCTTTTTTTCATGCCCACCAATCCTGTCCTTGCTCCTGTATTAGTTTACACTTCATAGTCTGGACAGTAGCTCTTTTGCTTGTTGGTAAATTTTTCCTGGATTGATAAACAAAGGAAATGTGTTAAAGAATAGCCTTAATTGAGCTTTGTATGACTGTCTAAATGTAGTGCAGAACTGATAGAGTAAGGGCAAACACAGTTTTGAACCAACTATGGCATACCATAGTTCTGTATACCAGAACTATGATGGAACTATACTTTAACTATAATGGCATTTACTTTGAAAAAACTGAGCTAGAAAGGAAGCAATTTGTGAACCTCCAACCTAGAATTATTTTTGTATCCCTTATATTTGCAATTTCTTCCGGAGTTACCCTGTATTTAAAATAAACAAAACTCTCAATATTATTTTTATTTTTTGACAGAGCCAAAGAGTATATAGATATAGGCAGTCGATCGGACAAGATATAGTAAGTTCCGTAGCTAGTTAACATGAGCACTAGTGTTTAAGTTGGTAGTTTCGCCATGCCAACTACAAGAATGCGCCACTGTCGTGTTATTTTCAGGAAACTAATTCTGGCACAAAACTGGTAAATCCAAATATTTGCTTTATATAACAGTGACCAATTTCAAGTAGATACTCGCATTGCATCTCGTAATAAGAAAAAAGAGATTATTTCATAATACTGACTTTGATAATTGGGAAGTGTAATGGTAAGGAGAGTTAGTTTCAGATCGGCCACTAGATGCCAGCACCAAGTTCACCCCCACCTTCTGTCTGACTCTCTCTTACACCTTCTGACATCTTATACCTTTTATATTCTTTGGACAGAGTCAGCTGCATCAACTGATCTGGTTCATGATATAATTTGGATGTTAAAATAAGAAGTTCTCTCTTCAATTTACTATCAAGTTCTTTTTACTTAAAAATTTTAATAACACTTTTTTAAATTTTTTAGTAAATTATTTTTTGTATTAGTTTTATATAAATTTTTGATGAATACTTTGTGAACTTTAAAAAAATACCAAAAAGTTATTTCTAATTAAAACTACTTGGTAATGAGTTAATACCAAAGTATTTTTTTTTTTTACTTAAACTAAAATATTACAGGCTTTCCTCTGAAATTGAATATGATCATGAAAAATTTGCCAAATTATTAGTACATATAATGACTATACCAATTACAAATTGTGTTTTATTTCTCTAGTATATTAGAAAAATGAAAACTTTAAATTATATAAATGATGGACTTTTTTTTATTAAAAATTATTATAAATAATGGGACATTTTTCAAATTATAAAAGAAATGTAGAATTTATTTGGCATAATAAATGAGTATACATATTTTTATTACTGTCCATGGAGATAAGATGGCACATTTACAGCTCTTTTGTTGTTTAAGCTGTTTTATCTTTGAAAGTGCTAAACTATTTTAATGTGTTGGCAACAGTGCAAAATTTTGTTCAGTAATGTTGTTAATTTGTGCCTTATCGTATCGATGGCCTAATAGTTAAACATC